>OY744527.1:132152009-132162009 GCA_963556195.1 Sepiola atlantica | reverse complement strand
TAAATAGTGAGGGGAGTATTGATATTTCTCTTTTGCTTGTTCCCCCTATTTTTTCGTTTTTAGGGTTAGAAATAAAAAGTAAAGAGGGACAGAGGAAAATAAGAAGAAATGCTGCCTCTTCTGGTTGTAATCAACATTTGACTGTGTGTGTGTGAGAGAGAGAGAGAGAGGGTATTGATTACGTTGCTTAATCGGTTAGGTTGGTGTTCCTAGGGAAAGGTTTAGAAGGGCAAACCTCACTTAAAACTATTGATTTAGCCTCTGATTTTGTCTTTAAATAAATGTAACAATTTCAAATTCAATATTACTGAGAGCGTTTCGTTTGAATTCTATGTTTTCGGTAACTTACTTTAAGAAAATAAGGACCACAACCGACGCCGGATAGCTCTGCTTAATAAACATTCATAACTATTATTTAACGTATACACATTTAAGAAGATATAACATATTATGTATATATTTGTAATATTTACATAAACAGCATGTTTCATCACCATAAGGAATTGTCAGGCTAAATGCATAAAATTCGTGTTACTGATTGTTCTTATGTATCAATGTGCTGTTTACTCAAGCTAGCTAAATAATTAGATTCGTTGTTATTACCTCTCATTGGTTAATGTTTTCATTAGCCAACAGCTGAGATTCTCTCAAACAAAGGTTCGGCTGACCTTAACTTGACATCTATTTTGTGTAGTTTTCTATGAGGGTGGCGCACCCCTTTTGTGAATGTGTCGAATTAACAGGTTACATTATTTGAAGTGTTGGTTTAGTTTTGTTATTTATTTATTTAATTTTATTTTCATCATGTATTGTTTTCCTCAAGTAAATGTATTCTATGTATACATTTGTTTGCTATTTCAATTCTACAATTTAATAGTGTTTGGGAATCTTTAAACTTTACAATTTTAAACTTCTTATTCAAATATAATCTACACGGGTCGTCTAAATATCTAAATATCGGACTATTTACAATTCGGTAATTGATGAGCGTCCGCCTTCTTTGAGTTCTCAGTAATGGCTTACTCGTTCTGCTTTAAGTCGGCCTTTAAAAATCCATGGAATTCATACCTACGTAGTAATTTTTGTTATTTAGGCTTTCCATGGAAAACAGTTTGACTTAGTGAACAAATCGTTTGATTAGACTGTTACTTTGTAGTGGGAAAAATGCACGAACCCTACAGTGGCAACTTGGCTGTTCATTATTAAATTTCTCATTTTTATTTCGGTGATTGCTATTAAGGTTTGGGTAATTAATAGTTCTAGGGGTTATATATTTGTTTTCCATGTTATTTTATTGTTGCTGTATTGATCACTTTTTTATTAAAATATTTTTAAAAGCTTCACCAGTGTACATTTATATCTGCCACACTCAAGCCAAAGAACTAAACGAAAATACAACCGTCAATCATCACATATACTATCTATATATAAAAGAATGAATAATAAATGTAGATCAACCACTGATCTTCACTTCTATCCTTACGTGTCTAATTTTTTCTCCTTTCTTTTCTTCATTTTCATCTCTTTTTCTTTTTTTCAAGACATTACCGTGTCTATATCTACCATGTTGTTTAAATTATCTATACACCTCAGTATAAACCTCGTATAAAACAAGTTTCAGTTATGATATAAATTACCTATGCATCATTCTAATTATGTTTTCATAGTTTTATTATTATTAATAATTATAACGTAATCAATAATTACTATAATCTTAAACTAAAAATCGTTGCATTCTTTATTGCGAACTTCCAGTAAAATTAGGTTTATTCTTTATTTACAATTCATTTCTTGAATTATAAATATATATATATATATATATATATATATATATATATATATATATATACTAGCAAAAACTACCTGCCCCCCCCCCCCCGGGCGCAATTACTAACGCTCTAGTCTTCTTTATAGAAACCAAAGAAGTAATGTTCATTTGACGTTTTGGTAATTTACAGGAATTTTAAAAAAATGATGATTGTGATAATGTTATTTGATATATTCCAATATGAAGGAAATATAGTGTGCGTGAACATCGTAAAATTTCGTTTTTCAGAAAACAAAACAACAAAAAGGTCAATAAATATAGTTTTTAAGATATTCAACGTCGATAAATTTTATTTTGTTTCACCATAACAATTAAATTGAATTCCCCATTAAAACTGGTTATATAATGAAATGAATAAACTTAACGGCGGAACTTCGATTAGTCAAATAGTCCACTTTTATATGATTGAGTAATTCGAAATGGGTACTTTGTACTTTTCAGCTTTATTATAAAAGAAAGAAAAATACGTAAATAATATTAAAGAAAAATACTTTTATTTTAAAATTTAGAAAGATTAGAGGAGGTTTATTTATGTTCTATGACAAATCATCATCATCATCATCATCATGTTAACTTCTTGGCCTTTTGGGTAGGAGCACACTGTAATATCTGTACTGAATCTGCACTTAGTGTTCATGTTTTCTGTCAGTTAAGGAGAAATCCTTCTAGATCGAGGAAATTAAAATTATTGTTCCAATTCAGAGTGCCCACTTTGGGGGTAGCTGGATTCTCCCCACGTTAAATATTGACATTGTGCCTAACTCTTCTCCTGTGGAAGAAAGTAAATAGGAATAGGAACAGCAACAACAACAACAACCACAAGAACAACAGCAACACATTTATTAAAAAATAATAAACGCATGTATTTGATTATTAACAGATTAGACAATATTAATTAATTAGAAACTTAAAAATAAATAAATATACAAATGAGCGGCTGAAAAGATGATATCATGATGAACGAACTATATACACTGCCCCCTCCACAAAGGAGGGGGTGATGCCTGGGAAGATAATATCATAACAGAATAGATAGTACACTAACTCTCTAAACACGCAAAACTGGTAATCCTGAAGAAAATGATATCGTGAGGAACGAATGTATACTGTACGGATCCCCCCCCCCCGAAGAGGGTGTAATGCCTGGGAGGTCTGTATCATGACGAGTGAAAATATACTACAGAGAATTAAATAAGCATACACCGTTTTATGTCAATATAGTTAGAATAGGTGGAAAAAACTGTTGCATTTATTTATTTAGATAACATTAAAAAACATGGCAAGTTTCATTGTCCATGTGAAACGCTTAAATGAAAATTGGCTGGAAAAATATAGTCGCTATGTTTATAAATAAAGATGAATATGCTGGCTAAGGAAGAACGATAACTTTCATAATGTTCTAGTTAAAAAAGACATGTTTATTATGAACTTGAGTAATCGTTCTTCCTTATCTAGCATTATGGTGAACGGACATATACCACATTGCTTCCCCCCTGACAGACGATAATATCATGATGAACGAACACAACTCTCCTCCGTCCAAAGAGTAGGACGTCATTCTTGCGTGGACGGTCTTATGAGAACAAAACCGATACCACACGTCACCCCCCTTAAACGACATTCTGACTAAATCGAGTTTTGGAGATGTTTTATTCTGTGAGAATCCTCCTCTACACACCGGTAAAAGCGGAGGAGGTAATTTCTGGGAGGACAGTCTTATGACAGCAGAACCGATACTACACTACACCGCCCATTAAAAAATATTCCAATTTAATCACTTTTATTTTAATTTAAAAATGCCAAGTCACAATGTTTTTATGGTTCCGTGGCCTTTTGGCTAAGAGCAAAGTGTAGTATCTGTTCGACATCTGAGCGATATTTGACACTTTAGTAAAGCCGGAAGTTAATGAAATTCAACGCTATCATTTTTTAAATAAAATCTCTTTATCTTATTTTATTTATAATTATAATAATATTACTATACATAACACGATTGCGTATGTGGAAGAAAGTTGACAATACAAAGTAGAAAAGTATATTGCAGAATATTAATTTATTAAAAGCTTAAAAATAAATAAAATTTTGTTTGAGTAAGTAGGAGATGACTATATATAGAGTATTTCAATATATTCTTATATCATTAGAATTAAATAATCCTTACCTATTTTGATATTAATATAGTAAGGATAGGTGGAAAACATTTTTCGCATTTATTTATTTATATATATATATATATGCAGAGCGAAAGGGAGAGGGGTGAGATAGAGGGGTATTAAAACTTAGAAACAGCAAGAGAACAACATTCATATTGCGACATTAAGCCAAAATGAACAAGCACTGTGATTAAGTATTAAGCGCTTTTTTCTTTTCTCCTCGGATCGAGAAACTCTTTCCACTTCACAAAATCATATATAGGACATCACAAAAGAGAATTGCCTATTTTTGTT
Source organism: Sepiola atlantica (assembly GCA_963556195.1). Classification (NCBI taxonomy): domain Eukaryota; kingdom Metazoa; phylum Mollusca; class Cephalopoda; order Sepiida; family Sepiolidae; genus Sepiola; species Sepiola atlantica. The sequence continues at coordinate 132,157,734 of OY744527.1, read as the reverse complement.
GGTTGTGTTTTTTACTAAATTGTTAATATAAAAAATAAAGCACTCAGTTTATCCTCTCAAGTCTAGAGAAAATGTATGCTCCATTTGTGGCATCAAAGCTGATAAATCTTGACTCCACGATTCATTTCTCCTTAGAACATTTTTTATATGCGTCAAAGCAGCTCCAAAAGTGGATCTATATGCCTGTTTTGGTGATGTTTGAATAAGGAGTCAGCGTTATGCGCGTGTTTCTTATCTCTGTATTTGACAGATTGTTAGTTACGTCAAATTATCTCTTGAAGGGGGCATGGCAGTCGCTTGATATGTCACACTTAAGTTTGCAATAGCATATTTATATACGTCGACGCATATTTATAACATGCTCCGTTCTGCCTGTCGATCGGTTTTTCGGGCGGTCTTTGGTCTGTCACGCTTAACACGCAGATTGAATTGACGTACCTTTCGAATATTTGTTCTATTTCTTGTTACGTACTCGAAAACCATCATTGTTTAATATGAAGGACACTTCGCATTCATATATGATAATAGTTCTGTTTTGAAAACACAAAGTATGTGTAAAGAGACAAGTCGTTCAGTTAGAAGCATTGATAGGTTAGAAATATTAAAATAATTCAAAATCAGAAGCCGTTTTTCAATAGAAAGATTTTTACATTTTTTTTATTTTACTTTAATCTTAAATTTTTGGGAATCAAATTCACATTCAGAAAATACTTACATTTTTTTATCGTCCGTGTAATGTGTTTCAACTTGACGGTTGCTTAATTCGACATCTGAGTGTTTAACTAAGAAAGCATCAGACATGCTGGTATATTAAAGAGACAGGTCATTCAGTTGGAAGCATCGATAGGTTAAACTTAAAACAATATATGACACAATACTCGTCATATATGAAGATGGAATTTGATTCTAAACACTTTAAGATTAAAGAAAAAAACTCTTCTAATTTTCAATTATTTTTATATTACAAATTATGAGTATTGTGTATTTCAACGTCCTTTCAATATTAAAAGTCTATAACTGTTTAATATATATATATATATATATATATATATATATATATATATATATATATATATATATACGAGACGTTCCTTAAAAGTAACGGCACTAGTGTTATTATTAATTGATTTTTATTTCAAACAAATCGCATGGTTTCTCCTTTAAAGTAACATTTAAAGATTATGTGACAGTTAAAACGGAACGTGTAAGAAGAATGGAGGAAACTCTTCTTTCGATTGGATGAAGTTATTCTGTGGTCAATAATGAAGTTTAAAGCAAATAAATTGAGAAGTGTTATATATGTGTGAGGCAAAGAGGAAGAAGTTCGATATAAGATAGGAAGTGAGATGAATAGCCAGCGATTAGTTTAGGAAGATGATACAAATGTGCTTTGAATTACAGGAGTTAGTGAGTTCAACAACAGCATCAAGTGGAAGAGGTATAGAAAAGACTGATGTAGCTGGGAAATTCAAATGTTGGTGCTTACAGTATGTTTTGTACACAGGGTTAATGTGGCCTTTACAGATTATGTGATACCACCAACCTGAGTTGAGAGAATAGAACAGAGATGCAGCATACACACACACACACACACACGCACACACATATATATATATATATATATATATATATATATATATATATATATATATATATATATATAATGTATATAAGGAAATGGCATGAAAAGTTTTTTAAGATTGGAGGAGTGTATTGTAGAGTGAAGAATAGAATGAAAAGCTGTATAGACCTGGGAATGTCATCACCTGCCAATTATGTTCATTGTAGGATATGTGATGATGATAGATGTTGGTGCGGAAAGAAGGCAATGCTAAGGCATATTCTCTCAAACTGTGAGCTGGCAACAGGAAGGTATGCGCGGCGTCACAATCAAGTACTTGCAATAATTGAAAAATAAATCAAGCAAAAAATAAGGCAATTTCATGATGGGGAATTATTCAAGATTAAACAAATAAAGAAGATAGAATTCCACAAAGCGGGAACAAATAGTCACCCGAATAGTCATCGAACAACTACAAACATAGATGAAAGATGAACTGGAAACTGGAAGTTAGGTGTACATCTAGAAAACCTTTTGGTGGTCCCGTTGGTATCATCCGGACAACGACCGAATTTTGTCGTATGGTGTGAAGAAAGGAAAGAAGGAATAATATAGGAATAAACAGTAGCTTGAGAGGAAAACTTTTTTGCTGCAGAAAATCGGAAAGATAACAAATATTAAGAGTTGATACAGACGTGTACAGATAACGGATGTAAGGTCAAATTCCATCATTTGACCTTTGGAGCAAAAATAAATGTTAAGCGAACGGTTGTAAATCTATTTAGACGTCGCTTCTATTTATCTTCTTCCCACAAGGTAAGATGTGACACAAGGTCGGGAAAGAACCAGCGCTCGAGAATTTGAGCACTCTGTGTTTTTAAAAATTACCTGGGCAGCCCCGTCGGCATTCCCAGGTAGGGGCGTCTCATGCACTAAGCAATAAACTTACTCCTCCCCAAAGAGGAGAGTCAAAGCCTGGGAGGGTGCACCTCCTAGTACTGCACAGGAGGAACAACCGATAGACCGGCATAAATCCAGACCGGAAGGCCCAGACAATACAGTTTGCATGACGTCACAATGCAATGTCATAATAAATCACTTGTTAATGTTAATGATGGCTGAAAAGTGTATTTGGTTTTATAACATTTATGAGTAGATGACACCAGTGCTACATAACTACCTCTTAAGGGAGGCGCCCGCCACTTCAGAAAAGCAGTCGAAGAATAAGTGCCAGAACTGCAAAGTAGTTCCTCCTGATAATGGTGTAGTGCTGGATCTGGTAGCAGAGCTGTAAGCTGCGAAACACCTTAAACGTACTTTAAAGGTCAACCCATTGTAACTGTGTAAAATAAATGTACGAGATGTCTTTGTAAGGTAACGGGATTGGTGTTACAAATAATTGATTTTGATGTATAGCAAATTTAATGTGCTTTACTCTCCGTCACTGTTACACTTTAATGCAATGATGCTCCTGGGATGACTCTCAACTTCGTCGATGGTGTTCACATTTTAAAACAGGTTCTTCAGTTTGTCTCAAGCTACGTGAGAAATAAAAACATATATCCAGCAAGTTCTGGTGAACAGAGGGTTTTTGAGCAAGTGAATCGTCGTGGTGAAGACGGGGGTTAATATATGAAATTGAATGAAAACAATGAATGATTGCAAACAGTTAAGATTGCAGTTATATACTAATAAGGTTTCTTATTTTAACCCAATGCTATATATATGACTTATTTCGACACTTGATTATTGGGGAAATGGTCGTATAATCAGTACCATTGGAGAGCCATGAATATTATAACTGTCCTGTTTTTAAATCTCCAAAACAGTTACATGGTAAACAGCTGATGATCCCCGTGTTAATATTAGACGCTTAAGGTCTCCTGTTTTTGTTTCACTCTTAGATAATTAACGCCCTCCATTTTTTTTTTTTTTTTTTTTTACTTATATTTTTTCATTTATTAATTTTCCAACGAATGTTAAGTCTGCAATATCTTGGATTTAGTGAGTTTGTCAAGACAAAAAAATGTAAAATGCAGTTTAAATCCCAAGGGATTTAAACTGCATTTTACATTTTTTTAATGACTCAAAGCTTCTTTAGACTATATATATATATATATATATATATATATATATATATATATATATATATATATATATACTAGCAAAACACTACCTGCCCTCCGAGTAGCGATTAATCTACATAGAGACTTATTATAGAAAAGCAAAGAAACAATTTTCATCTCATATTTTGATAATTTGGTGAAAACAATATATATAAGATTATTATAGTGCACTTATATATATTCCAATGTTTAAGAAATGTAATGTGTATGAGCATAGACACAATTTCATAATCAGAAAAAAAGATTATTTTATATTATCTTTTCGATATTAAAATGTAAGGATGGGATTTTGTATATGCATGAAACATAATTCCACGTTAGCAAGTTATTATATAATTAAAGGACTCAATTAAATAACAGAATTTTAATTTGCCAAATATAACAATTATAAATTATTGAGCAATTTAAAATTGTTACTTTTTGTTTTTCGCCTTAAAAAGAGATAAAATATAGACCCTAACCCCAAAAGTCCTCTAGATTTTTATTTTGTCGGCTTTTTCGGAGTACTGACATATAAAATTGGCAAATGGGAGCCTATATAGCCAAGAATATCATAGTTTTTTACAAGCATACATGTGGTGCAGTTGTGAGAACGGGGCCATCTTTAAAGATGGCCGCCGATTTTTAAAGAAAATATGACAGCTTACTTAAACCTTACGAGTACAAATACACATAAGCATAGAAACGTATAATTCTTTTCATTTTATTCCTCGATGAATTCTTCATCCTATGGTCAAAACTATATTACAATTTATAAAAAAATCTGCTTCAGGTTTGAGAAAGTGTGGTAGAAAAAACACATTTCAAGACATTTTTAGATACATATATGATTGCACATTTTCTAGCATGTCTTTATATTTCTCGTGTAGATACGCTTATATCTTAACAGGAAAATGTATTACATCAGTGTAATATTGTATTTTTTGTCACCAGGCAAGTAATTTTCCACTAGTGTATCTGTGCGATTTTACGATTTTTAGAAGTTTATTTCATCACAGTATGAGTAAAAGTGTAAAACGTGCAAAAAGACAACACATAATTCTAAATTCTTGGTAACTATAAGAAATACATTTGTGTTAGTCAGACACGACAACTTAAAGCCCAAAACATTGTGATATATACTCAAACAGTGTGCAAGTATATGTGTTCTATATTGTTCCTGTCTATTTAGTGTATATGTATTTCTTAGTGAAAATAAAAATTTATGGATCATTAAAACATTTTATCAGGTTCCCCAAAATGTGTCTGCTATATTTAAATGTTATGTATAATTATAGCCAGAAATAGGAAGTTTAAAACCCCATCATTTTATAAGTATATAATTGTTATCATCTCTCCAAACGTAATGCATCCAATTTACCTCAGTGATGTTATTCAACAATGTATTGTTTAAATAAAATTTCTTAAAATAAATAAAACAAAGAAACATGTATGCACAAAATACCAGTTTATTAAGAAAAAAAATAATGTGTGGGTATAATACCCATACTACAAACACAACACTGGAAAAGCTGCTGCTATATCTGATTGCACGTTAAATTGCTCCCCAAGATTTGTGAAACTCGTCCTCTTAAAAAATTAAATTAAGAGCTTTTTTCTTTTCCATAGAAGACCCTTACACTATCCTATTCAGTGAAGCAATGTAGGATTATCAAGGCTTAGCTGATATCATATCTAATGCAATCTACTATCATTTTTAAGTATATATATATATATATATATGTGTGTGTGTTTGTATGTGTGTGTATTTGTATATATATATGTATATGCATCTGTTACTTTAATACATCTACTTCTCTGTTTATATAATTCTATATAATTAATTTATGTCACTTAATTTCTTTTACTGCGTTCATATTCATTTTGAGGTACCTCCGTTAAATCTAGTATGCTTATATTAATGCATCTATTTATATATTTTATATGATTTTATTACTTAAAAAATCTAGGATTATTATCATTATTATTAGTAGTAGTGGTAGTGGCAGTAGTAGTAGTAGTAGTAGTAGTAGTAGTAGTACATACATTATATTAATCA
>OY744527.1:132099509-132147009 GCA_963556195.1 Sepiola atlantica | reverse complement strand
GCGTTGCTGTTGCTGTTAGTTGAAATGAAGAGGTGGCCTTTTGGAGTTCATTTTGATCCAGTTCCATAAGTTGCCATTTAATATGAATGGTTTAATTTTCCAATACTTGTGGATACACAATATTCTTAGTGGTTCCCGTTTAAGTGTAGATGAAGAGATTGTCCGGTTTGCCGACTCTAGAACATGCAACGTATAATTGCCCATGTGAGAAGCAATCATTATGTAAATATAAGCCACAAAATTGTAAAGATTGTCACTGTGCTTTGTTGATTGTGATAGCAAATGCCAATCGAATTGGGAATTGTAATCTCTTAAATTGAAAGGGCAGATCTGTTGGAATCATGGGAATACGCGGAATTAGGACATCTTCACCTTTGAAAGGCCCTGTAAGAATTGTTGCTTCAATGATGTTGGTCAGTAATTTTTTTACTGAAAGACGTGTGCCATTACAAAGCTTAGGCTGGTTAATATTTTGCAGCATGATAATTGGTACACCAATTTTTAATTGCAGTACATGTGGTGGAATCCCTGGCAAATCTAGCGAATTCAAAAACTCTGAGAGATAATTGACTGCTTCATCTGCTTCAACAACAGTGTCGACTGACTTGTATGTGACTAACTCACCATGAATGTTCAACTGAATATTATTGTTGAGTTCGTGGACATCTTTGTTCTTCGGTGCAAGAATGGCTCGTTCACTCAGCCAACTGTGATTCTTAAAATGAATGTGGATGTCCGGGAATACTTTTGTAATTAATTCGTCTTTTGATGTAACTAAATTACAGAAGTTGTGTGGCAATGAAATTCGCCCTGTTTAGCCGGCACTTTTCCATTCCAAATTTCCAACAATTGTTTTGAAAAGAATTCTGGTGATAGATTATTTTGCTGCTGGACACGCATATTTATAGTCAAATTTAATGTCTTAACATGTAGCCAAAAAGTGGAGTATTTGAGGCAAGCATTTATTTCATCTGCTGGTGTTGATCGAGGAATTATAGGTAATGTTTGCCTGAAATCTCCAGCTAGCAATATCACTGCATTCCCAAATAATCTACCATTTCCACGCAAATCTTGCAATGACCGATCAAGAGCCTCCAGTGATTTTTTGTGTGCCATTGTGCATTCATCCCAAACAATAAGTTTACATTTTTGTAATACCTTTCCCATACCTGATGTTTTGGAAATATTGCACATGGGAGTTTTAATAAATTGCATGTTTAAAGGTAGTTTCAAAGCTGAATGAGCAGTTCGTCCACCTGGTAGCAATGTTGCAGCTATTCCTGAAGATGCAAGAGCTAAGGCTATGCCGTTTTGTGATCGAATGGCTGCCAAAATAAATTTAATTAAGAAGGTTTTACCAGTTCCTCCTGGCGCATCTAAGAAAAATATATTTCCCACTCCATTATTTACAGTCTGCATTATTTTGTTGTAAATGGCTTTTTGCTCAGGTGTTAGTTTGTGAATATTTTCTTGCACATACAACAAAAGATCATCTGTGTTGTAATTTTGTTCCCTATGTAATCCTACATCAAATAAAGCAGCAGCAGGTCGTGTCGGCGAGGTAATTCCTAATTGATTGAGAACTTTGTTTGCAATTTCTAAGCACAAATTTTCAATTCTTATCAATGCCTCATTATAGATTTCTGATGTAAAATCCAGGTAGGTATTTGGATTTTCATCGCGTATTTGATGGAAAATGTCTTCGGCCATGTGTGATTTATATTTCTCCCATAACTCTATTGGAGATGAAGGGGAGCAATTGGTCAAGATGATTGCAAACAATGCACGAATATTATTAGGATGGGATGTGTTGCACGCATCATTAATGCATTCATCCCAGTGTCTGTCATTTTCCAATAAATTCAGAGCTTGACATGCACTGCGAAAAGTGGCATGTGTAATGCTATTGACAATTTTTAATTGCTGGAATGATGTTGGACCAGCAACATTTACCAACAACATGCGAAGAAAGAAACATTCATCTTGTTTGGGATGGATAGTATACAGTCTGCCTATTGTGTTTTCTTTGAATATTCCAGGTTGTCCTTCAACTTGCTGTCCTCGTTTGCGTCGTTCAAATGAATGTCTACTCCTATTCCATGTGTAATACTGAGGCACTTCCGAATAGAGGAGTGTTTTTGCAAATGTGTCAGTTTGACATAACATGAAGAAAGCTGTTAATGTTGTAGCCGGTGGATTCAAAGCTATTTGTTCTACATTCGAAGCTGTAAAGTAAACACGTTGTCCATTTTCTAGATGTACCGCTAAGTGCACAATAGCCGGACTTCGTTCATGTATGGGAAAAGAAAGAATTCGCCATACCGCTTCATTGCTGCTTATGTATCTTCCAGCTTGATACTGTGTGATTTCATCAATATGTAGGCTTTCATTCAGATCATTTCTACGTGTTTGCACGGCAAAAACTGCCATATCGCTGCCTTTATTCACATACTTACAAATGTATTTGATGGACTTAACAGAGTTACAGTATTCCACATTGATGTGTGATTTGTAGGTTTTTGATAGCAAAGGTGAATATGGGACAACCCATCGGTTATCAACTTCTATATTGCCATTTCGCATTTGTAAAGTTGCTAATTTACCGCCATCTTCTACCGACCTTCTTTTGTATAAAGGGTATCCATCATTTCCGGTAACTGTGTTGGGTAGTAATGCTCGGGGATATCGCTTTGAGCATTTTCCATCAAGCATGCATGGTGAATTTGGATTAATTATACCGCAAGGTCCGTGTATCATATGTTTAATTACAATTTCATGCAAATCCTTGTCAATGTCAGCATCAGGTAATTCAGCAGATATTACATTGTCGATTTCGTTTGGACTGATTTTGTTGTAGAGCCAGATTAGGATATGGGAGTGTGGCAATCCTCTCTTTTGCCATTCCACTGAATACATCCAGCAGCACACAGAACCAAATACTTTATGTTTTACAATGAAATTTATTAGCGATTTAAGCTTTTGTCTGAATACACGCGCTGTAATATCATGTCTATCTACTGATGATTGGCCAGGAAGTAAAAGTTGTTTCATATCATTCCAAGCTGGGTTGCATGTAAAAGTAATGAAGAGGTCAGGACGCCCATAGAGACGAACATATGCAAATGCATCTTGAGTGTACTCATGCATATGACGTGGACTGCCTAAATATGAAAATGGTAAAATTGTTAGTCTTCCAACATTAGTTGTATTACCATCATTTACAACTGCATCTCGCAAATGAACATATTCTTCAGAACGAAGTTTGGACTGATGCAAACGGATGAATAGCAGACGTTCAGTTTCAATTTTTGCATACATGTCTACAATGTATTGGTGGAATAATTGGCGGCATTTCAGAATGTGAATGTTTTCGTTCTCTCGAATCATAATTCGGTATGAGTAATAATTCATTGCGCTGAATTTCTTATCCGTTTCTTCGCCACTAACTGGATTTATCATGGTAACATTAAAATGATATCCATCAGCACCATCCCAAAAAAGGAGTGGATATTGCAGGGCATCGTAGCATCGATGAGTTGCAGCAATGTTTGTTAATTGGTCATTCCTCCTATGAAGAACAATATCCCTAAGTTGAAATTGATCTCCAACTATAACAATTGCCACTTCATCTATACTTGGAGCATTGAATCTTCGCACATGTTCTCCAGCAGGCGTTTTGTCAGCATGAATAATAATTTTGTGTGTATCAGATGGCATCATTTCAATGGCAGTTTTGAATAAAAGAACTAAATTGTTTTTATTATGGAGCATATCTTGCAGTTGGGAAACAATGGACCTTTTTATACTGGTTGAAATTCCACAGCGTGTATTCAGTTCATCATTGTTATCACCGATAAAATACATTTGTAGAAATTTATGTTGAGCATCTGGATATGGAAGCAGAGATCCAACTTTATGGTAAATTTGTCCTTTTACTTTAAAAGTTGGCATGAATTGAGCTGTAATAGTTTCTGCAGCGAACGACGTCATTTGGAAGCATGAGTTGTAGTTCCTGATGTTTGATAAAACATGCTTTGATTCAGCCGTATTACCAGCAAGCAAAGTTTTTAATGGTTCTGGTGGATCTGCCAGTTGAGGTAGTTTAATTTTCCCTGCGGCACAACACAATCCTTTAGTTTCTCCCTTAAATTTCAGAGCTTTGCAATAGGGACACACTTCAGTCATAGTGCCTATGTGAACATGGTGGCTTAAACTATAATCCTCATGAGGGTTGTAATGAAATGCTAGGCGATCCCAATCCAGGGATTGTTGAGCATGGAGCCTTGTTTGACGCCGATCTGCTAGTCTCAGCCTCTCGCGTTCGATACGTTGCCTGACTGGATTGTTGTACCCGCAACCGTTCCTCTTCAAGTCTGGCTGCACGTCGCTGTGCTGATTCATTCGCACGTACTTGAATCATCCTTTGTCTAGCTTGTTGGTTTGCAGATGCCAGTTGTTCATGAGTTTGATTTGCAAGTAATCGACGCCTTGTTTCTGCACGGCGAGTATGACGACCTAAGTTTGATCTTCGGGGGGGGGGGGCATGTTTACCTGTATAAATGTAACAGTAGGAAAGAATAATTGTATAAAGGTAAATGGATTAAAAAAAACAATAAATTATAACCCGCTTCAGGGTTGTCGAAGAAATGCAAGTATGGTTTTTTTTTTATAGATGAAGCATGTTAAAAGTAAGAAAATGAGGAAGAAGGCAGGTTTAAAAAACAACGAAGTAGATACGAAATGAAATTAAAGCACGTCTGTTAAGTATTAAATCGTACCTGAAGGATGGTTAAAGTCTAAAAAATGAGTAAATGCGAAATGAATTTAAAGCACGTGGGTTATGTATTAAATCCTACTTGTAAAAATGAAACAGTAGGAATGAATAATTTTATAAAGGTAACTGGTTTTAAAATAAACAATCAATTATAACGCGCGAGTAAGGGTTGTGTAAGAAATGCAAGTAGTGTTGTTTGTTTTTTTTAGAGATGAAGCATGATTAAAGGGAAGAAAATGATGAAGGAAGCAGGTTTTAAAAACATCGAAGTAAAGAGGAAATGAAATTAACGCACGTTGAGTTTTTTTTTTAGAGAGGAAGCATGGTTAAAGTAAAAAAAATGAGTAGATGCGAAATGAACTTAAAGCACGTGGTTTATGTATTAAATCTTACCTGTAAAAATAAAACAGTAGGAATGAATAATTTTATAAAGATAACTGGTTTTAAAATAAACAATCAATTATAACGCGCGAGTAAGGGTTGTGTAAGAAATGCAAGTAGTGTTGTTTGTTTTTTTAGAGATGAAGCATGATTAAAGGGAAGAAAATGAGGAATGAAGCAGGTTTTAAAAACATCGAAGTAGAGAGGAAATGAAATTTACGCACGTTTGTTAGGTAAGTATTAGTGTAAACGTTTGTTTAGGGAAACAAACAACGAATAAGGAAAACACTTTTTACGTATGAAGTAGATACGTGACAGCGGGAGGAGGAAGGTCAATCCGGAAGTGAAGTTGGACATGCAGGTTCGCAGAAACGGATTGTAAACGGGAAGTGCAACTTAGTAGGAACGAATTGTAATAAAAAGTGTTTTTTTATGTGTAAAGTAAAAATTATGTTAATAACAGAAAAACATAGCTCGGATGTAAGGATTAAAAATTTCAGTGGTAATGGTATAGTGGAAGTATATTTCCATGGGAAACGAACAAACCAACTTTACATTTTTATATATATAGATATAGATTTAAGGCGATTACATGTAAACAGCTTGAAAAAAATATCCGCACTAAAAGAATTTTAAAAATATTAGACCTTAGGGTACTTATCCAGATTAGGACCCAAGCTAACCCTAACCGACGCCAAGTCGATTTTTGCTTGGGTCCTAATCTGGATAAGTACCGACTTTAGAGTAGGGCATCACTTTCCTGTATCAATTTAACGTAAAATGATCACACCTTTCAGACCAGTTTGTGGTAAGAAGGGACATGTGACCAATTTTCCTTTTTAATTTATGAAAATATATATATATATATATATATATATATATATATATATATTTCAAATCGTAAACTGCTTCGACCATTTTTGGGATTGCCTCGGGATTCTCCGTCAAAGTATTGAAGAAACCTCTTTTGTCATAAAAATTGATTAATAAATTTAAACAAAAATAAACAAAAAACGCAGACAAAAAAATGTTTAACAATTTTGTGTTTATTTTAAATAAAATATTTAACTTCACACAAAACAAAATAACATTCTTGTTTACTGTTTGGTGCTAGAAAAATATTTAATTCAGCCGACGAAAAAGAAAAAAATAATAATTTTCCTTTTGTCACCGAAATGTCAAAAAATCCATAACAGCTGTAAGTTACAGCCTGTTACTGTAGTAAACACACAAACAGAAAAGAAATTCCGTTTCGTTTTTATCAAGAAACATTACAATCTCATTACAATCATAAAAAAGGGTGTACTATATTATATACTCATTCACGTGATAGGCAGGTTGAGATTGCGCAACACTTGCTTAAATGTAGACAGACACCCTTACAGGGGGTATCCATTGTCTTTCGAGACTGAAGAGGTCTTTATTACATATTTCATTATTTCTTGTGCGGTGAAGGAAAGAAAAAGACAAATATTAACAACCAAAAACGAATTAACACATTTTAACAAAAAAATTGACATTCACACAACTTACTGTTTTTTTGTTTTGTTGTTGTTGTTCTCGAAGTTAGATTATTTAAAAATAAACAAAAAACGCAGACAAAAAAAATATTTTTAATAAAATATTTAACTTCACACAAAACAAAATAACATTCGTGTTTACTGTTTGGTGCTAGAAAAATATTTAATTCAGCTGACGAAAAGGAAAAAAATAATAATAACACTTTTTACGTATGAAGTAGATACGTGACAGCGGGAGGAGGAAGGTCAATCCGGAAGTGAAGTTGGACATGCAGGTTCGCAGAAACGGATTGTAAACGGGAAGTGCAACTTAGTAGGAACGAATTGTAATAAAAAGTGTTTTTTTATGTGTAAAGTAAAAATTATGTTAATAACATTAAAACATAGCTCGGATGTAAGGATTTGCTATAAAAAATTTCAGTGGTAATAGTATAGTGGAAGTATATTTCCATGGGAAACGAACAAACCAACTTTACATTTATATATATATATATATATATATATATATATATATATATATATATATATATATATATATATATATATATATATATTAATTAAGTTCAAATATGTTGCGTTTCAATGTTAAAACATCACGTTGGGACTTTAAAGTTAGCTCAGAAATTAAAAATGTCAAAAAGAAACCAGAGAACATAATCGTCCAGTCGAAAATATAACCTCATTAACTTGTCATTAATTTTCCCTGCGAGTAGACAACTCGTCTTACCTACCCAAACACATTTTACGGGCACATTACACCTAAGCCAGGCGAGACGCAGATGACCATATTACCTATTTCTACCTCCTTCTACCCTCAAGCTCCCAGACAATACATATACTGAAATCAACCGTATATTAAATATTTACATACACATATTATAGGGGGCAGTCAGCAGTAGTATACACATATTCATTTACTCAATACACCCGCATTTTTATTACTGAGTTAAGAAAAATAGGCAATTTTAAGGATAAATCCATCCCGAATTTATTTATTTGGTATTTACTAAATCTATTAATACTTAGAAAAATAAAGACATACATATTTCAAAACCCCTTATTTTAAAAAAATTATAAAATCTTAAAATCCTTACCTTATCAAACAAATTCATGTAAAAATATATATAACACTTACATGTAAGAAAGGATACATCCACGGAATTATATCATGACTACACAGTTATGCAAAATAATGTTCAAATTTGAAATTATATGTTTTAAATCATCAGCGTAATAAAATCGTGGAAACAATACAGATATTATTAACTCTATTATTCATTAATTCTAATTCAATTATATAAATAATCTAAATATTATAGTCCAACTCTCATTTTCATTAAGGTTTTTAAAAGTAAATCACCCAGTTATTAGTTAGCCTAAAGTCTAATTCAACTACCCTTATTTAGGAATTATTCTTTATTTTGTTTATATTAATTCCGATGAGTCGGATCCATTGTACAGTCAGAAAAATACGTCAAGTTGTTAGATACGATAGTTTAAAGTAAATTAGAGCCCTATCGATGTTGTTGAGCTGCTTTGGCGCATTTTGAATAATGAAATTGATAACATCTTTGAAGCAGTAGTGTCTGAATATTTATATTGAATTAAAAAAACAAAACAAAATGTGATGCAATTTTAAATGATAAAATTATTTTTTTCAAAGACTTTCGATGAATACATCTCTCTCCGAAGCAAGACGCATTTTTCCTTATTTTGTTGGTATCAACCTCGAGGGGTCGGATCCGCCGTAGTGTCAGAAAAAAATCGTCAATTTGTTAGAGACGATAGTTTGAAGTAAAGTAAAAGTACGGTTGATGATTTTGGGCTTGATTGGCGCCTTTCGAATAAGGGCATTGATAACATATTTGATGCAGCACGCGTCTCAATATTTATATTCAATTTTTACCAACCAAAAAATGATGCAATTTTAAATGATAAAATCATTTATTTATTTATTTTTTCAAAAACTTTCGATGAATACATTTTTTCTCAGAAGCAAAACTTATTCTTATTTTTCATTTTGTTGGAGCTTCAAATGAGTCATCAATTTTCTTATTCAAAAGGCGCCAAACCAGCGCAACAACATCGACCGCATACTACTTCACTTTAAACTAACGTCTCTAACAACTTGACGTATTTTTCTGACTGTACGGTGGATACAACCCCTTGGAGTTCATACCAACACAATTCAGAAAAAATAATCTTGCTTCTGAGAAAGATGTATTCATTGAAAGACTTTGCAATAAATAAATAAATAAATAATTTTATCATTTACAATAGCATCATTTTTTGGTTTTTTTTAAATTCAATATAAATATTCAGACACGTGCAGCTCGAAATATGTTTTAAATTTCCTTATTTAAAATGGCGCCAAACCAGTACAACAACATCGCCCGGACTCTACTTCACTTTAAACTATCGTATCTTACAAGTTAACGTATTTTTCTGACGGTATAGTCGATCCGACACCTTGAAGTTACACAAGCAAAATTAATAAGTAAAAAAAATCTCGCTTTTCATCGACAATCTTAGAAAAAATAAATAAATGATTTTATCATTTAAAATTGCATCATTTTTTGTTTTTTAAAACATTCAATATCAATATTCAGACACGAGCTACTACAAAGATGTTATCAATTTCATTATATATTTATTTATTATTATTATTATTATTATTATTATTATTATTATTATTATTATTATTATTATTATTATTATTATTTTCATTACTTTCATTATTATTATTATTATTTGATCGGTATATTTCGTAATTATTTTGTTCATTCTTATAAAATGTTTTCTTATTAAAATTCTTTCGTGTCTACTTTTAAAATCTATCATTATGTTATGAGAGACGAAGACTAAAGTCGTCGTTGCAAGTTTAAATTCCACATGAAGAACGGCTTTTAAGCGAGTCAATATATATTGCAAAATGGGACATTTAGAGGGGGACAGATTACTAGCGGTGGAAAAGGAGTAGTGATGAATAGTAAAAGTATGAACATTTGAGCCGACGAGGAAGACTGGGAAATAACGCTTTGTTTGAGCAGATAAGGAATGGTATTTTTCCTCTTCACAGCGCTCGATCACAAATCCTATGTGTCTCTGTTGACAAGCCTAACTGGATTAGGGGGCCTTGCGCACGGGTCAGCTTTAATGGGAATTAGTCTTCTTCGGCTTTTTATTTAATTCATGGAACGAATAAACTGATGGACAGAAGGTTTGGGAAGAGGCGGATGTGGGGGTTATATGCAGAGGTCTATCAAGAACAGAAGGAAGAAAGTAGAGGAGGATAAAGAGAAAAGATGGAGGACTGAGAAATGGAGATAACGAGGAATAGAACGCGAATATAATTGGTACATAATTCGATCGCTAAATGAAAATCCTTTAAAAGGGTCCTGAATGAGTAGAAAGGAACGGAAAATAGAATTCACTACAAGAATCTTAGAAAGTAAATAGTGCCAACTACAGGTTTCAAGAATTGGAGACTTTCAGATAATACCCGGATGACATTAACTAAAACCTACTTTACTGATTGCTAGCTAGAATGCACGTTCCCGGATGAATTAATAATAATACACTTCTTTTCCCTACAAAAGAGACGTTGACAGGTTTTCTCACTTTATTTCCCTAGAGGGTGATAGACTGATGTCCAATCTCTGGTTCCTCCCTGTAAAACATTCATAGCAAGAACTCGTCTGTCTAAGACAACTACAAATAATCTTTCTTTTGTCCTTTGTATAACTAAAACCAAACGGAATTTTCATGAACAGAGTTTATTTCCAAGAACATCCTCTCATTGGACAAATTGTCATGGGATTGCCTCCCTTTAAGACTACAACATGGTTGTTTACAAGTCTACTATTAACAGATACATGTTAAGCTGACCCCTTTAAGTTATCAAATTTTGTCCATTTCATTCATCAGTTTCAATCCTCTCATAGTGTTAATCATTCAACTGACGATCTCATTAATCCTTATCTTCGAGTGTGTTTTGCCCGGGTGACTGATTAGTATATAACACATTCATAACCTTTAATAAATGCCAAAAGAAGTTTGAACCCAAAACATTTCTACGCAATCAAAAACATAATGTTGTAAACAACAAACGCGTGAAAATTAAAATTTACTTTTGGGCTTGTCAAAAGTGTGAATTTCATGCGATTAAACTCTAATAAGAGATATTTTATGATGATCGAAATTTGATCATGTTCGAAATCCTCTATACATTAATACGTTAATAGTGTATGTCTAACAATCGACATGCGTTACACTCTGTATTTAAGATATAACTGAAGCTACGAAGGAATGTTCCATATAATTTTGACGTCGACAATTTAGAACATGACTGAATACTAATTAAGTTTTTACAATCATAATGTACAGGTAAAATATTTCGTGATTATTAGGATTATTTGGACTACTGTTCTCATCTTGCATATTATTCTCACAACGTTTCATTTAATATAACTCCCGACCTTATACGTCTTGTCAAACTCGGGAATCTCTACGGAATATCGAACTGATCGTTTTTTTATTTAATCCACGGGGTTTGATTATTTTCGTTCTATTAACCATAATTGGGTGGAAGTCTTAAGCATTTTCATAATATTCTTAGTTAGTATATATCGCTTGTAGTGAGTATTGCACCATAAACCTACAGAAGGTTGTCGATTAAAACTTTTATTTATTTACAACTTTATCTTTTGCGCCACATGTTCATGTAGATTAAATAATGGGTTAGGTTTGAAATTCCGTACAGATTCCCGAGTTTTGCATAAAGATTCCCGAGTTCGACAAAACACACCGTAAGAAAGTCAGATGTTACATCGGGCGAAACGGAAGAGATTTTATATTTAATATTTTTGTATAATTAAATATTGTGAATGTACGTGGGGGTCATATTTTCATATTAACTCAGAGGAAGGCAGTTATGATACGTGATTAAAACAAATCAATACCGTTTTGAAAAGTATATTTGTATTGACCTCGAATTTATTCACGAATTGTACTACTCTATATAATTATATATAATTATGCTTGTTATCCTCAACTACCAATTTATACATTTTGCTAGATAATTTGTGTTGACGGTACTCGGTATTCTCAATAAGTCACCAATCTAAGTGCTTTCAAAGTTCAACATTGCTTAACTGATCTGCCAAGGAACACTTTTTCAACATGATTTAGCCGAGCTGTTCAATGAATAGGATCCTTTTCACTGTTCTCATCTTGAATGTTATTCTCACAAGGTTTTGACCGATGCAACCTCAGACTTCTTCAGGTGCGTCTTATGGAATTCGCGAATCTTTGTATCAGACTCGGGAATCTGTACGGAATTTTGAACGAAACCCTTTATTTTATGCACGGGCGTAGCTTGTTCTCGTTCCGTCAGCAATTCGCAATTTTATTCTTAGTATCGCCCGTAGTGACGATTGAACATTCAACCTCCAGACCACTGTCACTTAGAACTGACTATAACTTATGTGTGAGTTTGGAATGCCATTTTGGGGAATCTGCAACGCGTTAGTATAAAATAGCCTTGTCGTTAGTCTGTTAGGATTATGTTTTGAATAGAATTTTCATTCGTATTTCATGCTTAAATCTGTAAGAGCATTTTCATTTTTCTTTCACGCGTTTATTTTAAATAGTATTCTCATTGATTGTTTTATGTACTAACGACTTGTAACTTATCAAGGTCCATAGGCCACTCAAGGATAAAGGTTAATAAATTTGTCAGGCGGACAGTGAACACTTGCCAGAAATTAGATTATTTAAGAAGACGACTCAACAAAAATTTGTTAACATTGAACTTGAAAACAACCATGCTATAATTAGCTGGGAAGCAGCCTTGTGTTATTCTGTTCCACAGAGAGATAGGAGAGATAGTTTTTGGAAATCAACTTTGCTGATAGATGTTCCGTTTAGTTTCATGTACACAGAGGAATAGAGAACAAACAATTTACAGTTGTTGTATGCAGACGAGTTTTTAAAATGTTTTACAGGAGAAACCATACATTGGAGCTCAGTCGAATCCCTACTATGAAAATAACGATAGAGTAGAGAAAGACTAGCAACGCCTCTTCTGTGAGAAAGAGGATTTAGGAAAGAGAATACACTCTCCACTTGGTTTCGAGGTTAGTATTGTGCTTTATCAAAACAGGAAAGAGCTATGAGCGGCACCCTACCAGATTTGGCAACAGTATTCCATATTGAAGCGTATGTGACTCTTATACAAGTAGAAGATTGCATCAGGAGTCAGATACATTCTGGAGCGGTAGCATGCTCCAACCCTTTATCCAGCCCCGTAGCAACAGATTTTATGCTAGTCTTCCATTTGATGTCTGACGTGAAGGTCAGTCCTACGAGCTTATGAAAAAAAGGGAGGGTTCTATTCATTTCAATTCGATCAAAGTGAAGATCGGGGCGTTGGGTTTCAAATAAAGAAGCTTGGTTTCAGATGTATTTAAAGTAACCAGCAACCGTATTCCCCATTGCACTACGTGCTCATCGTCGGAAGAGAAAGAAACAGAAACAGACAGATCTTGATCATTAATGCTTTTTGGAATGTTGGCATATATCGTTGTGTCATCAGACTAAATGTCAACGAATAGACATAGAGTGCGATTAGAGAGATAATTGATGAATATCTGGAAGAATATTAGGCCCAAGAATATATTCCTGATACACGACGGCATTGATATAGTATGCTTCAGACGTCTGCCCATCAACGACTACTTTTATAAAGCTATCTGAGAGAAGTGGTTCGATGGTTGAAAAGAGTTTACAAGATATACCATAGCTAGCTAGCTAATGAAGCAAACTTCTGTGACCATCCCTATCAAATGGCTTTGATATGTCAAGAGCTATTGTTCTAGAGCTGACGCCTCCGTGATTTGATTTACTGATCCTGTGTGATATTACTGCCAGCACATCTGCAGTTGATCTTGCAAGACAATATATATATATTGCTTGTTACAGCACAGATTAGTTTTGCTGCTGTGGTTGACGATTTCGATTTATCCCAGATTCAAGCAACTTACTCATGACACACAGGCGACTGGGTTGTCTGTACGAATACGAAGAAGACAGATCTTTAGTATTTCTGAATACTGGTCAGGCTGAGAAAGTTTTCCACGGTTATGGAAAGCATTTCTCCTTTAAGCAACGATTGAACAGCTTTGTTAGCATAGGAGCTATTTCAGGCTGCAGCTTCTTAAGCACTATAATTATAATGTTGGCAGAGCCAATTGATTTGCAGGCATATAAGTTTATTATAAGTTTGTCTACATCCCTGAGAGATATATGGATGCCGTTCAGGATGTTTACCGCCCTAGGGGGAAATTCAAGCGGTAGGCGGCCCTGATCTCAGAGGATTGAATGTTATGCAAAGTTTGGCTTTATCAGATTCAAAAGAAATTAGCTCTTGTTCATTGATTATGGTAGGAATAGAGGTCACACACCTGTTCAGGACTCTGTTTCTTATTCGACAAAGCTCTTGGGAACCAACCCATTGCTAGATTGAACAGATAAAGCATAGGAATCTTTCGCGTTTTGTATAATTATTTTGCCATGGTTGCTCGCAGTCTTAAATGCGCCTTTGGTTTCAAAGCATCTATTTCTTTGAAATCAATTGAAATAGTGATTTCTGTAAGCAATGGAAGCGGCACATACAGGAGTGTACGTAGGCTGGTTGTGTTGTTTTGATTTGAATTTCTTGGAGGATATGAAGCTCTCACTACCAAGGATTAACTAACCAGTTATATCGTATGTTATATTGAACAGATTCTATTTTAAAATGGTGTCCGGAGGAATTTCTGATATGAAGATCGAATGCCTTCCCAGTCAGCCATCGAGTATCGGTCCACTCTACGCTGGCAAAGTATATAAGAGGTATTACTGCACTTGGTTTTGATCTTGATTGAGACAACTAGTAACAGAAGATCCTAGCTGAGACTTAACAATGGATGAGAACTCTTCAGGAGAAGTTGTCAGGAAAAGATGAAGATTTTAAAAATGTCAGTCAGCATCAGTTACGCGATTAGGTTTTTAAGCAGTCTGTGTTAGACCATAAGCAAAAGTACAGAAATTATGAATAAACCTCCCTTTATCATCGGTGTTGTTTGAGTGGGAAAGTCATTCAGCATTGTAAACATTAAACTCACAACAGACATGAATTCTAGCAAAACGGTAAACAGAAAATATATCGTCAATTTTCTTAGAGATACTCTTAAAGATAGACCGTCATTGTACAGACTATAGAGAGCAAAGATGAATGCGGTTTCGTGAGTAAGCGCTACATGAAAACACATATATGGCAACTTACGGTCTTTTTAGGAGATGTCTTTATTATATGAAAACCATCCCTTATGTACGCACGGATTCAATGGCAATGCTGATCATGATTTCCTGGTGTTGATGACATGTTCGAGTATCTTTTAATCATATAATCGTCGGTATTGTTTTCGGGATGAGCCATGATAACTTATTCTAAGTAGAAACTTAATGTGTATGTGTGTTTTGTCTTCTGTTTCTGTTTTTCACACAGGGACGTAGGCATACCTGGTATGAGACCAGCGAGTGGAGCATCCCCACTCAGCGATATAGACCCGTAGGTGAAAGAAACTGGTGTAAAACATACCCTCTACATCGTGCCTGATCAATCATCCTGAAATAAGGCATTGGCGAAAGAGTATTTGTTGAGCGAATCGTACAAGCGCATAATTCTGTGATCACATTTGTACATCCTCACTGACGGAGAGTAGAAAATACATCTGTGGGTGCACTTTCAAAAGCCGCGTAAGTCATGCTTCTCGTATCTGTCTCTTAGTTCTCACCTACGAAGAGAAATATTTCGAGAAAAGAGGAAAGAAAATGCTCTTCCTTGAGCGAGTTTTTCGTTAGTGTTTACCATACTTGAAGTTGACTTGAGTATGTCTTCTTTACTCTGTCTTTGTTGCCATGTCATTGATAAGGATGTTAGAGGAAAACGTTTTATATGGGTTGATGTTATACGCCTTATAGTCTAAGGATTCGAACCTTGGAGTAACTCCCAAGGAAGCTGTCCTATCAGCAGGTCTAAAATAGCAGGGCCACCGTATTGCCATTTGGTGAATGAAGTCTGGCCCATGCAGTAGTATTTAGCGGGTTGGGCTCTCGATGGCATATTGCTAAGAACTGCTTTTCTTTCTTTCATGGTGTTCGTTTCTTAACTCATCCACTGATCTCTTCCACAAATCTTACGGATCCCAACATAGAAAGTTCTAAAACAAAAAGAAAGCTTACACCCAGTTCCCTAACCTCTGACGTGGATCCTTACAATTAACTTTCTTATTCTAACAATAGGGGTCTGCGTTCCAATCTTCCAGACGGTGAAATCTACTTAAAGGAGATCATTTTCATTGGTTTGTCACGCGTTACTTTTAAATATCCTTTTCATTAGTCTGGCACGTTCACATTTAATATAGTATTTTCATCGGAAAACAATCAGATATAATGAATGCATCTTACGAATGCTCGTTTTTGTTTATTCGCGAATATTTGGATCAAGTACAAATGAATATTAGTCTAAAGACTAGGAGAAAACTAAAATTCAACATTTTTGGCCATGTAGTGAGTTCAGCCATCTCTCAGAACTAGATCCGGATTTTCCCAGGCTTCGGAAAATGCAAGATAACAGCAAGTAAATAGATAAAATGACAATATTGAAAAATCCAATAATTTTAAAGTAAATATTTATTTACCAACGTTGTGTATCTAATAAAAAATGGTATGGTGTGAGTAACATTTAATTATTATTATTGTCTTAATTTGTTATGTATAACCTCTTGATCAAAAAGAAATTCCCAGTCAATTCGGAGATTGTTTCCACTTGAAAGTCGAGAGCCGGGTTCAAAAGAGACGGGGATGCCTTTTCAATTAAAAACATAAATAAAATATAACATCATACCATACCATCCTGTGTTAATAGACTACGTTAGTAAATAAATATTTAATAAAACGTAAATAAATTCTGCAATATTGTTATTTTCTCTATTTACTTTTGCCTCGTATCGAACGGTGTCTTCAACCAGAATTGCATTGGCATCGCCTCCAACTTTTTACACACTAGGCAATATGCTAAAAACAAACAATAACACGTTTCTAAGATTAAATTAGTTGACTAACAAATCCTGGGTTATGACAAATTCTTTCTTTACTATTTTATGCTTATAATACTTTTTAAATAATAATTTCAAAAGGTCACTATACCATCACTTGAAACTGACACTAATAATCAAGCTTTTGCTGGTAGTCTATTATATTTTTATCTTTTGGACTGATAACACCCTGTAGCATTAATGAAAATTATTTAAGGGCGCTGCTAAAACGCTCTGAAAACAACAGCTCTCGATTATAGTTTCGAGTTGACTGTTGCTTGCGGGTTAAATCCTTACTAAATGCAAGCTCTTATTTCCTTGTACAAAACGTGTTACTCAATTTATATAAGATCGACCAGTGATTCATCTTCTTTGAAATAACGCTTTATATAGATTAAAACTGATTTTACAGGTTGGATTTCACATTTAATAAAGCATATAAGCCTTACATGTAATAACATAGATTTGATTTTCAAAATACAGTTATGAAATTCCGTTTCTTAAGTTTGGTAAAATTTTGTCATAATACATTTCTCAGCATTCAGCTGATTAATACATGAATTTAAAAAATGAATGAGGTAATACATTGTTTCAATAAGTAATCTTAAATTTCGGCCAGCCTTGTATGTATAGGATGTCACTTTATATTTTAGCCAGCCTTGTATGTAGGGGATGTAACTTTAGATTTTGGCCAGCTTTGTATCTAGGGGTTGTAGGTTTACATTTCGGCCAGGCTTGTATGTAGAGAATGTAACCTTTCAATTTGGTCAGCTTTGTATGTAAAGGGTGTAATCTTACATTTTGGGCAGCTATGTATGCAGAGGATATAACCTTACATTTTGGTCAGCTTTGTATGTAGGAGAAGTAATCTCATATTTCGGCCAGCCTTATATGTAGTGAATGTTAACTTATATTTCGGTAAGCCTTGTATGTAGAGGGTGAAAGCTCACATTTTGGTCAGTTTTGTATGTAGGGGATGTATGATATAATAGATACAGAAGATACTATCTGATCAGGAAAGCTGAGTTTAAATCAACTTTGGTCTTAGCGATTATCGATGGGACGATACAGGTGCATTGTATTTCATCCAGAGTAGCTATTTGTCTGCATTCTCCATATTCAACCGACCTATCGTCGAACGTTACATTTACGAGTGAAAGAAAATAAAGGTAAGAGAAAACTTCCAGATATTGGTAGAATAGCAACTTTTATTTAATGAATCGTAAAAGATGTATATTGCGTTTAATTCAGCTTCAAATATCCTAAAAATAGTTCACTCTCTGTAAAATGGAGAATCTGTATAAAATAAAAAGATACATGGTTTATAAGCGATGTAATTTTTTAAATATTTTTTCAGGTTGCTTTTGTTCTACATATTCAATCTGATATCTTTGTCAATATTTATTAGTTATTGTGTTACTCTTATATTTTTCATACGTTTTTCCATCTCTGTTTGCTCTAGCTCATCTGTTTTCAATTTCTATTTTGATATATCTACTTCGATTCCCCACTCTTCGTTTTCAGTGTTCTTTACCTAATCCCACACAATAACTTATCTTTATCTATGTTTCATGTTAGCTCTTTTCTGGCTTCGCGCTCATCTGTGTCCTTATCCTTGGGATCTCACCGTGGAAAGCATTAGGATATATCGCCCGCCTCTCCCATTACTCTAATGGATGTGTGACAATCATTTACGAGCCATTAGCAATAAATCATGGCGTCCATTTAATCGTAATGGCTTGTGCCAATATTTTGAATAAGTTAGGTCGTCGGGCGGAAAGGACAGTTACATCCAGGCAATTGGGAAGTAGTGATAAGATGGCGTCAAAACAAAAACAGAAAGGTAAATAAAAAAGAATTAAATAAATGAAATTCCTGAATCATCGTGTAAATGAAACTATAAAATAATCGTGGAAGAGATGGCATTGGAGTTATTATTTTAAATGTTACAACGAAAATATGTCGACTGCTGCAATAAAGAAAAATAAAGGTTACAAAATGGTGGCCATGAAATTTTCATGATAATTATCTTCATTCTCAGTATCTATTTATTCATTTCTCTATTTATTTATTTTTAATTTTTTATCCGTTTTTTTTTTCGTTTTCTTTCTTTTTGTTATCTTTCTATATATGTTTGATATTTCCTTTATTTATATTACTATTTTCTTTCAATTGGTTTGTGTTTTCTCTATTTTTCTTACCATATGTTTTCTTGTTTTCCTTTGTTTTGTATGCGGTTTTTACATTTCGTTGTAGTGTTTCTCTTATTTCATCATTATTTCGTATTAATTTTACATTTGTTATAATTTGTATACGCTTATTTCATCTTGTTCTATCTTTATTGATTTTGAAAACATCTCTTTTCTATTTCCTCTCGTCTGTTTTCTTTATTTCTATATTTTTCCTATAATTACGTTTTTTTCTTTTAATGTGTTAATTTATTCATCCCTACTAATTAAACTTCGTTTTTTAAAATGTTATACATGTTTTGTCTTCCTTTGAATGGCGTTCGTCTTTCATCATCGTCTTAATCTTCCAGTCCTATCACTGTTTATCTTTTTATTTATTTTCGCTTTTGTATTAATATTACGTTTATATCACTGTTTATGTTCTTATTTATTCTCACTTTTGTATTAATATTACGTTTATATCACTGTTTATTTTCTTATTTATTCTCACTTTTGTATTAATATTACGTTTATATCACTGTTTATGTTCTTATTTATTCTCACTTTTGTATTAATATTACGTTTATATCACTGTTTATGTTCTTATTTATTCTCACTTTTGTATTAATATTACGTTTATATCACTGTTTATGTTCTTATTTATTCTCACTTTTGTATTAATATTACGTTTATATCACTGTTTATGTTCTTATTTATTCTCACTTTTGTATTAATATTACGTTTATATCACTGTTTATGTTCTTATTTATTCTCACTTTTGTATTAATATTACGTTTATATCACTGTTTATTTTCTTATTTATTCTCACTTTTGTATTAATATTACGTTTATATCACTGTTTATGTTCTTATTTATTCTCACTTTTGTATTAATATTACGTTTATATCACTGTTTATGTTCTTATTTATTCTCACTTTTGTATTAATATTACGTTTATATCACTGTTTATGTTCTTATTTATTCTCACTTTTGTATTAATATTACGTTTCCCTATTTTCGATTTTCTTTATCTACTTTTTTCTTAATTCGCTTTTATTATTTATCTTCTCTTTCTTTCCGCTTTTCATTTCTTTTCTTTCCGTTTCTTTTCCTCTTTTCCTTTGTTTTTTGGTTGCTTTTTTAATTTCTTTCTTTAATCTGATTTATTTCCTTCGACTCTTTTCTTTATTTCATCCTCTTTTCTTACAGTCATTGGATGTTTACCTACCTACTCATTTCGTTCGGGTTTGACTTTACTTTCGATTTTCTCTTTTTCTTTATTCGATTTTTTTGGTATTTTTTCATTTTTTTATGTCTTCGAACTTTTTCCTTTCTTTCTTTTTTCTTGTTTTCTGTTATTCGTTTAGCCTATGATGTTTCTATTTGTCATGTTTCAAATGATCTTTTGACACTTTATATTTTTACTCATTTCGTGTCTTTAAACACTGTGCTTTACCTTTTCTGTCGCTATATTTTCCTTTTTTCTTCTTTCTCCTTTCTTTCTTTATATAGCACTAGACTCTCCGTGATCCATAGAGTAGGTATCAAGACCGGGAATTACTGATTTGACTGCAACCATTACATCAGATAAATAAATAGATAAACAATTTCTCTTGTGACACATCCAATTTCCCTAAAGTCGAAAAATAGTTTATCATATCAGCATAGATTTTAGTGTGGCTCTCTGTATGGCCAGATTTAACTCGCCGTATTGTAACACGAATTTACATGTCTAATGATATTATACACCCCCTCTTCCTTTTTTTGACTCTCTCTCTCTCTCTCTTCCTTGGGATGTCAAAATTCACCAGTTCTCTCCCCTCTCTCACCCCTCTTCTTTTTTTTTCCTTTCTCTCTCTCTCTCTCTTCTAATTATTTACACCATTCTATTATTATCGCTGTTGATCGTTTTTGTTTGTTTTTACTTTGATATTTATATTAGATTTTCATTTTTTGGGTATATTTTTAAATTCTTGTACTTTTTTGTTTTAAGTTTGTTTCTATCTATTTTATAGTTATTGTTTTTCTTTACATTTTAATTTCTTCTCTCTTTCGTATCAATATGATGTTTTACTATTTTCACCGTTACTTTTTCTACTCGTTTGTTTCTTTCTTATCTTTTCGTGTTTCTCTTTTATTTCTCTATTTGTTTTTACTTTTTCTTATTCATTTCGTTGATCTTTTAAAACTTTTCTTTCGTTTTATCTTTTCCTTCGTTATACGTTTTTAAAAATTTTTTTTGTTTTTTCTAATTTTTTCCTTCTTTTCTGTCGTTTTATCTGCCCATCATATTTTTATTTGTCCTCTTCCAGCTGATTGTTTGTAACTTTGTATTTTTATTTCTTTCGCATTTCCATATCCTTTTCTTTACCTTTTCTCTTACTATGTTTTTATTCCTTCTTCTTTCTTCCTTCTCCTTGCTTTCTTTCTTCTGGTGATACCAGATCAGGCTGCCCTGTGGCTCCCTGAGACGAAATTCACCTACATTGAGGTTTTTTTTTTTTTTTTTTTTTTTTGTAAAACTTAATTATGTTCTACAAAACCAAAAAAAAAAACAACAGCCCCTCTCCCTTTCTCCCTCCCCTTTTTTATTTTATTTTTAGAACTTGAAGCATAAATCTTTTACTATAATGACCAGATTCGGCATTAAATAACCCAAAAAGGG
The DNA here is from genome assembly GCA_963556195.1 of Sepiola atlantica. Lineage (NCBI taxonomy): Eukaryota > Metazoa > Mollusca > Cephalopoda > Sepiida > Sepiolidae > Sepiola > Sepiola atlantica. Next base: position 132,125,362 of record OY744527.1, on the reverse strand, counting down.
TTGATATGCCGTAAAACAAAACTACCAAACCAAAAACGATGATTAAACATTTGAAGATATCAAGAACTTGAAGCATAAAAACTTTTACTATAATGACCAGATTCGGCATTAAATAACCCAAAAAGGGTTGATATGCCGTAAAACAAAACTACCAAACCAAACCACTTTCTTTCTTTATTGAGTACTAGCCCACCCGTACCCATTGAGTCAGTCTCATGACTTGGACATACTGATTTGACTTACATAAAAATAAATGAATACATAGATTAAACTTGACTTTGCGTATATAATAGATCCTTACTCGCATTCTCTCTCTTTCTTTCTCTATCTTGAGATGTCCAAATAGACCCTCTCTCTGTCTCATTCTCTGTCCCTCTCTTTTATTTATTTACACAATTCCATTCCTCTCCACACTTCTTTTATCATTCGCCTTTTATTTACATTAGTCTCTCTTCCTTCCACCAACTAAAGGTTTCACGTACAGAGGAAAAGCATCAGTTTTAGTAGAATACTAGACTACCCGTGATCTAACGGTCAGTATTTGTTATATATATCATTAAGTATTTTTCTTCTTCTCTTTAAGTTCTGATCTCTCGTTCAACTCAGTCGTTTCTCTTTTTATTACACCTGTCAACCCAAAATATTAATCTTGGATAAACAGTTAGAACTGATTTAGACTGTTTTGTTGGTGCTGAATCTAGTCACAGATTTGGTCTATCTCATCACATGTGTGTGCTATTTATATATCGCATTCTCATGCATTTTGCAGAAAATGATGAATTGCAGCATTTTTACAACAGCAACGTCACTAGTTCCGACCCACTCGACTAGCAGCAAAATCTCACCCTTTCACTAGAGAGGTCCTTAGACGCCGGAAGATGTTTTTCTCATATAGCTTATTTTATACCCGCTTGCTTTTGAAATTGCCTCCCTTCTCTCTGTTATCTTAAGTGTACAAACATGAAAATGTGAATAAACATCTTGCTGCTCAGCTCCCCCAAGGATGCCTCCACCCTAAAAATCTGACTTTTATCACAGTAGCCCTTTATGCTTTAGTGGCAATATGCATTGTTTGCAGTAAAAACTACTTGAAGAAATTTAACAGGATATTTTCATATGTTTGGTGAAAGAGTTAAACACATTTCTTGGAATAAATTACATTATAATGCTTATAGTGTCTCATTTATCTCTTTCTGATTGGCTGGATAGGTAAGATTATGATGAAATCCTCAGCAATTGATTAACGACAAAAATTAAACCGATAAAATAAGATACTGTACAGATGGCACAGACTATACCGAACTTTTAGATAGATATTATAGATAAAATTCATTTTTGCAATTTTTTTGTAGATGATAAAATGACCAAGTATAGCCAACATTACGACATCTTGCGTCTAGTAGTTGTGTTCCAAAATTATACTGCGCGGTTTATTAATTTTTGAGTAGATCCTATACATGGAAATCGCTAAGTATATACGTATACCTAACTTTATATAAATAAAGACATATATATATATATATATATATATATATATATATATATATATATACATATATATATATATATATATATATATATATATATATATATATATTTAGATTTTTCACTTATAAAATAGATCATTCAGTGAAGACCGGGGTTGTTCCAATAAAAACACGCTCGATGATACTCGATTACAGAGTACAGAGCATTTATATGTGATTTTATGAAGGCTTACCAAAACATTCTTTTCAGGACACCAATGATCACCATTAAAGATATTTTTTCTTACAAATATTATTTATTCAAATTAAATGTTTTTTCCTACACGTGTTTCACTACCAAGCAGTTGAAACCAGTATTCCAGACATTTAATTTCCCTGATGATCTGCCAAGCAAGTAACTGCTTGGTAGTGAAACACGTGTAGGAAAAAACATTTAATTTGAATAAATAATATTTGTAAGAAAAAATATCTTTAATGGTGATCATTGGTGTCCTGAAAGGAATGTTTTGGTAAGCCTTCATAAAATCATTATATATATATATATATGTGTGTGTGTGTGTAGGTAATTTATATGCCGAAAAGTAGCAACTGGATATATTTAAATATATGCAGAAGACTTAAAACTATAAAGCATTGGTTGGGCAATTATATGAGAAAGAAATGCTTGAAGAAACTATTGCATCTAAGTTAGTGTTTTAAACGTAGGACATACAGCGCGTGCACTTTAATGTCAGACTTCTACATCTACATAGTACACGATGCGTTTACAACAACATTTTCCATCAACATAATCGAGTTACTACCGCATATATATTGTTATTTATTAAGTGTTGTTTATGCTAAAAAATCTATTGCCAACTGATTTGAGAATAAACGATACTCCTTTATATTTGATCCTGCCCTGGATTATGTTTGTGATTTACATGTTTTATCTCATCTCATTATTAGAAAAAAAATCTTTACTTCGTCCTATTAGCGCGAATTATTTTCGTTTTTGAACAGACTTTATCAATTACGATTTAGATAACATCTATTAGATATATCCGCAATCAATATATCTGTTGTGGACCCGTTTAGGGGTACCAACAATGAAATAAAAGAACAACAGATTTAGAGATAATAATAATGAATTGTATTGAACAGATAAATTATTCACAAGTCAGTGTTGGCAGTGCTAGTGCCAAAATGTGGTACAAATGTTCTCCCGGCAAAAGCCGGTATTTATGGTAGCCGGTTGCTACCATTTAGTTATTAAAGGGTAGGTAGGTTCACCCACAACACCCTCCTTCCGAAACTCATTCCACCGGAATCTCAAGGTATATCTTTTTCCTAGGATTCACCTCGAAACTCCCGGTTAATTTACGTTTTCTTGATGAACGTCACTGTTCCGGAGGCGTTTTTGGTGTTGGCAGCTCAAATGCGTCGTATAGATCTTCCATGATGGTCTCACTCTGATCCGATGGGCCTTCCCCTGGGTCGTCCGACATGCGACGACGCATTTGGTTAATGTGTTTTTTACAGGTGCCTCTAGGACCCTCTACAATGTACACCATCCGCCCCAATCTCTTTTGTACCTTTCCCACTTCCCACACGGTTTTGTTTCCATGGTGTTCCTGGAAGAAAACCTTCTCTCCATCCTCGTAACTCTTCTTTGGTGCCGTAATGTTCGTCGGTTTCACCTGTTTTGGTAAAAGTTTGTCGAATACCGACTTTATTTTTCTTCCAAACATTACTTCCGCCGGTGGTACTTGGGCTGGTGTGTTCTCGTTGGGTGTAATTCTATACACTTGAAGGAACTGCTGGAGTGCCTTTTCTCTCGGCGTGCCCGTCGATTTTTTCAACGCTCTCTTCAAGGTATCAACAAATTCTTCTGCCTGTCCGTTTGACCTCGGATGGTAAGTCGAAGATGTGATATGTTTAATTTGAAAGTCTTCACAAAATTCTTTGAACTCTCGTGAAGTAAATTGTGTACCGTTGTCCGATACAACACTGACCACCACTCCGAATCGGGCAAACAGTTCATGCAACGTGCATATCGTGACATCCGTTGTTGGGTTTTTACATCTAACAACTTCTGGCCATTTTGAGTAGCTGTTGACTATAATTAAATAGTAGAAGCCTTCCAATGGCCCCGCAAAATCTATGTGAATCCGGGACCATGGTTGCTCTGCCTTTGGCCATGGACAGTACTGAATAGGTGGTACTTTCGCTGCCGACGCGCAGCCCGCACAGGCCTTCATCTTCGTCTCTATGTCCCTGTTCATGTTTATCCAATATACATAAGATCTCATTGGGTTCTTCATGCGTGTCGCTCCGGGATGCCCCTTATGGAAATCCTTCAGGATTTTTCTTTTAGCGTAGCTGGGATTACTACTCGCTCCCGGTATAATAATGTGTCGCAACAGACTAAAAAAGCTTCTGCCGTTTGCTCATCGTGTGTTTGTAATTTATTTTTTATTTCGATAATAAAATTATCTTCTCTTGCCTCTTTTTGTATATCGTCAAGTGTGAATGGCAGCTCTTTTATTGTGTTACACAGTACTTTACTCTAGTCATATTCAGACCGAAGGGATGCTATAACTGTATCCTCGAGCGGTTCCGTGTACTTTGGGATTAGCTGCGATAAACCATCTGCGTGTCCTAGTCTTTTTGACGGTAAGAATTCCATCTCAAAGTCATAATTTAACAGAAGTATACCCCATCTCTGTAGGCGGTTTGCTGTGTAGGTTCGCAAGCCTTTTTTTGTCCAAAGATGGTGATAAGTGGCTTATGGTCTGTTTGTAGGATAAAATGACGGCCGTGTAGATACCTGTGAAATTTGGTCATTGCGAACACAATACCCAACGCTTCTTTTTCAATCTGCGAGTAATTTTTCTCTGCAGGAAGTAAAGTTCTTGAAGCGTGTGCGATGGGTTTCATCGAGCCATCCGGCATTTTATGCAAAATGCACGCCCCAATGCCGTAGGAGCTGGCGTCACTGGCAACAATAGTGTTTAGCTCTGGATTAAAATGAGTAAGAAATAATTCTGAAGTTAACGTCGTTTTTAGGTTTTCGAATGCAGATTGACAGTCGGCGGACCATTCCCATTTACTATCTTTCTTAAGTAACTCATTTAAGGGGGCTCGCAATTTGTGCATACTGGGAATGAATTTTTCGTAATAGTTTGCGAGACCCAGGAAGCTTTGTAGTTGGGTAACATTGTTCGGTTCGGGCATATTCTTGATGGCTATAAATCTTTCTGAGTCGGGACGTCTTCCATTCTTATCAATGACATGTCTCAAGTATTTGATCTCTTCTAGAAAGAATTCACACTTTGACTTCTTGAGTGTAAAACCAAAATCGCTTATCCTTTCGAATACTTTGTTTACGTGCTCACGGTGCTCCCCGACGTTCGTACTTTTCATTAAGATATCGTCAAGGTAGCCAATTGAATAATCGAGCCCGCTCAACATCGTGTCGATTACCTGCTGAAAAATCGACGGGGCCACTTTAATTCCAAAAGGGAGACGATTGATCTTCAGTAGTCCCCTGTGTGTCGAAATACAGAGAAGCTTAGAGCTATCTTCCTCTACAGGTATTTGCAGATAGGCTTCACTCAAGTCAATTTTTTAGAACAGTTTTTCACCGTTTAATTTTGTGAAAACCTCTTCTGGGGTCGGCAGAGGATAATGATAATCTTTCAGCGCATCGTTCAAACCGGTTGAGAAATGAGCACACACTCTGATCTCTCCAGATTTTCTCTTCACGTAGACGGTTGGGGCCGCCCATTCCGAGTAGTCAACTGGTGTTAAAATACCTTTCTCCACCAACCGGTCTATGTCTGCATTAATTTTTTCAAGAGAGGCAAATAGTACACTTCGTTTTCTCTTAAAAACGGGATTCTTATTTTCAATTAGTTCAAAACTCGCCTTCATTTTAGTACAGCGTCCTAATTCATTAGAAAACACCTTGGGGAATGACTCTTTCAAATCCTTTTTCAATTGTTCTGCTTCAGCAGAAAAGTTCTCTATTCGTTGACAATAGGCGCTTATCGGCGAATGATAGAGCTGGAAGTGCTGAATCCAATCTGAACCGAACAAATTTCCTGTATCTTTTATTACGAACATGCGTAATTTTAATGTCTTATTTTTTAGTGTCACTTTTGAAATGACTTCCCATTCAAAGTTTATTTTCTCTCCGGTTACCGATCGAGCCACTTTATGTGTGCGTAGCATAGTCGGTCTGCCGATCTTTTTCCAGGTATTAATATTAATAATTGATAGGTCAGACCCTGAATCGAGCTGTAGTTTAGCATCTTGATTGTTCATTTTTACCGTAACATACTTTCGTATGTTTAGGTTGCCACCATTAATTCTAGTTGTTTTTATGTAACTTTTTTCTAGTGTTACTTCTGCAATGTGAGGCTTTGTGTCGCATTTAATGGCATTTGTCACAATTTTTACGTTTAAAAGAACACTTCTGGTACCAATGTAGGTCCCCGCAACCACAACAAGGGTGGTTTGGCATTTTTTCATTCAACCTTTGAGGCAAATCCTTCGTGAATTTTTCCTTCGAAGAGTATGATTTTTTTAAAAAACGACGAACATTTTTAATATTAGAAATTGCTGCTTCCTCTATTTCTTTAGCTTCCTTTTTCTCGGAAATATGTCGTTGACAGCTTTCGGCCAGTTGTTTCAATGTTAAATTTGGCTCGGTTTCAAGTTTGCTTATTGTACGTCTTCTTAACTCTGCATCGTTTTGCGAGACGAGCCCTTGAACAAATATTAATACTTTGAAATTGTCTGCTGTCAAAGATGATAACTTAAAGTCGTCACAATATTAATTGACGATCGAACCAAACTTTGAGTAATCCTGGCTTTCTTTTCGCGTTAGTTCATGTATTTCCACCTTTTGTGGAATAAACTTGTTTTGGGGCAATATAGTTCCATTAACATTTTAATGGTTTCCGTGAAAGATAGTTCGCCCGTTTTCTTCGGCAGAATATAATCGACAAATTTTGTATGCTCTGCCGTACCTAGTCTACGAAGAACTAAACGAACCTTTTTCTTTACTGATCATGTGCTACAATCAATGTCGAAAAAATCCTGATATCGACGGTACGATGATTCGAAGCTTAGGTCCTCTTCAGGCACACAGTTGAAGGTTTCTATAACTGACCATATTGCATTTTGGTTGAACGCGTCGCTGTCGTCATTCATCGTATTTATCATTGCTTGTGCCAGCTGTTCAAATTTTCTCTCAGATTGAGTCTGTTGCTCTAATTGTAAATTTTTATCCCAATCAATTGTTCGTCTAAAGATTTTCTATCTTCTCGCTTTTGTGCTAAATTCTTTTCCTCAAAATACTTCAACAAATACATTTGCTGCGACTGAAATTCCTTCTGTTGAGACTGAAATTCCTTTTATAGAGCAAGATGTTTTTCATCGTTTGCCTTCTGTAGAGTAAGATGTTTTTCATCGTTTGCCTTCTGTTGTTCTGATTGAAATTTAATCATCTCCAATATCTGTTTCGAGAAATCTTCCATGATTAAAGAAATACTTTCTTGAAAAAAAATTAAGCTCACAAATAGTCCTTCACTATTTTTTCCTTTCAAATGCTTACTGTTTAATAACAAACTCAACCCCTTCTCATCACTGCGTCATTCGGGTCTCGAATTCGACCGGCACTTGCTAATCTTTTTTTCTTTTTTTTCAAAGTTCTTTAAGAAAAAAAACCGATTTTATTAATCCGGCTTATTGGGTAATTAATTTAACAAATTATTTGTCTTTTTGTTCGCATCTGAAACTTTTTTTTTCAATAAGTCCGTTTGCCTTTCAGTGTAGGCTGAAATGCAAAATAGCTAGTAATGGCTATATTAAAAATTGACTAGTTATTCAAGAAAGTAACTTGGTTTTACTTGTCAGATTTTTTTTTCAACTATACGATTTTAGAGTGACAAGTCTGTTCGCAAAATACGTTCGACTATATCAAACACGAAAAAAGTTTTTTGTAGTATGGAGTTTTTTTTGTTTTTTTGTTTTCAAACCTTTCAGTTTTATAAGCACATGGTATTCCAATTTCCTTTGTTGCACGAGGTAAAATCCTGTATTGAAATACGAAGAACACAAATAGTAAAATCTGTCTTACTTTTTTTCTTCTTCCAGCAATTGTTTAAACTGGTTATTTCTTGAAAGGCAGACTCGTCCCAAAACTGAATGTATTCGATGTTTCCAATATCGTCCCGAAAATTATAAAGCACAAGTTTTTTGGGTTTTTTTTTCAAACGGGTAGAATTTATTTTTCGAAGGTTGACCGTGTTGTAGACACTGGTTTATCACTCACAGGTTGCAAGGTCCAAGGTGTTTCCAACGAAGTCCTTTACCATTCACTCGCCGCCAGTTGTTGTGGACCTGTTTAGGGGCACCAACAATGAAATAAAAGAAAAACAGGTTTAGAAATAATAATAATGAATTGTATTAAACAGAGAAATTATACACAAGTCGGTGTTGGCAGTGTTAGTGCCAAAATGTGGTACAAATGTTCTCCCGGCAAAAGCCGGTATTTATGGTAACCGGTTGCTACCATTTAGTTATTAAAGGGTAGGTAGGTTCACCCACAACAATATCTAATAGATGTTATCTTAATCGTAATTGATAAAGTCTGTATGCTGCTGAGGAAAATCATAAAAGTTTTGCAAGCTTTACTCTGATGTAATAGTGATAATAAAATGTTTTTGAAACGCGTATACATATGAACACATAGTGTACAATGTTGATTTTCGGAGCTTGATTATATTTCAAATTGTAATTAAATCTGTCAAAAATTGTATAATCTACTGAATTAAATCCAATTCAATATTCCCCCGCTACCTACAACTCTCCAAAAATCAAAAGGAATTGCTAAGCTGTCTAATCTCTTTTCAACATTTTCAATTTTTACGTAGCCTGAATAAGCTCTATTTCAGAAAAGTGGCAGTTTACACATGTATGCACATATGTAGCGAATAATGTTTGTATGAATAAAAGAATGTATACTATAATATACTGAAGTATACATATAATCAATAAAAGACTGAGTTAAATATGTCTGTATCTTATTCTGTTTTATATACTCTAGGCGGATTCTACACACACTTATATTCACACGAATCATGGTGGATGTCTTACCATCATATATATGTAGAATATATAATCTAATTTTAGATTAAATGTCAAATATATATATATTTACTTCTTGTATTTGTATTCATTAATATGTGCGTATAAGCAAATAAATACTGAATGATATACTTACACTTCCTTACAGGGTTTATTTATTTTAGAAACTAATAATAGTTTCTTACTGTAATTACTATTTAATTCAAAACGACTGATTTTATTGGCCGCTATTTGTTGGATGAATCAAGATGGAGGCTTTTGATCAGAGTAGAAACAAAAATAATAACATTAATGAAATGCGAATAAACAAAAAAGAAAGATGGCGCCAAATGTCTCTTTTGTTCGTAGACTTGTCATATAATGATAAGTGAGGAACCCTTAAGAATAAGAAATAATTACAAAAAAAAATTAATTATTCTTTCTGTTTGTGTTTCACTTTTTGATTTTCATTTGACAATCGCAATTCTTCCAAGAGACTCTCTCTCTCTCTCTCTCTCTCTCTTTCTCTATCTCTCTCTCTCTCTCTCTCGTCAGAGTCAAATGAAGATCCCTTATAATGGTTTAAAATACTCTTCGGTCGATCAAAAACAAAGGTTGTGTGCAGTAGGATATACCTTATATGTCCGTTTGTGATTGGGGAAAATGGCAGAAGACATATTTTCTGAGTCGCTGATGAAGACCCTGATAAGAATGGCTGGTAGAAATCGAAAGAGAATTGTACGAACACGTAAACAAATGAAGAACAAAATAAATAGGAATGTTAAGGAAATGTGAGACATAAGTAGGAAATTGCCTTCATTTCACCTTAATGGGGAGTAGACTGGTATAGTCCAGTGGGGCACAATATATATATATATATATATATATATATATATATATATATATATATATATATATATATATATATATAAACTAAAGTTACAGAAAGTTTTGGTATGCAAAACAAAGAAAACTAACAGAATCCAAATTGTTTTCGATTTCAGCCAAAACGCAGACAAACATATTGAAATACACACCGAGATCAGCTCGCTTTTTAACAAACCACCCAGAAACGCGAGACGATTAACACCAAATTAGTTATCACTCCCCAATTTAACCAACAGCGAACAATAACCCCGTGACCACCGAGGTCACTATTAATGCGATTAATATGATTGCCACGTCAATAAACATCTGGTTACGGATCTCTCCATCACTTACAATTAAAGATCAACCCTTCTAAACTTACTTACTATCGCTCCATCGCAATATATGACATATATTCTTCACCAACAAGGGGAATATATTGACCGAATATTAAACAATAATAAAAACGATCATGGAAAACTGACTCATTGATTGGTGACACATGACTAACTTTTACCAAATCACAATATTGGCAACATATAATGATTATGATTAAAGACAGATTTTAGTTCCACACAGAAATGCAGAAGAGATTTAGGCCAAGAGAGTTGGGATTCGAAATTTAACTAGAAACAGACACAATATCTCACTGTAAGAAACTGTGATACAGAGAAACGGTCGTTAGATAATATGGATTAATATGTGTTGATATCATTGAGATAACAACCACAAAGGCGGGAGAAACACTATCTGCAGAACCTAACTATATGTCTCAGAACTTAGACCATATATATAAATATATATATATCAATAATGATATAGTATACTTAGAATGTTCTACAGTCATTAGAAGTGTCATCAACTGGAATCAGAAGATATATATATATATGTGTGTGTGTGTGGGGGGTGCGTGTGTGTGTGAGAGTGTATATGTATATGTATACATAAATGTGTATATATATATGCATGTGTATTAATAGGTATACATATGTTTATATTTGTTATTATATTTTTTCATAGATAGATATAATTATATATTCATACACCCCAAATTTTAATACTCTCCAGTCATTATGAAATAAATTCGCAAGTATGTATCCAGTGTCTGGAAATCAACTCTAAAAAAATAAGAAGAATGCCAACATGTAAATTAAATATAAGAAACAACATACAAAACCTATAAAAATACAAGAAATGAAACTATTATTATTTAATCCTGACATATAATCAGATACTGAACATAAGATTAGGTAATTTGTTTTATATATTTTCGATAAACATTTTCTCGTAACTTTTTCCCTACATAAAATATTAAATAAATTGATTCGAACGAGTTAACATTTGTATAATTCCGATTATTCCGACTATTGTTCTCATTTTGAGTGTTATTCTCACAACGTTTCGGCCGTTGTAACCTCAGATCTTTTTCTTGCGGGTGAAATTCTGTCCAGATTCTCGAGTTCGACAAAAATATCCCCGAGTTCGGAAAGATACACCTGCAGAAAGCCAGGGGTTACAGCGGCTGAAACGTTGTGAGAATAACACTGAAGATAAGAACAGTAGTCCGAATAATCGAAATTATACAAATTATCAATCCTCATCTAAAAATTCAGAATCAGAGTTACAATTGTTGGGAAAATTTAGAAATCATTAAGGTTCACTGTAAGGAAATATTACATGAAAGAGAAAAATGAAATAAAATTAAAATACCGACAAATATAATACTACTACTACAACTACTACTATTACTACTACTACTACAATAATAATAATAATAATAATAATAATAATAATTATTATTATTATTATTATTATTATGAATATTAATATTATTATTATAACAATAATAACAATAAAAGAAGAAATACGAAAGAAATAGTAATCATTCCAATAGAAATGGTAATAATTAAACTAAAAATAAGGAATGGAAAATAAAGGAAAAACGTATCTGTAAAATGAACGTGAGTTGCCCATAAACGATAACTGTTGATCAAGAAGCATGATTTATTAAGCCGCATTATATATTCCAGAAAACCCGAATAACAAAAATATAATATGGCGGAAACCGCGTAATATTTCTAAAAACATAAACACAACAGCACAATCAATTCCTAAAAATATATTGCTATCTAAATATTTTTATATTGAACAGTCCATGGTTGTTAAATGAAAAATCTTAAGGTAGACTAGACTATGTAGATTTTTAAACGATCCGTGTGGATAATGTTTAAGCGATGAGATAAAACAAAGCGTTGATTGTTCAGCCAGTTGTTTTTTTCATAATGGTCGGTGGGATTTGAAAACCTCCAACTCTCTAGTTGTGCTGGTTGTTCAATAAGACACAGTTGTATATCATATGTATGTTTCTTAATAAAAAATAGTGGAGATTTAATTTTGGGTTGAAAATAAACATTAACAAGTTTTACTGTTGTCAAATTTTAGGGATCGATTGTATTCGTTAATTCTCTTGTTGAGTTTCACATATGAATACAATGTTACAATCATTGCTAAGAATTGTGTACATTCATACCAGTGTGGTTAGTTTCGTGATACTGTTTTTGTGCTTAGTAAAAATATTTTTATCATGAGTCTCTCAAATTCAAATAAAACTACCGCACTATTTCACAATTCCCAGTAAATTGTACCCACTTAACAAATTCTCTTCAACCCACCGCTTAAACAATCTTCATGCTTTTTCAAAAATCTTCTTTCATCCTGCCATATCAAACAGATTAGCATATTGCCAGCACAAAATACATCCTTAATCCATGTTAAACCTACACTCAAATACGCACCATCTTTTCTACATAAAAATCCACTACCTAGATACTGCCTACAACCAAACACACACCTAACGTTGTCTTACGGCCTTTTCTTACACCCTTATCACCCTAACGGTATCCCTTATTTTAGCAACGCAGATGTTTGGTCTATTTTCTCCCACAATTACTTTAAGTGTATATCTTGTTTCTAAATGCTTTTTGACCAAGTTTTATAAATGAAACAAAATATCGCACTTAATTTGTTTATTTCCACTTTTCTTTTTATATCTATGCATATAAATATGCCTACGTGTGAATACATATTTATATATATATATATATATATATATATATATATATATATATGTATATATATATATGTATATATATATATATATATATATATATATATATATATATATATATATATATATATATATATATATAAATCCAGCTTCTCCAAGGTTGTCCCCACATTTCACATTTCATTATGGATGTTTCTGACCAAGAGGGAGGATTTGCTGTTTTATGGGTCGGAATATATCCATATAACACTTATCGTTGGCCTTTTTTAACCTTGATGTAGTAGGTTTTAGTTCCTTATATCATGTGGTGGCATGCACTGTTGGGCGCGATTTCCATAAATATATATATATATATATATATATATATATATATATATATATATATATATGAGAAGAAGACTTCTTATATGTTTGACCATTATAGAAATCAATATGCCAGTAGTTATAATGATTAACAATCTTTTAATAAAATTACTTGTACCGGCTCAACACGTTATAATGAGTCCTTTAATTGAATATACTATTTTGACTTGTCTCCCTACAAGAAGATTATAAGTACAAGAAATGACATGCTATGAATTCAAAGATAGATATGGAAAAGTTGTCTTCCCTATAAGTCAGAGAAACAAAAGGAGGGAGGAGAAACACTTTTGATTCAAATGACAAATATTGGATAAACGATTTGGCCATATCTATAGAATTGAGCAATAAAAAAGAAAAACCAGACGGAGAAATAAAATCAAAAAGACTGACGAAACGAGGAATAACATTAGATCAATAATTTACATTTTTACGGTGCAACGAGTTCTGCCAAACTATAATGAATAAATTCAAGTTGGGAGGAGAAAAAGTAAACAAAAGGAAGAAAGAAAAAAAAAGAAAGCAAACGAGAGAAAAAGAAAGACAGAAATAATAGTGAAAGAAACATTAAAGGAGAAGAAAGTAATGAATGAATGTAAGCATGAACTAAATGTAGAAAAATAAATGAAAATAAGATGAAGAATTCAGTTTTAACAGTGAACACAAGAATGAAAAATAGTAAAATGCTGAAGAAAATAAAAGTTTTCCACTAAAGAAAGAAGAAAAATTTAGACAGAATTTTAAAAAGTATAAAAATGAAATAGAAAAACATAATAAATAATCAACGATAGAGAATAAGATGAACGACATGATTGAAACGAAAGAAAACTCAGATGAGTTATAGAAAACATAACGAATGAATGCAAGATAAAATTTAAAAAGTACAGTGAAAGAAAAGAGAAAAACGAAGAGTAAAGAAAAATAGTAAAGATAGAAAGAAAGATATAATAATGAACGATAGAAAAATAAAATGAAAGACAGAAAGAAAAAAGAAAGAGAAGAAACCCCACTATGAATTTTATTCAAACGATCCAACACTTTAGATAGAGATAAAAAGCTTCTTACGCCTCACATTCGGTTGATTATCAAAATGTTACCGCTTGAACCGGGCTGAAGGCGCCATTGTTGTTCGAATGAGACTTCCTATCGAAGTCTGTGCAGCCATCTTCATTTCAATAAAAACAATGGCAGCGGGGAAATGCAGGCTTATCACCGGATTACAGACAGAAACCGAAAACAAAACGAACCAAAAAAAAAGATTGAATGTCTACGAATATAATTAATTCAACTTTACAAACGCAACTGAAATGCTAACGTCAAACGATGTTTGGACAATGCAAATCATGAAACAGAATGTTTAAGACTCGCACTACAAGGGGTGAATATATACTGAGCCTCGCAAAGACATATGTGAAATAAAGAAATGCTGAAGTACCAAATTTGTAGGTTCGAATAATTTCTGTTTTCTTTTTTATTGGATGTTGATGTTATTTTCATTTTTAAAAATAGAGAATATTTAGTATATTTATTTGGATTTCGCAACCAAACCATTAATAGTGGCATATGAACACCTTCGCTATATTATTCTCGTTTTTAGATGGAAACATGTCTTTCAGATGAGGAAACCTGACAACTTCTCTATTTTCTAGAAATGCAACAGTTTCATCACTTAAACAACCTGTAAAAATAAAAGAGATAGTGTTGTATTCTACACATTTTATACTGTAGCTTATAAGTTCATAGAATAGTGATGATCATTTTCGGCAACTTTTCAGATGTGCATTTCATTTTATTTCTACTCATTATGCACTTTCCAATAACATTTGATATATATATATATATATATATATATATATATAATAAAATATGAAACTAAAAGTATACTTTTAGTAGATAGAGCCTATAGTGAAATGGTTTAAGCTCAATATACGAGATAGAGCAGTTATAAAGATAGATGAAAGAAGAGGGATAAACATGTACGAATGACCGATTTATTTCAACTTCGATTGTTCAATGCAAGGTGTACTCGGTAATAAAATACTGTTTATTATTCTTTCCTTACGCCAAGGCTTTCAAAGATCAAAATCTTATCATCAGAGGAATTACATAGATAGATAAGTTGGCAGTGGAAAAGCCAAAATTCAAAATTTGAAAAAATATTAAGTAATTGAGAGTGAAAAAAAGTCCGTGTAAAAAAAGATATGGTCCCTGTTCAGTTCGTAATTGTCTATTGATGAGGTGTCCAATGAAAGGAGATTTACAGATGGAAAAGAAGGGTTACTAAAGGATTATGGTCTGTTTTAAGTATAAATGATCTACCATGTAAAAAGCGATGGTATTTAAAACCCTGAACACAATCGATAATGCATCTTTTTCGATCTGACTATATTTTTTCTCAGTCGGTAAAAGAGTCCTTAAAGCGTACGCTTCAGTAATACGATCTTTATATTTGTGCAGCAGTGCAGCAATCACTTCGTATTCACTAGCATCAGTCGTAAGGATGATGTCTTTCACAGGATCATGATGAGCTAAGGCTAGATCTGGGAGTAGACTGTTATATTTTCTGGAAAGCCGTCTTGCAATTATTTGACCATATCCATTTTTTGTCTTTCCTCAATAATTCGTTTAGGAGGGCTCTTAAATCGTATATTTTTGGAATGTAGATTGCATAATATTGGGCCAACACAAGCAAATATTGCAGTTTTGCAATTGTGTCGGGTGCAGGCATATTTTGAATTGCATCGGTCCTATGTGGAGCTGGTTTCCTGCCTTCACGGTCTATCACTTGTCCGAGAAATTAAATTATTTCCATGGCAAATTGACACTCCTCGCAACTTAAAACAACATTCTTCTAGTCGTTTGAACATAGCTCTGATGTGTTTTTTTGTGTTCGTGAACGTTCTTACTTTTTACTAGAATATCGTCTAAATAAGGGATAGCAAACTCAAGACCCCAAACATAGTGCCCATAATTTGCTAGAACAAAGCTGGGGTGACCTTTAAGCCAAAAGGGAGCCTATTTAGTTTGAAATTCCCTTGTGTATTTATGCACAACTATTTTGAACATTACTTGTTCACTTTAATCTTCAATATGCGTCAGATAGATCGATGTTTTTAAAAATCTCTCCTCTATTTAACTTGGCGAAAATGTCTTCTGACGAAGGAAGTAGATAATTATGATCCTTCAGGCAATCGTTTAAACCGGTTAGAAAAATCGGCGCACTCTCTTATTTTCAGCTTTTCCTTTTGACGTAGCTGGTGTGACATTTTCCTTAAGTTCAAACTTGACTTATGTCTTTGTACATAAACCCAAACCCTCAGAGAAAACTCTGTGATATTCTTCTGTCAATTCATTCATGAATTTTTCATTTTTAATACATTTTTTTCTTTTTTAAATTGAACAGTACTATCCAGTTTATCCTGAAAAGACATGAATTATTCCTTTAATCACATATACTTTTTTTCAGTTTTGCCACAGAAAGAAATATCGCACTTTAATTCTCCTTTGAAGTTTTTTTTCCTGAAACTCCCCTGGCCATTTTCTTGGTTTCACATTTTAGGTTTCCCAATTTTTCTCGATGTTTGTTCGTCAATAATACGTAGGTCTGAGCCAGAATCCAGTAAAAAAGTGATTGTACGACCATTTATACGTACATCTACGTATTTTCGATTTTCACTGTTATGGATTTCTTTTTTCTTTATAACACAACGTTTACTCTTTCAAAGTTATTTTTCTTATTCTTGCGGAAATCAGACAATTTATGACCTTTAATTCCGCAAGATTCACAGAATGTATTCTGATACCAACATACATATTTAGTACGATTATTATTTCCGCACGTCTCACATTTTCCTGTCTTCTTGAATTTAGGATTTTTATGGGTGTTTATACGTTGTACTTTGGCAACACTTTTTCCTCAATTTGGGTATTATCCCTTTTAACATTAATGAGACGCTGACATTTTTCTATCACTCTTTGTAACACGATTTTCGTGTCTTGCTCCGCTATAGTTATGATTCTAGACCTTATGTCTTTGTAGTTAGGGGCTGTTAGTCCTTGAATAAAGATTTGACATTTAAATAAATCTTTGGAGATTTCATCTATCTTGAATTTCTCAACCACAGAGTTTACTGTTCCTGCGTTTGCCAAAAACTCCTTATTATCAGTTTTCACGACGTTCAGACATTTGTATCGGGTGTGGAATAGACTTTTTCTTTCGACTAATATCTTTGACAGTATATATATAGTTTAATCGAATGAAACTTATCAAGTTCGTATATTTGGTATTCTGTTCTCTTCCCAGTTTCTGTAATAACGGAGGTACTCGTTCTCTATCCGACCAATCGAAGCACCTTTTTAGTCAATATAGTTCCAAATCGTCTGAAATATGCTGGAAATGTAACGCCAGAATCAGGCTCGTATAAAAATTCAGATAAAGAATTTGCAATTCCCTCGGAAAAAAAACTGTTTTTTTCTTTCACGGGTAGTCTGTTTCAGAATGTTTCGAAAGTTTGCTTGTGTTGTAGTATTTGTTGCTGCAACTTTTGATGCTGTTGTCGTTGTTGTTGCATGCTCGAACACAGCATTTTAGTAATTTCGACTAATTATTCCACGTTGAAAATACTCAGGAAAACTCGACATGCAGAAAACATTTTTATTTTAGAAAAAGTAATAGCAGTGAGTGTACTATTATTAGTTACTAAAACAGTATTCTATTGAACTTTTATCTTGTATAGTTCGTAATGTTAACCTATTTCTTAAAGTAAGAATAATGTTATTGATCGATTTTTAAGAAAGAAAATGTATGATGGTCCGTGACTATAATTCGAACTCGGACCATTAACATTTTTTTAAAAAATAAACAGAGACCACCACTTTATCAAGGCCGAGGCCACCTGTGGACAGGTGTTAATGTGATTTTCTATTTATCCCCCCTCCAGGATATTAGACACAAGTATCATGTGGGTTTGATGGAAGCGTTTTCAGTGGAATGACTTGGATTTGAACCTGGCACACCCAGGTTCTCAGTCCGCGTCGATACCAACTAAGCCACTGTGCCATCCCCTATTTAAACTTCCATTGTTCAATGCAAGGTTTACTCGATAAAAACATGTTTATTTTTCTTTCCTTAAGTCAGGCTTTTTAAAGATTAAAATCTTATCATCAGATGGAATGACATAGATGGATAAGTTGGCAGGGGAATAGCCAAAATTCAAAATTGAAAAAATTTAAAAACCAATATAAAGTAATGGAAAGTAAAAGTTTGTGCATGAAAAGGTTATAAAAATATAGAGTCTGTGCAGTTGGGTAAATGTCTGTTGACAAAGTGTCCGGTGACGAGAGATTTAAAGATGGAAAAGGAGATTTCGTGGATACTGTGTTAGAAATGGTCAAAATAGAGTAAATCCAACAGAATGATGTTTTATTCAGCCGTAGATAAAACGCATTTATTAAGATGCAATTTGGAGAATTGGGGCCATTTTAAAATACTTCTGAGGACCGCGAATGATAATAGTTTTTAAGGAATTGAGTTTAAAATATTGTATATATTTCAAGTAGGCCGAATTACTGGTGATAGGTGTTAGTTTCTCAGATCGAACTTAATGTCTGAGAGATAAATTTCTAGTTGAAGACGAGGCCAGTTAAAGTGGGAGAGGGGGTGTAAGGTTAGGGATGTGGGGGAGGAGATGGTTTAGCAGGAGAAACTGTGGCTGATGCTAGGAATAGGGTAGGAGAAAGGCTTGTTTAGTTACAGCTCACCGCTTGTACGTAACAATATAATTTAATTACTGCTAGTTCATTTTCTAGACTTGGATTGGCTTCAGTTGGGAGTTAGGGTGGGGTTTCAATAAGCTAATACAGTAGCGTTCCTGGGCAATAAGTAAACAGTTCGGGGAGGATGTCCTCGTATTTAAACGTTTTTTTAGACAAAATCATATATAATTCCGAAAGTTTGAAACTGGTTCAAATGTGGTATTTGGGTTAAGACGGTTGGAAATCTGGAATTTGCGCGTTTAAGATGTAATTATCCGAACATTTATAGTATTTCAGAATTTAATGTTAAAAGAATTTATAGATTTCCCATTTAGTTTAATATCATAGGCGTGGCTAATTAAGATACTTTTATATATTACTGATGTTAGGATTGGGAGAGGCGTTAATATGTTTGCATCAAGGGAGTTTAAGTATAGGGATTATGGGGGGGATTGGGTTTATTATGCAACCGAAGTGATAACATGGAGTATTAAAATTACAGATAGATTTAAGGAGTGGGGGCAAATGAGCCATTATAGAAGTAACCGGGGAGGGTAATTAAAAGGTAAAGGTGATGGGCTCCATAAGAAGGGATTTTCGATAGAGCGCTGCGTCAACAGAGTCGATGGATTGTATGCAAAGGAAGATGAGAGAGGCAATGGATAAGTATGTAAGAGGGGTTAACTAATAATTGTTGGGGTAGAGGAGGTTTAGGATTAGTAGAGTAGAGAAGAGTGATGTTAGTTCTCAATTTATGTTAAGGATTATGGGTTAATAAAGTTATTAAGTGCACAGGGGGAATACGCTATGTTATGCGGATGATTAGTTTGAAAGTTGGAAAGGTGAACGGTGAAAAAGTTAACATTTATTAAATTAAAGAATTAGTCCAATATACGAGGGGGTTGTTGGCTAGGAGGAAAAGTGTCAGAAGGAATAATGAAATTGATGTATTAAAATTTTCGTTTGTGCCTGCAATTTCATATAAGTTCATTTTTAGAGTTAATAATTAATTTGCTTTTAGCTGCTGTAGCTCTCATAAATGTTTCTAATGTACATAGTTGCCAGAAAGCGGATCTTAGAGTGTGGGATCTAGACTTTTTTTTAAATATTGACCAATGTAGGGAGGAGGGAGTGTTTTTACGGTTAAAGTTTTTTATTAAATTGGATAGAGATGTGCCAGTGGTATTGCTGTTATCGTGTATAAATGAGTAGATATGGTTGAAGATTCGGGTATTGATCGGATAGGCACTAGCCCCAATGTAAGTGTGCATTTTGTATGGGGTTGTTATTGTGGTATTTATGTTTTTTGTAATATCGGGAATAATTTCGGTCTACATGCTCAAGCTCTCGGCCAAAGTTAAGTTAGAATTGTTAGGTTGAGAAGCTAAGAGAGTTTGAGCGGTAAGATCAAGTTTATTGTTAGTTATCGGGGGTTGTTGATAAGTGTAGGGGATGTTATTTACAGTGTCGTTTAGTACAGGGAGTTGTGGATACGGAGGGATATAGTACATGCGTTTTTATCGAGTAGACCTTGCATTGAACAATCGCAGATGAAATAGATTTGTCATTCGCCCATCTCTCTTCTTTCATTTATCTTTATATATATATATATATATATATATATATATATATATATATATATATATATATATATATATATATATTAATATATATATATATATATATATATATATATATATATATTATTTCATATATTCACATGAAATGTTATAAGGAGATACAATCTTTTATGTATCAATTTTTAGTTTTACTTCAACAGTTCTCAATACGTGAGTAAATCTAGGTAGTTACGTATGAACATATATTTATGAAAATCAAGCTACACAAAGGCTTCAACGTTTCATCCCCGTAGGGAATGTCAGGTGATGGGATTCCGCACTCCCCTCAGTCACTAAAAAAGTAAACCAGTCTGTAGAATATATATATATATATATTTAACTTGAATAAATTGCCTTTTTGCGGAATATACCTTGCTCTGAGCATTTGAATTGAATTTTGATTTGGCTTTTGCTTCTCTAATTCCTTTCCATTCTTCTTCATATATATATATATATATATATATATATATATATATATATATATATATATGATAATTTTATTTACACAGACATGTACAAAATCTGCGACACTGGCATGTCGATGTTATCGATCAACAGTTACTATAAACTGAGATCTCATCAGGCAGAGTTAGAATCCGATCTTAACCTCAGGGTCTCTCCAAATATGATCTGAGGTTAAGATCGGATTCTAACTCTGCCTGATGAGATCTCAGTTTATAGTAACTGTTGATCGATAACATCGACATGCCAGTGTCGCAGATTTTGTACATGTCTGTGTAAATAAAATTATCATATATAAAGCTCTATTTTGATATTGAGCACTTTTTATAAACCCGGTTAAAATTCTCTGGATTACCACCCTGTGGATATTTTTCACCTGGATTATTACCATTATTATATATATATATATATATATATATATATATATATATATATATATATATATATATATATATATATATATATGCATGTTCCTTACAGTAGTCAAACACTTTGATGACGGCTGCTATTAAATAGGTGTAATCTCTTGCTGGGGTGTTGATAGCGGCCGTGTGGGCTAAGACGTCTGCATTTATTAATCAATATATATATATATATATATATTTATATATATATACATGGGATCATTTGGTCTGATGAATGCAAGGCGAAGAAATTGCCCATCTCTCTGTGCCGTGCATACATTCTCAAATGTGGAAAAGTACCATTCGCCGAGTGGATACCGCTGTTGACTCTATAATAGACGATGCCGCGGTAATTCGTGTAAATAGTTTTTTTCGATAATACCGTTGAAGACACCATCCAATTCAGCTCGTTTAAGAGTTTTGTTTATATCGGTAATATTTCCGTTTTCTCTACAATGACAAAAGTTATATTTATATATGTGTATTGATCTAAGTTGGGAGTTGAAGAGTCAATAGTATATAGTGCCTGGCTATTTCACGCTTTGCGGTCTATATTTTATATGTGTTCAAGTTCTGAAGAACGCAACGCGAGGAACCTTCAGTCAGCAGACGCTGTTGATTCTATTTGCCTACTTGTAGATCTACATAAGCTTTATCACGAGTAAGTGCACTAATGTGTAAATATCAATATAAATATATATATATATATATATATATATATATATATATTGTATATATATATATATATATATATATATATATATATATATATATATATATATATATTGTATAGCTATACGTGTGTTTCCATTCAGATTTGTTTACACAATTATGGTTATTAAATCATTTTGCAAATATGAGAGTCAAGTTTTCAAACCAATACGCGCCTACTTATTATATTTAAAACTATCCTATCTCTATCTCTGCCTCTATCTCTCTCTCTCTCTCTCTCTCTCTCTCTATATATATATATATATATATATATATATATATATATATATATATATATCATTTTTATTATCGCCAGAAGAAATAATAACAAAACACGTAACACACACACACATACATACACACACATATATAGTAAGCTATGAGAATATATTTATTGCAATTAAGCTAAACCGGGGATTAGACGCGGGAGCCTCTGTGTAGCTTAATTGGCATAAATATATTTTCATAGCTTACTACTTAGCTATACTTAAGTATCGAGCACTGTTGAAGTAAATACTGAAAATTGATACATAAAAAAAATTATATCTCCTTATAAGATTTTATGTGGATATATGAAATATTCATATATATATATATATATATATATATATATATATATATGTGTGACGCTACTTTAGTTGTTATTTTTAGCGATGAATTGATATACTGGCACTACAAGTACTTCCTGCTCCCTGAGCATTTAAGAGTTCGCTCCCTTATACGTAATGCGGCCCTATATATATATATATATATATATATATATATATATATATATATATATATATATATATATATATATATGCGCGTCCTAAAAGAAATATATATGTGTGCGAGTGTGTGTGTCTGTGTGTTTATTAATTTATTTATTTTATAGATAAAATAGAAACACGTGTCTGTGGATAATTATTTTATTTATAATACATATATATATATATATATATATATATATATATAATGCCTGTGCGTGTGTCTATGTTTATGTTAAAATACCAATGGTTAAATATCAATTAGTGTCGAAACAATTATGATTAGTTTTGTATGTTTGTGCCAGCGTGATGGAATGATTTCTCCAGGGCCCATCACTTATATGCATACGAATTTAGTATATGTGATTATATATGTGAATGCCGATGATACAGAAAGCGAACCGACTTCCAATTAATATGTAAATATTGATATTGCATTCTTGCTTGGACCGAGGCTATGTATCCGTCCTGGATCGCGCATCAAAGACAGAATGTCTAATTCCTGAACACGCATAACCGAAGCTTAACTCTGTTTTGGACACAGAATTCGCGAGCTTGGCACCACATCCTTATCTACATTCTATCTTTCTTTTCAAAACCTTGATCGCATATTTTGGCAATATCCCTATTTACTTGCCCGCACCCTACGAGAGCATAGTTTGATACCAATGCTCGGCTATTAATGTGCGAAAAATCCGATTCCTTGAAAGTAGGCATCTTCATTAGGACAAAAAATGAAATGTCCCTTTAAAAATAAAGTGTAGTATCTGAACAGATACTACACTTCATTAGGACAAAAAATGAAATGTCCCTTTAAAAATAAAGTGTAGTATCTGAACAGATACTACACTTCATTAGGACAAAAAATGAAATGTTCCTTTAAAAATGAAGTGTAGTATCTGAACAGATACTACACTTCATTAGGACAAAAAATGAAATGTTCCTTTAAAAATGAAGTGTAGTATCTGAACAGATACTACACTTCATTAGGACAAAAAATGAAATGTTCCTTTAAAAATGAAGTGTAGTGTCTGAACAGATACTACACTTCATTAGGACAAAAAATGAAATGTTCCTTTAAAAATGAAGTGTAGTGTCTGAACAGATACTACACTTCATTAGGACAAAAAATGAAATGTTCCTTTAAAAATGAAGTGTAGTATCTGAACAGATACTACACTTCATTAGGACAAAAAATAAAATGTTCCTTTAGAAATGAAGTGTAGTATCTGAACAGATACTACACTTCATTAGGACAAAAAATGAAATGTTCCTTTAAAAATGAAGTGTAGTATCTGAACAGATACTACACTTTGTTGAAAGCAAAAAAAAAAAAACAAGGAAGTATTTTGACAATGTCGCGTGATTCAATCAATTCGACTATTTTGAATTTGATTAGGGTGTTTTTAAGCTTTAAATGCATCCAGTCTGCATGCACAGTTTGTCGATTAGTCGGTCCGTTAGTCTGCCATGCTTTAGTTTGACATGTCATATTCATTTCTAAATTGGCAGTTTGGAGGTACATTTCATATTTTAGATACATCAACGTTTCTCTCCAAGAAGTGGAGTGACGTGGATCCTGGCATCGTATTTTCGTCGTCTTCGCGTCTGTTTGTGACAAGTAAAGACGTGTCAGGCGCGAAACCACCAATCAATGGAGGCAAAGTGGCAACGTTTCTTCTGCGCCATTCATTTCTTTCTGACCAAACCTTCCTCGACTTCGCATACAGACAAGACAATTATGAGGCGTAATCTATGTTAGTTCTATGAAGAAATCCGACGCGCTTAACAATCAAACAAAACTAAAAAATTAGCAACAGAAAAAGGAACAAAGAGAAAAAAACAGTGCCAACAGGAACAAGTTATATTGATTGAGAAATTACATTGAGAATATATTTATATACTATAATTAATGTGTATTTAGTCTCATAAGACTGGTATAGTGTTTAGGAGATCTGAAGAAACATACAAGATTATGCGTTAGTAGTGTATGATTTTCATAGGGAATCCTGATAGTCAATCTCTTAAACTTGACATTTTCTTAAAGTAGCAAATAAAATATTTAAAAATGTGTTATACTTTGATGGACTTTTTTAATATTGCTTTTGCGATCTCAATTTTAAATAGATTGATATCCTTATTTTCGTATTTGCTGACATGAAAACGTCATATGCATGTTTGCCGAGAAGCAAAGGGAAATATGTGGCCTACGTAGCAAATGTCAAGTATTCCCATAATGCACCACTGGCTTCCGGTTGAATAGGAGGCATGGAAAAATGCGACCTTTAACATTCGTCTTCGACGCCATTAAATCTATACACTTTAGGTGAGATGGTGGGGGTTCCTTAAGAAAACATGTTCTTGTCTCAAAGTCAAGTATGTCCCGTAGCGTTGCAGTGACCTGTTACCAGGAAGACGAACTTCTTTGTTCGGTGTTAACTAGCCGCTCGCGAATTGTTGCCAAGATATGAACGAGAGGCAGTTCTTCTGTGTAGTAGTAGCAGTGCTACTACTACTACAAGTACTACAACTACTACTGCTACTGCTAATAATAATAATAGTAATAATAATAATAATAGTAATAGTAATGATAATAATAATGATAATGATAATAATAACAATAATAATAATAATAATAATAATAATGATGATGATGATGATAATGATGATGATGATGATGATGATGATGATGATGATGATACTAATAATAATAATAATAATAATAATGATGATGATGATGATGATGATGATGATGATGATGATGATGATGATGATGATGATGATGATGATGATGATGATAATAATTATGATAATAATAATAATAATACTCATAATACTAATAATAATAATAATAATAATGATGATAATGATAATGATAACAATAATAATAATAATAATAATAATAATAATAATAATGATGATGATGATGATGATGATGATAATAATAATAATAATAATAATTATGATAATAATAATAATACTACTACTACTAATAATAATAATAATAATGATGATGATGATGATGATGATAATAATAATAATAATAATTACGATAATAATAATGATAATACTAATAATAATAATAATAATAATAATAATAATAATAATAATAATAATAATAATAATAATTCAAAATGCAAGAAATCTCATAAACTTCCCCCGACACACAAAAAAACTAACATACACACACAATGTGATAGAACCAGCCTCGGTTGATACAACACAAATGATTGTAAACGTTCACGGGGGAGTGAAAGAGC
>OY744527.1:131992009-132094509 GCA_963556195.1 Sepiola atlantica | reverse complement strand
TATTGACTCGTTTGTATATTGTAGAATTATGTATATGCAGTTTGTTTTACATCTGTATTTATTTATTTCATGTCAGTTATTTGGAAATTGTCGGTCAGAGATTCTCGTTTATCTTTTGAAGTTTGTCATATTTAAATGAGACGAAAACTAAAGTTTCTCATTTTACTAGGAAATGCCGAACTTTTATGCGTCTCCATCTTTGAGTATGTGTATCTTATCAGTGCCATCAATTGGCCAGCTGTCAGTCTAGATAATAACATAAATGACAGAATTAGATGGTTCTCCCTTCAGAATAAATATAGCTTATAATATATATATATATATATATATATATATATATATATATATATATATATATATAAATATATATATATATATTAGTACATAAAACATAGTACAAATATATATATATATATATATATATATTAGTACATAAAAAATAGTACAAACATATATATATATATATATATATATATATATATATATATATATATATTAGTACATAAAACATAGTACAATATTAGTACCGTCGGCTTCAAGCTAAGAAGGACTTAACCATCCAGCTCCTTTCAGCTTATGTTGTCACCTGTGTCAGTAATGTGAATTCACGTGTCACTCCTGTCTGAATGCGTTATTTGCTTTAGAGTGTTATGTATATTTGTTTACATTTAGTGTTAGAGAGGTTTAATAAGGTTTGATAAAATGGGGGGGGGTGAAATGTAACAGTTGAGATTTAAATTTGGAAAAGATTTTAAAATATAAAAGAAAAGAAAATTTTCTCTATATAGGTCCCGTGAGACAATGTTTATAAGGAGCGTATATTTGGCCGTTCCTGTTTTGAGGGTGCATTATGTGTTTTCTAGAGAATTTTAAGGAGAGAAAATGAAGTTAAGTATTATACTTACGAAAAAATAAAAAGGTGAAAAACACACACATTAAATTCAAATTCAAGGCCTGGATTAAAGAACTATATATATATATATATATATATATATATATATATATATATATATATATATATATATATATGTGTGTGTGGGGGGGTGTAGGTAAAGAAAACATCAACAAGATACAAATCTAAAGAATTTCAACCGGGTTTATAGAGAATGCTGAATATCAAATTCTTTCTAAATATGACCTATGAGGAGGATCAGATTTTTAGTCTGCATTATGAGATCTCAGTTTCTAACTGCTGTTGATGTATATTCATGGCATGAACCCAATGTGTCTTTTTATTTTTTCAACTGGGGTTTCTGAAGAAAGGAACCTGTATTTTATGGTAAACTTCATCGATAATGTGATTACTATATAGTGTATCTAGAAATAATGTTTAATCCATTAAGTTGTTCTGGGTATGAATATTATAAGATGATATAATAATAAAAGGCTTAAAATAAGTGTATTTATAATCTTGATTTGATTGCCATTGACAATTTAATTAGTTTTCTTTGTGAATCAATATGAACAACCAAAAAATGCAGTCTTTTCTCATAGCATTTATTTTTAATTTTTTTCCAATGGCACAATTGACGATGGTCTTACAATTATTTCACAACCAGCTAAATAAAGCTATTAAACTACATAACTCGCTGTTCTTCAGAAACCGTAATGAGAAGCATTTATATGATGTGTTATCGAGGGCAAAGTACGTGGAGAAAAACAACAAAACTACAACAGCATACCACACTCAAGTTTGACCCCCGGTATTATAATAAGAGGACTATAATAGAAATTGTTGTTACTCTGTTATTGGACTGAAATGAAGAGAAGGAACACGCGGTTAGGTGAACACAATATATTGAAGAACAAATATGTACAGAGAACAAGAAATGTGGTATATCAGTCCTTACTGCCAGGGTAGACTGGAGTAAAATCCAATTATATGAAGCGTAAATGCTTCCAGTATTTTATTAGGAATGGACGAGTCCAACTGTTCGCTATATAGGTACGGCACTATAACACCCCCTGCCAAGTCTTAATTCTTCATGAGTCTTAATATCGTTTCCGTTTTGGATTTATTTCGATATAATCTGGAGCTATCACTTTCATTTTAGACTGCTGCTTTTCTGTCGTTGCTTGGGGTACTGGTAAGTCAAGGGTGTCGTATATTACCTCCATCAAATCTTCTACCTGGAGAGAGCTGTCAGTGTCATCTGACAGTCATTTCTTAATCTAGTTTAGGTGTCTCTCATGAGAGAACTGTGGTCCTTGAATTATGTAGACCATAGATTTAATCCTTTGCTTTATTGTACCAAGTTCCCAAAAAGATGAGTTGGTTTTAAACATTTTAAAATTAACTCTGTCTCCTTTGATGTATCGTTTCTTTGGTATAGTAAAGACTCGATTTGTTTGGTCTGTTTAGGCGATAATTTTTCAAAAACAGACTTCACTTTCCGTGCAATTATTATCTATGCGGGAGACAATGGGGATGGTATATTCACGTTTGGCATGATACTGTACACTTGTAAAAAACTGTTGCAGGGCCTTTTCCGTGGGAGTATTTTTAGGGCTCTTTTTAGAATGTCCACAAAGCGTTCCGCCTGGCCGTTAAACCGAGGATGATACGGGGGAGTCGTGATGTGTCTTATCTGAGAATCTCGCAGGATTCTTTGAAGTTGGATGACATAAACTGCGTTCCGTTGTCGCTAACCAAACGATCGACCACCCCAAAATGGGCGAACAATTCATGCATGAAATTGAGTGTTACATCCTTAGTGGGTTTCTTACAAAGTAATACACTGCGCCTCTTGAAAAAACAATCGATCACGATTAGATAGATCCTTCCAATGGACCCGCAAAATCCACCTGTACTCTCGAACAAGGTCGGTCTGTCTTTGGCTACGGACTATGTTTGGTATGAGGTATCTTTGCCGCCAAGGCACAGCCTTTATAGTCCATGAGCCAGACCAGATATTGGTACCACCTGGGGGACAAAGGGACACTATGATATTTCGAAAGACATATGTATCTAGTTACAGAAAAACTTTGAAGCCAAGCTGAGATCCACAGCTAAAGTGCAAAAAATCACTATCGATTATGGGTACCCTTGTCAAGAATTGTGCCATAAAAGAATGGGGTGGGGCAAATTAAAACGCCTATAACTCAGTAACTAGAGGGGATATATTGACATGTGACCACTCATTTTGTCCCTTACAAAAAGGCCTATGAAATAAAATTAGATGTCTTGTAGCCCTGACATAGGTCATTGGAGGTCAAAGGTCAAATGTCAAAAAAATTGAATTTTTTAAAAATTAAGGTGTAAGTATTATTAGATGAAAAGGTGATAACAAAATGTGTATTTCTCTGACAAAGGTAGTCTTTTCTTGAAGAAAACAATCTAGTCCATTGATAAAAAGTACAAAATAATGTTATGGTGGTTTGATGTCCTGAAAAAAAAGTAAAAAAAAAACGAAAAATGTATTTTGAGTATAATCTTTTTTTATATGTTGCTAGGGGTAAGGGAAAGGTAAACTGTGATAATTTCAAAACTTTCAAATAACTTTTAATGAAGGACTATTCATTCTATTGCTTATACACTAAGGTACAAATGAAGGGTCATCTTATGCGTATACCAACATTTTATGTGGGTCATCAAAGGTCAAAAGGTCAATTTCCTCAGTTTTTTATCGAATCGAGGTGCAAATCAGAAAGGCATCAGAGATGCCTTTCTAATTGTCACCTATCGGTATATGGAATCTAAAATGAGTTATTTGTTACCAGTTAATGCCCTTGAAGTAATATTAGTTATCATATTGACATTTCTGAGACCCAGTTTCAGGGAAGACTGATCTACTTCAGGCCATTTTTAAAAAGTCATTTTGGGAAGTACCGGTGTCCCACCTCTGTAGAAAAGTGTATGCAAAATCCAAGTAGCTAGAAACTAAGAAAGACTATTTATACAAATAACCTATGTGTGCCACTGGAAAGGCCCCCATCAGCAGACTTTCATATTTAATTAGATGATATCCCTATTAATAAGTCATTATATAGGCCAAGAAAGATCAATAAGTCGCAACCTCTATTTACATTAATATTCTAGATGGCATTGCACCCACGTTCTCTATCATTTCTGGATGTTACTTAATCCTGCATTCCAGTGCTTGAATGACACAAACTAAACTGGCGAATCGCTATAAACCAAATTAAAATTTAATTGTAATGTTTGTTGTTCTTCCACAGAAAATCATGCATAATTCAGATCATTCAAAACAGATCATCACATATCCATGTCATCATCCTCATCTTCCTCCTGAGAACTATCACCACACAAATAATTCTCATCTGTATCTTCACTTTGGTTGGTACAAGTTGTGAGTTTGCACATATAAGTACACTTTAGTCTGTTGCGCAAACAACTACATGTTTCCTCGACGCACTTCCGCGAACATGTGCAAGAAAGAAGTTCCATCACCACTTCTGGTGCAGGCGATGCAGAACTCCAGTCAATGATAAGCTCACCATCTTCAAGACCCCAACCATGCCCTATCGGATCAGGAACTTCCGGAGAAACCTCTAAGCTTCTCTTCCAAATGGCACACTGGTAATTCGCTCTTCGACAGTGATTGACAAGAGATGATGAACATGGTGGTAATTGCCAAGATTCTGCTTCACCTTTTCGAGCACAAAATAAGTTGAATCTGAGATCATTTAAACTTGATATAGTTGTCTTTGAATTGTAAATATTGCAGGTGAATGCCTCCAGTTTTTCCATAAGTTCATCCGATATACTCCAGTCAGATCCAAGCATTTTCAATGTCTGAACATGTGTCTTGTTTTTTGCCAAAAGTTTATAAGCAGCTATCTTCCCTTTACCAGCAAATGCAGAAACAGTGTCACAACCAGTGAATGCATGCAAACCTGGTAATGCTTGACAAATGTCTTCTCCTAACATCTTAGATATTTTCTGTATATCAGTGAATTTGGTGCGTGTCTTAGTTCCACTTTTCAGATAGAGAGGGCAAGATAGCTTAGATGAAAAGGCAACACACAGAACGAACACATCTGTGTCCTCAGAGATTATGATGATTGAAGGAAATTTGGCTGCAGCACAATGAGCTGCATGCAACAATAGTCGTGTATCAGCCTCCTCCTGATAAGACGCTAGACAACTGACACTTTCTACAGAGCCTTGTGACAGTTTTTTACAGAGTCTTCCTGTTGTAACAAACATACATTTGTTATCCAGTCTTTCTATTCGTGATGGTTTGCTCCACTCATTCACTAGGAATTCAATTAGTTTATTTTATTATCCGGTGCGCATAGAAATTTTCTCCACTGTGTTATTTTATGTCCAGGTGAAATTGTCTTGTATGCTGTTCCAGTTGATAAGCCCCTGTTTGCCCTCTCTAGATCCTTTATGGACTGCTCTCGGTAAACATCGAAAACAACATCTATGCGACTACATTTTGGTCCCTCTCTCAATACCATATTAAGCACAGTATCAGCTACATCAGTGAAAGTCATATGATTTGCATCTAATTTCTGGACCAGAGCCATTCCATCTATGATACATGCAGAATTATCAGGAATTGTTTCTACTGGCGTTGACTCCTTTGTCAAGTGTTTGTAGAGAGATGATTTCACAGTCTTCCGTAGTGTACCCTCTGGTGTAGCTAATGCCCATGGAATAGGGCCCAAACGATGTGCAAGTACCTCTTTCAAGTCAACTTCACGAGTTTGTGCAATCAATATCATCTTAGCAAATAGATCTCTATCGGCTTTGATGATGATTGCTCTCCCAGCAGACTGATAAGTTCTCTTCACTCTCATGTCAGTAAATGTTTTTAAGTTAGCTTTCTTTATAGGATCATGGAATTTCGTTTTTGGTGGTTGACTTTCGAGTCTTTCTTCTCTGAACTGAATATATGAGTTCTCGCCAAGTTCTTTAGCTGTCAAGAGATCATGGGAAATATCTCCAGGAGCAGCAATCCCTGTGGAAATGTTGAGAAGTTCTTGATTTTGAGAACAGAATGGATTGACCCAAATATTTTCCAACATATTCACAAGCGAAGTAATGTCTCGTTCATCTCTTCTCATTCGAGATTCACTCAAATCTGGATGAATAACAGCGGTACAAGCATTGGTACCTAGGGTATCCCTTAGTAAATGTAGAAATGAACTGCGATATTCAGCAGTAAGATAGTATCTGGTAATTGCACTAGCTTTTAAACTAAAACCTTTTGTGCCTCCTGCTGTTTGTGTGTCTTTATTCACTGTTTCCTCGATAGCTTGGTCAATTGGGATCCTTCCGAATGGGTTCTTGGAACTAAGCTGAACTGAGAATCCACCATGATCAAGGAAATTGTGAAGCTCAGGGTGCTCCTTTTTAAGATGGGTCATTTCTGCATAATAATGTGTAAGGTACCGTGCATAATTCATTCGGTCGTATGCGAAGCACCATGGTATCATATCCCGAACTGACTGCAAATGTAAACACCAATTTCCTTCCCGGGAGGCACGAAGCATATTTAGGACGATGTTTACTAGGTCTATGTAAGACATCCAAAATGCTGCCAGCTCACCTGACTGAAAGCGTAGAGTTTCAAGATATTCAAAAAACTGGTAAGCCACAGACACAAACAATGGATTACAGAGAGTCTCCGACAACATTTCAGAGCATACATTGCTGGAAAAATCTTCTATCAAGCTCACAATATCACCACAACTATCTTCAAAGTCTATTTTTTACAGAAGCTTCTCCATGCAAGACGAAGTAATGCCTCATAAAGAAGTTTGTGGAATCTAACTGCACGATTGTACTTGTGCCCATCAAGGACCCCACCAATCGAACCTTCAGCTATTACTCCGGATTCAATACACAAATCCTTCAAACCAGCATCCTGAAACCGCTTCCCTATGACACCAAGCAAAGTGCATACTGTATGGAACACACCCAGCCTTGGAACGATATCAGAAAAGGTGTCTTTATGTTTCCAAATCACCTCAGTTGCTTTTGCGTATAGAGCTTGATCAAACACTAGAACAATGCTTTGGAGGGACAAAGCACGTCTGATTTTCTGTGACTGTAGCAGTATCTCATGCATTGTTGACAGTTCTGGTGCTGGTGCATTTATGGTAGGTAAGTATCGAACAGTGTCTGCTGTAACTTGTTCATTTTCACGCACATTGATATGAAAACCAGTCCAACTACCAACACATTGATTCACAGAGCTGTGCAATCTCGCAAGAACCCAAAGTAATGTTTTCTTATACACATCATAGTTCATTTCATCATCCTTCACATCAATGTACGCCCGAGATAAAGGACCAACACGTTCTCCAGCATTATATAGTGGTAAGCACGGTTGTATAACACTCAATGTTCTTGTCCTTTTAAATGACTCTAGAGAACTTGTCGTTTTATCAGCTGTTGGCAAATAATGTGGGCCATATATTCTTGGTTGTATTAGAATTCCATTCACCCTGTGTGATGTGCCCCCTCCGCTGAGTGTTTCCTCTAACCTATCAATATTGTCCCATGTCAATGTCACCATTGTGTTAGGTTAAATGTCATTGGGTAATGCAAATTCATTGTCAGTGTGGCTCTCCAGTTTTTTTAGAGCAAGAGCAGTATCAAATTCTTCCATCGTTGTGTATGAAATGCCATGTCCATAACGATTGAGAATTTGTATCAGTTCGGTGTTTCCAGTGAGGCTTTTCACAGCTTGGGGGAGAATAATATGTTTTGGTGGTTTCACTCTAGCACAGGTCACACCATACACAATATCTTGTCCAACAGACTGTATTAGTATTTGTGTTTTTCGAGGAATATCATCAGATACAGGTGAACCAACAAAAAGAATTCTCAAAAAGTTATTTAATGCATCTGGAATGAAAATACATGGGTCACTCATCTCTGCAGCTGCGACAGGCCATGGTGTGCTGATATCTATCTTTCTAACATCATTTCTAATGAAACGAGATGCTTTGCTAATGATTCCATCTTTGTCCACAGAGTCATTTGTTAAGATATCTAACTCTTCTCTCAATCTCATGTTCTCTTTCACTAGATCACCTCTTAACAGATCGTCTGGGTACACTAAAATTTTACCACTGTCATTAGGTATCATGTGAATGTTCTGACCAAATTCCTTCTGGAGCTTCCTTTGAATGTGCTTCTTTGTTGAAGATTTAATTTCAGTGATTCCCATCTCACGCAGAAAACTTGTAAGGTCCTCCGTTAATTCTGTTAACTTGATAACCCTCGGTTTTTTAAATAGTACATCTCTAATGTTATCAAAAAGTTTGTCATAACATAGTTTTTCAGCTCTAGCATATAGAAGTTCAGAATGAATGTTCTCTGGTGTGGTAAAAATACTTAAGGAAGTTCTGGTATTGTTACGATCACCAGATTTAGGAGGTCTGGTGTAATCACGGTAACACTGACGGTGATAGTGACCCTCGGCAGCTACAAGATCACGTGAGAGAAGAGCGATAACTCGGGTGTCATTTTTATGTGTAGCAGCATCTCTGATTGTCTTATCTGCTTGGAGGTTAACACATTTAATCAGTGGATCTCTTTTGTTTGTACTTTTAATATATTTACTAGTCTTCAAACAGAAGATACAAACAGCCTCGTACACCCTTGATATTGAAGATGTGACTGCGGTTTGACGTCTGTAGAATACTTTTGAACTACCTGCCTGTGACTGTTCAGGTTCTCGTGGATCCTCACTTATTATAATAGAATCTAGATCCCGCTTCTTGGTGAAACGATTCCTGCACTGTCGGTGATAAAAGATTTCTGGCACACATCCATCACCTGCTGCTATAGCTATATCAAGAATTGCATCAAAACATCTCATTTCTGCAGCGCGAACAAGTTGTGTCCATGAGTTCAAATCCTTTGGTGAATTCAAATCGGAGTCTCTTTCAGAGCAATTGAAAATACAAGAATGTCGACGACGTTTTTGTAAAGGTTCCTTGGTTGCCCTCAGCCTCTTCTACCTCACCTTCTTCCATGCTTACATCAGTGCGTTCCATACTTTACCTGAAACAAAGCAAATTTCATAAGAATGTTGTGGACTCGCCAAAAAGATATAATTTCTGTAGCAACATATAAAAAAAGATTATACTCAAAATACATTTTTCGGTTTTTTTTCAGGACATCAAACCACCATAACATTTATTATTTTGTACTTTTTATCAATGGACTAGATTGTTTTCTTCAAGAAAAGACTACCTTTGTCAGAGAAATGCTCATTTTGTTATCACATTTTCGTCTAATAATACTTACACCTTAATTTTTTTTTAAATTCATTTTTTTGACATTTGACCTTTGACCTCCAATGACCTATGTCAGGGCTACAACACATCTAATGTTATTTCATAGGCTTTTTTGTAAGGGACAAAATGAGTGGTCACATGTCAATATATCCCCTCTAGTTACTGAGTTATAGGCGTTTTAATTTGCCCCACCCCATTCTTTTATGGCACAATTCTTGACAAGGGTACCCATAATCGATAGTGATTTTTTGCACTTTAGCTGTGGATCCCAGCCTGGCTTCAAAGTTTTTCTGTAACTACAAACATAGGTATTTCAGAAAAACGTAGTGTCCCTTTGTCCCCCCAGGTGGTACCAATCGATGAAATTTATGGGTTTGGCTCATGGACTATTACACGTATTTACGACATACGCAATGTCCTGATCCATTTTAGGCCAGTACACGAAGCTCCGCACCAAATTCTTCATCCTGTTTGTCCCTGGATGGCCAACGTGAAAATCCTTAGAATTATCTTTTGTAATTTCGTTCGAAGGAAAACTCTCTCGCTGTGCATGAGTATATCATCGCAAAATGAAAAGCTCTCCGCAAAATGTACGCCCTTATCCGCCATTTGAACTTTTGTACTGATGATGAATTCACTCTCGGAGGCTTCTTTTTTTAATTTCACATGGAGTCACCGGGAGCTCTCTAACCTCGTTGCACAAAATTGCTTTTATATCCCCTTCTGCTTGCAGTGAAGTGATTACGGTATCTTCATCCGTGTGATAGTTCTTTTTTTAGGGTAAATCGTCCATTTAAAATTATTGTTCAGTAAAATCGTTCCCCATCTCTGTAATCTATTTGCCGTATACACAGGAAGGCCTTTTTTCGATCCAAAAATGGTAATTAACGGCTTATGGTACGTCTGTAACGTGAACAATCTACTGTGTAAATAGCGGTGGAATTTGGTTACAGCAAATATTATCGCTAGAGCCTCCTTCTCGATTTGGGAATACTGCTTCTCCGCCGGAAGCAAGGTCTTTGATGCATGTTAGATGCATTTATGGGTTCCATCCGGCATTATATGTATAATGCAAGCACCTAATCCATATGAACTAGCGTCGCTAGCCACGATCATGTCTAAATCCGGGTTGTAATGCGTAATGAATAAATTAGACGTCAGCATTTAAATGTTTTATCGAATGCTTCCTGGCATTCAGGCGCCCACTTTCAGATCTTATCCTTTTTTAGTAGTTCATTCAGTGGATAATGACCTTTTTTTAATTAATAAAAATAATAAGTTTGTTTTCACGTGTTTTACTTTTCTTTTTTTCCACCAAGAAGCCAGTTCTCAGAACTAGACAAGTTTGTAATCAATTTTATTTTTTTTGTTTTAAAAGGTTTTCCTTAAGTTAATTTCTCGCCTGTTGTAGCGTTCAAATTTACATCCAACGTCACCGTTTTCTGGGAGTCAAAGGTTCAGGAAAAACACCATAACAGAAATTAGTACTCAGAACTACATTTTAAATAGATATGGGCAACAATAACAAATACTGAAAAAAATGCTAGTTGTGATAACGCGTTGTTAATTAAAGATTGAGATTTAGGTAGATAAGTATTATTGTTATAAGTTAAGTCATTGGGTTCGATAAAATCCGAAAATACAATGAATTGAACATTCCTCTTATATAAGTAAGGGCTTATTTTACTATTTCAATTCCCACATGGGCGAATTTCAATGCTAATGTGTTTATAAATATTTCGTATTTTTTGGATTCATTAACTACAATTGAATAATCTAAAGTCTAGAGAATTAATAATTTCGCTTTTTTTACATTTACTTATTGTAAAATTAAAGTAATTGCTAGTAATTAAGTCTGATTAGGTCCCTAAATAAGTATCAGAAGCAGTATGATTTGAAATAAATATAATATATATATATATATATATAGAGAGAGAGAGAGAGATATAGAGAGAGAGAGAAGGAGAGAGAGAAAAAACAGACAGACAGACAGAAAATGACATGTGGTTATGAGACGATCCTCTAACGTATAACTTTCTCTTTTGGAGGGTTAGTGTCGTTTTAGTTCTGTTATCATGATTCTATTATACTAAGCATTATCTCCTCCTTTGGGGATGCAGTGTAATATATGTTCATTGGCCATATATACTAGCACAAATATGCGATAATAGAGAGCATATTTGTGCTAGTAAAAATAATATATATTTTTTGGACTTGTGCAATGCTGGGATCTTAAGCGTTGATAATAATATTTACTAGGGTGTATTTACACAACTACAGAATAGTACGTTAATGAAAGTCTGCGTCCTATACTGTGGCTATTACTGCTACGAATTTCTGCCGGTACTACTGTATTTACTTTATTCCTACAGCAGGAAGATGTGGAATAAGGTTGGAAGGTTGGAAGAATCAAACCAGCGCGACTTAAGATGAAGCACTAGGGACTCCTAAAATAGCCTGGGCAGCCCCATCAATATTCCCCAATCGTGGCGCCTCAAGCAGTTAGAAATAAACTGACTTCACCCAAAAGAGTAGAGTCAAGGCCTGGGAGCGTGCACCTGCTAGAACTACCCAGGATAATACATAAGCCTGACAGATAAAATGCCTCCTAAATGATCTAGTTACTGACAGACTGATTGCCGAGATCAGATTCTCTAATATCTTACTTTTTTAATGTTTTCCTGTTCCTTTTCTCAAACTGTAGCAACATGCAGAAATGTGAATGTAACGTGAAAAAACATCTTGCTCTACAACTCCCCCCCTTTATATGACTTGTTTGGGATAAATAAAAGTACAATAACTTTAGAAGAGATATATCTTCGAAATATTATAAAGTAGAAAACAGTAGAGGTTCATGTCTTCAATAGGATCAACCGTATAACTTTTTATATATATATATACAGGGTGGGCCAAAATAAGGGTCCTATCTTTAAATTTGAATAACTTGAATTTGAATAACTTCCACAAAATAAAAGTTAAACTCACCAAACTTTATGTGTGTGTAGACTGACCCTTCCGAGATTTTTTGAAATAAACAAAACAAATTTTAGCCGAAAAACACTTCTTAAAACTTACAAAAACTAAAGTATTGTTTTTTACACTGTTTTGAGTTTTTTAAGCAAAAATAATGTTTTCTAAATGAGGGTACGTTCCTTAGGGCTAATACGGCTCATGCTTGCTTCGGAAGGGGTCCTTTACTTATTCTAAAAAAAAATTTTAAAAATCGATAAATAAAAAAGTTATGAATTTTTAAAAATAGGACCCTTATTTTTGCCCACCCTGTATATATATATATATATATATATATATATATATAGAATAAATATGAAACTAAAAGTAAACTTTTAGTAGAAAGAACCTATAGTGAAATGGTAAACGACTTGAGCTCAATTTTCACATTTGATTTACTTCATTTTGAACGACTTTCTGTAATGCCTCCACGAAACTTTTTCTTCTCCATCGAAACTTCCTTCCATTGGACACCGTATCGGCGGACAACTACCACCTGGACAAACCCAATATCTTTTTACGCGAACTTATTTCACCCATCATTTTTTTAAATATTTTTTCAAATGTTGAATTTTGGCTTTTCTATTGCCAACTTATCTATCTGTATAATTTCTCTGATGATAAGTTCTCGATCTTTGAAAAGCCTTGGGTTAAGGAAAGAATAATAAACATACTTTTATTACAGAATATACCTTGCATTGAACAATCGAAGTTTGATATAAATTTGTACATTCGTGCATGTTTATCACTCTTCGTCCATCTATCTTTATATATATATATATATATATATATATATATATATATATATATATATATATATATATATATATATATATATATATATATATATATATATTAATATTAGTACTTCATGTATCCACATAAAATAATATAAGGAGATATAATATTTTATGTGTCAGTTTTCAGTATTTACTTCAACAGTGCTCGATACGTAAGTAGAGCAAGGTAGTAACCAATGAAAATATATATTGCAATCAAGCTACACAGAGGCTCCCGTGTTTTATCCCCGGGGGGAATCGTCAGGCTAAAAGCATGGAGTTATTTTTGTCAGGTGTTTTTATATACATGGCTTGCTAGTAAACCAATCAGATTCTGTGTTGTTCCCTACAAAATAAATGCCTAACTAAAAGTGTTGTATACCAAGCAACGATATTTGCCAACGAAAGACCAAATAACAAGAAATACTACGTGGGTATGACATCCCTAGACTTTGAGACCAGATACTATGACCACAAAAGCGCATTTAAAAACAAAGAACAGCACTAGTTAACCATTATTGGGAGCTCAAAGAAAATGGACACTCACCAATAATTGAATGGAAAATAGTAAGACAGGCCAGTACATGTAGAAACTTTGACGACCCGTGTAGATTATGCCTGAATGAAAAATATGAAATCCTAAATTTTAAAGATCCCCGAAAACTATTAAACTCTAGAAGTGAAATAGCAAACAGCTATTTAGACAAAAATAAATTTACCTTAGGATGATATATAATGACTAAAAAAAATAAAAATAAATAAATAAAAAAGTGATCAAGTTAAAATTTAAAACCTAAAATAGAAATACAAGAAACCACGTGTTAAAATAAATTCGCCCACTGTATTGACAAAACAAAGGAAAAAGGATATAGGAAAATCCATTGTTAACAAAAAAAATAGGATAGGCATAGGAGCGTCACCAACAAAGCCTTTGTTCGAGGGAAGCCCAACGATTGGCTGAGGGAACAACAAAGAATCTGATTGGTTAACTATCAAGCCATGTATATAAAAACACCTGACAAAAATAACTCCATGCATTTAGCCTGACGATTCCCCCTGGGGATGAAACACGGGAGCCTCTGTGTAGCTTAATTGCCATATATATTTTCATTGCTTACTATGTATATATATATATATATATATATATATATATATATATATATATATATATATATGATTACAAATCTCATTAAAATAGTCTTTATTCTGTTAATGTGGCGTGTTGATAGTCTTTATACCTTCACTCAGAGATGCAACAGCCAGGAAGAAAATGTGTTTTTACATCAGGAATAACATTACATTGTAATAAAAAAAAGAAACAATAGAGAAAGGGAGAAATTGATTTTGGGTTGCCTTTCAAGGTATGAGTAGACAGTGTTGAACTGATTTACCAATAGTGTACTTAGTTAACTCTGGGTGGACAAGTGATAGAATAGCTAACAACACGTGTTTTGTAATCGATAATGTTGAGTTAAAATCCAACTGAATCGGTCGCATTCGCTTACATTGAAGTCTCTTTCGGAAACGTGAGATTAAGCTAAATAGTAACTCCTGTTCAAATAAATATTTACAGTTAACCATTTGCTATTGTGCTCTGGCATCACAGAAACCTAACATTCTTGTTACGCTGTAAAACAGACACACCCAATCAATGAATTGTTTGCAATAGATAGTGTTCTTACACTGTAAAACAGACACACCCAATCAATGAATTCTTTGCAATAGATTGTGTGGTTACGCTGTTAAACAGACATACCCAATCTATTAATTGTCTGCAGTATATATATTGTGTTATATTCAGTACAATTTTCGCAATCAATTCTATATAAGTCTTCGTATCTTCTACAATATGATGCGAATGTTTTTTCTTCATCATAGGATTATGTGAACTCGTCAATAACACTCCACGCGGCATTCTACGAAACTTCATTATCATTTTCGTAACTTTAGCCTCTAAACGATATTGTTTGTATTAACATTCCAATCCTTTTGTTAGTTTCTTTCTGTCTGTCGTCAGCTTCTTTCTTCTGCTTTTGAAATATCTCTTCAATTTTCTGTAGTTGTTGTATTTGGAATTGTATTCATTCTGTAATGGTCGACTGAAAGTTTTCCTTATTTAAGTTTGTCCTCTAGGAAATAAATGGGTAGATATCCCGTAAAACAAACTAACAAAACATGATTTTCGTCATATGAGAATCTATATGCGGCCGTATGTGTATATCTCAAAATGAATCCACATGCTTACGGTCAGTTTATCTTCCCGAATTTTCTCGTGAGTTTGTGTTTGCGCCTGTATATATGTGCGTGATATTTTCAGCTTATACTTTATAAAGAAAAACTATTTATGGGTTTATATTTCCTGGCTTCGTTTTTAAATCCACATATTCTCTATTTATCTATATACGTTTCTTTTAAATCTTTGTTGTTGTTATTCTTCAAAGACCGCCCTGCTTGTCTTTAGCACACTCACATACGCAACCCCCACACACGTTCATATGTAGAACTGACAGAGACAAATGATGACTAGATTTATAAGCTTATTCTTTTTTAAATCTTATACTTATTATCTATTTATAAAAAGAGGAAAGCTTTTTTTAAGATAACAATTCTAGCAAATTCCTTCCGCTTAAATCCTTTTCGCATATTTTAGTCATTCGCCATTTTGTGTTGTCGCATTTTTTCTGATTCTTTGGCTTTCTATTTTCCATGAACCATTTCTCAATCTCTCTATTATTTTTATTTTCCAGTATAACCAGCGTAGCATGGTTGTGCGTTTCTTACAAAAAAAAACGTTAAGTATTAAAATATATAGGATTTTTTAAAGATAGCTGAAGAGAGAATATACATTCGAAAAGAAAGCGAAGTGCATATGAGAGGAAAAGGTTATGTAATACTAAAGTAACAACATAAAAATAGGTCTACATGATGCTAGAATTTTTAATTGTCAAATAGGGTGTTTGTTTATTATAGTATCGTCGATGTCTAAGCGTCTAACATCTATAGCAGATAAGATAAGGTCTTACATTATATTAAAAAAGAAAGAATTATCTTTGTTCAGGCCGCAGAGCATCAGCCTACTGAGTTCTCATTACTTCTTGGGCAACGCCGATAGTGCTGATATAATATATAACATGTGGTGACAGAAAATATACTATATACATATTTTCCGATCATTTTGATATCATACTATCTTTTAAAATGTAGTTGTTCCCATAAAAAATAGTATTTAAAATTTAATTTAAAAATATAGTATGATGTAAGAATTATAGGCAAACCTATTTTTTCGAATGAATCCATATGTATATTATCTGGAGATTTACATAAATGGGTGATAAGCATTTTTTAAAAAATTTATATAGAATTTTAGCGACCAAATCTTCATATTATTAGGGAGACAAGATTATTGCTTAGATATGTGTAATGTACTGTTTTCTTTTCCTTGAAACCGAATAACCAGACTTTTTTTGGTTATATGTAATCGGCACTAGTACAGTATCTACATCCGATGGCGAATGGACGCTTTCTGGAAATTTGGTATTAAAACCAACATGCAAATGAGACAAACGAATGAGACGCTGAAGTTTACTTAAAAAGAAAGTGAGGGCAGATCACAGAATAAGAAGCATGGGTTAAGGAGCTAACGATAAACTCTTTTCAAACTACGTTTAATATTTTAAATTCTTAATTTTCATAACAGGTTTTAGCAGAACGCTTGCTAATTACTTTGTGGAATTTTACTATATTTTAAAATATATTTAAACGAACAGAATTACGTTCCCCTTCACTCAATGCCCATTACTCTTACGATGATCCTTATTTTATATGTTTATTATTCTTAATTCTCATTAGGGGTTTAAGCAGAACACGTGTTAATTACACAGGTGTTTTCATATATCTGAAAATATATTAAAATCAACAAACTGTCGTGCTTTTTTTGCTATCTTAGATTCTTTAATCTAGCAGTTTATGCAAATAAATAAATAGCAGGAGGGATCTGCTTTCTGACTACTAATTATACGATGTAGAATATTAATACTTGTTTCATGGTCGGGACGTCGGCGACTCGATTGACACCCCATCAAAAACGGTTTAGCTTGTTCGGTTAATTGGGTGGGTGAACACCAAGCAACACTAAAAACAAAAACTGTAAAAAGGGGGGTCAGTTCAATAGGACAAACGGCCATCCATAAGCGATAACCACTTTTAATTTTAGCCCTCATATTTCATAAACGATGTCTCTTACACATGAGAAACAAATCGCTGTTTCTCTCGTCGGCAGCCGTTTAGTGTGATCGGTGTGTGAAGATGCCATAAGTATTACCTTTGTTGCTACGTCACGAATAACAGTGCTGGAAACGTTTTACCTAGGCTGACCTTATAAAGGACCGACATTAAGTCGACTCTCAAGAAAATTGCTTATCATATCTATAATACAAAGGCTGCTGTATTGCCATTTTGTGAATAGAGTCTTAACCATGTTTTAATCCCTAGAGGGACTTATGAATGTCATATTAGTGG
Organism: Sepiola atlantica; assembly: GCA_963556195.1. Classification (NCBI taxonomy): domain Eukaryota; kingdom Metazoa; phylum Mollusca; class Cephalopoda; order Sepiida; family Sepiolidae; genus Sepiola; species Sepiola atlantica. The sequence goes on along the minus strand of OY744527.1, from coordinate 132,076,978 downwards.
GAAGTGATACGATTTTTTTCCTCAATGATTTCTTACGATAGCTTATTTACTCATGTTCTCTGTGTTTTGCTTTCAACTCCGCTTCTGACCTATTCCACATATTTACTATGTAACGTTCTACAACACAAAATAAACGTTCATTAAAGTATAATGTTGATCCCTACAACCAATTATCTTATTTACCAATATTAGCAGCCTGCCTTCTAACATTCCAGAGGTTTAAACTGTTTAAATGATGTAATCTCCTGACTTGTTGCTTGCATGGGAAACTGGGAGTATACCCATCAATTTCTGTCCACAAGTTCAACAAAATAGAAGTTTTTTTATATGACCTCCGAAAAAGATCTTCGACATCGCTGTGGACATCGAATTAGTTCTTAAATAAGAGAGGTTTCTGTGTGTCTCTTGTTAACAGCACATCTGTTATCTGTCTATTTTATCGTTCCCACAGGAATGGAGTTACTGTCCTTGAGTACATTTTTGAGGAAAATGACAGGATTGTGTCTAATAGTCTTGTGGTGACTTTTAGTATTCACAATGTAGAATGGCTAGTCTATTCCAATAGTCCAAGAAGATGATTAAGAAAGGTATTTTAATAACTAATTCTTTATGTTAACTTTCTCTAACAACCTGTTAGAACAGTGCACATATACTGTTCTATTTCTTCTAGAATCTTCCGATCACTCAATTGTCGCCATCAAAATTCAATCTAAGTACGTAGAGACCTCTGATATCGCAGGGTGTATCGATGCTCAAGTGCTGATTGGGTTAACTTTAAGTTGTTCATTTCTGAATCTCGTCTGCATTTTATTTTCAGAAAGCATGTCCTGCGTTGTTTGGGTATCGCCACTACTTAGAGATTAATCCCGTCTAAAAGAATCCAACAGAGATAATCACCAAGCTATTGTACATTCCTGTATGTGCCGTTAATATTGCTTACTGAAACCACTATTTAAATTGCTATCTACTGAATAGATGCACTGACGCCAGAACCGCCTGTAAAACTGCCACCGGCCACAGTATCTGGATTACAGAACACGAAATAACCTTATGTTTAATCTGTTAGCAAATGATTGGTTCTCGTCAGTTTTGAAGAATAACTGAAAGGTTATGAACAGATGTAAAACTTCTATTCTCAGCTTCATTAATAAATCGAATATCATGCCCTCAGCTTCTAATAAAGCCATGTTTTTTCCAAGAATTTGATTTGTATTTTACACTTTGAGATCGGAGCTACCTACTACCAGAATGTCCACCTATGACTGAAAATACTCCTGGTATTTATATATCTGTTCGAGATGTTATCAAACTTATCATGAAAGGTGATGCCACGAAGGGAACTGCACTTGAAAGCATTCCAAACATTGTTATTAAGAATCAACTGCAAAAATGTATTTATGTACTAATGGGTTACCGCTTATGAATGCCCAAAGACAACTCAAGAATGAGTTTGTCAGGTGGATAATAAGACAACATCGTGGGGATTGGTTACGATGGTTGAAACTCGGCAGTATTTGTAAATGACCATGTTTTAGTCCACTGGGAAGCATCTCCGTGGCATTGTGAACCACAAACGGGTAGTTATTGAAAGGAAACATTGCTTGTAGAAGTTATGTTTAGTTTTAGGTAAACAGAGGAAAAGAGATCATTTATGTGCACTTGTTAGGGGTATTTTACAGTGGGGACCATAGATTGGAGCTCATTTACGCATCTACCATGAACATAACTGTAGAGTAATGACAGACTAGACACCCCTCTCTTGTGTGATAAACTGGCTGCACGGAAGAGATGACATCGATTTAGTACTGAGCAGCAGCTCTCAACATGTGACAACAGTACAAGATCTTAAGACGTATTTTACTCTTATACAAATATATGATTTCATCAAGAGTGAGATACTTTCTGGGGCAGTAGAATTATCCAAATATTTTACAAGCTATTTTAGCAAGAGATTTTATGTATCTCTTCCATTTCAGGGCTAGAGTTAAGGCCATATTTTATCAAAGTAGGGGATTTTCTTCGTGGAGAGGGCTACTTATTTCACTTGGTTCAAAGTGAAAATCAGAAGTTTTGTGGTGAACGTTGAGAAGCTTTGTTTGAAATATATAAAAAGTAACCTTGTGTTGCCATAGATATTTATGTCATCTGCATGAGTATCAATTTAGTATCTTATAATGTGGTTTGGGAGATCATTGATAATAGTCGCTTTAGACTTCTGACAGTCATCGACTACTTTGATAAACTGTATCAGATGATGTAATGAAAATGTAATGAATTAGAAGACATTTTCAGATATTCCATAGCATGCAAGCTTTTGAAGCAGACCTTTGTGGCAACCCCTATGAAAGGATTTTGATGTGTCAGTAGCTATGGTTCTAGAAACGAAGCCTTTGTTAATAGATTCACTGATCCTGTGTGATGTTAGAGTTAGCACATCAGCTGCCGATATTGTCACTTTGTAGATTGATTTTCATGAGATGGTTGACAAGCCCTTGATTTGTCACGGATGCAAACTACTTACCCATGACGTACAAGAGACTGATTAGTATGTACTGAGATGCAGTATTTTTCAATACTGGGCAGACTGTTTTTCCAAGCTGTTGGGAAGCGTTTCTCCTTTAAGAAACGATTAAACAGCTTTGTAAAGATCGAAATTACTTCTGGTTTCAACTTCTTAGGATTGGATGTTGTCAGGCTCGGTTGATTTGCTAGCATCAAAGTGTTTCATAAGTTTGCCAACATTCCGGACAGATATATGGATGTCACCTAGAGGGTTCAATGTTATTGAGGCAAATCAGTGGATAGGCGGTCCTGTTTGCAAAGGGTGTAATTTGATTCAGAGTACTTTGCAAAAAGTTTGGTTTCGTGAGATGCTATGAAAACCACTACTGGTCCATTGATGATGGTTGAAATAGAATTGCTACATCTTTTTAGGCTCCGTTTTGTTATTCGTCAAACTCTTAGGGACCAAGCCTCTGCTCAGTTACGCTAGATTTAACAGATTGGGCAGATAACTCTTTTGCGTTTTACATAACATTTTTTCAGTGGTTGTAGATATTCCTCAAGGTGGTTTTGGTTTTAGAGCATATATTCCGTTGAAATCAATCGAAATTGTAATAGATGTTAGCAGGGTTGTACTAAACCTATCTGTTTAGTTTCTGTTAGGATTTCCTAGCGGACACCAAGCTCTCAATACAAACGATTAAACAAATCAGTTATATTGGATGCGATACAGGATACATTATTTTTTTTTAAATAGAATGGAAAGAAAATTCTAATATAAAAAATCCGGAGCTGTCCTTGTCAGCCCAGCAATCGATACACTCTGCGATGAAAAAGACACTAAAAGGATTATTTCACTTTGTTTTGATAAAAATTGTTATGTTATCTTACCTTACGGACCGCATAAACTCTTCCTATCACTATGAATACTGGGACCACACGCCTTGAAGTGTTGTAACTATCCCAGTCTTATACTTATAGTAATCAAGACAAACGTTCAAGCACTATTGTTATCGGTTGTATTATACTTTTTCGATATACTTGTCTCACTAAACCTCGAGTTCGTATTTTTCTGAATCTTTTTACATGGCTACAACCATAATTGAGAACAAGAAGATCCCAACGGAAACACAAAAGTGAATGAGCACTGTTCATGACAAGTTGTCAGGAAAAAATCAAGAAGTCTTCAAAAATGTTCGTCAGCATCTGGTACGCCAGCAGATTTGTCAACAATCAAGCGAGAAAAAATCGTGACAAAACCACTTTTTACCATGAGTCTTTTTGAATGGACTAGGTATTCAACATCGTGAACATTTCAGAAACCACATACATAGATGCTGGCAGAAAGTTAAACAGACAGAATATGGTAAATTTTCCAAGAGATACTCGCAAAGATAGTAACTCCATGATTATTGAGGTGATAGAGGGTAAAGATGAATGCGGGGTTGTGAGTAAGTTCTACACGAAAACACATATAGGACACTTTAAGGTTATCATTGGCGATGTTTCTACTACATGGCAAGTCGTCCCTATATGTAGGCACAAATTTCGTGTCATGGCGATCATGGGGGTTGGATGTTGGTGTAGTGTTCGAGTACCCTTTAATCATGAAATTATCGATAGAAGCTGACGAGCTACTGGGAGTTTCATATTATAAGACTACAATCGGTTTGATCTCCCGTGAGTGGATTTTTACATCTTGCCACTATCCTTACAAAGCTATGCAATGTTTTTTTATTGAATAAATAATTATTTATAGATTAATCAGTAACCTCGACGCAAGCAAGCAAACTGGTCCTGAAAATATTCCAGTCATTGAACTTAAGAAGTTGCTAGCGGAATTTTCTCCTGTCGTTAAAATATAATACGATCGCTGCTTAAAAAGAGGAACAAGATTATACCTAGGAGATTTGTAATGTAATTGTTTAAACAAATTGGTGACTAGTCTCTTGTGCACCATAAATAAGTTGTTTGTACGTGGGTGAAATGTAGTAGTCGTCGATAACCTCAGCTAATGTAATCTACCTAGGGACTAGCAATATGGATTTCGTCCCGCAATATGGACTGCTGATATGTTTACTAGCCTCACATAAAATGAGTGAATTTATCGATTATGACTTTTTAAAGTAATAGCTTTAGAAATATCAAAAGAATGTTATAGGGTCTGGCACAAAAGTATGCTTTACAAATATGCTAACTATCGAATATCTGGCAATTTTTATTCAAACAGCAAATATTTTTTCGCTGACAGGTCTATAAAATAGTTATCGATGGGCAGACGTCTGAAGTACGCTGACGTATCTCAAATATGTCTTCCTAATTGTAATTAATGTTCCTTCAAATCATTTTGTCAGATTATTTGGCAAATTTTATGCAGACTAAACAAATGTTTATATCAGCACTTTGAAAAGCATGCTGGTCAAGATATTGCTTATTTTGTTACTTCGTATCTTGAACACGTAGGGCAATATTGAAAATGGCTTGTTATTTCGAGCACCTGAAGTACTAGGCTTAACTTCTTTCAGCACCAACGCTCAGATCATCGCTTTGCTTCAGCTGTAATGACTGGTTTTCTCTTGAGAAAGACCCGTTTTGTCACAAGCTCATAAGATTGACTGTGTTCAATATAATAGAGATTTCTGAGATTTATTCCCAAGATGAAACATAAAACAGAGAGTATATTCATGTATTTGTTTTTGTTTTCATTTTGTTGTATTCTATTTATTTGCTTTTGCTTTTACTCAAAAGAATGTACATGACCTATGACGTGAAACATCCTGGTGACGTGACAAGCATTCGTCTGAACTGGCTGAGACATTTCCTTTCCTTGTTTTTCCCTTCTTCTCGTTATTCAGTCAATTCCGGTTATTCCACGCCTGCGCATTACACAGTAAAACATCGCTAATTGTGTTTGACGATGTCTTTTAATGAAAATATATCATTTCTATACAAGACAGTAAGAATGGTGGCAAACATGAAACACAAGAATACAGGTCGAAAAAAAGAAGATCAAAAAAAGAAATAAAAAAATCCATATATCTATTATTATACTAAATCTGATTTAATTAACCTTTGTTTCACCGTTTTCTATATATTTCAATCACACAAAATACATATTACTATATTCCTTGATATTGGGATTGAGTTATGTTAACAAAACACTTCTTTCAATTGTTTTACTTAATTGTAATTTTCAATTTAACCATCTCTTACAAAATGTTGTCTTTTACTCTAACCCTCTCTCGCGGTAGATTGTGTAACTCCCGCTCTTATTCTAGACAGGTTCCATCACTTTTCACTTCCGCCTCTCTATCCGTCTCTCTTTCTCTCTTTCTCTCTCTCCCCCTTTCTCTCTCCGTCTCCTTTTCACTCTTTCTTTATCTCTCTCTCTCTCTCTCTCTCTTGCGTTCGCTCTGATTCTCTGGCAATAAACAGTGGAAGGTAATATACCCAACCTATAAAACAAGATTGAAAGATTCCATTATAAGCAATAGGGGGACACTAGTCATACTATGTAGCCCTAGGGAGAATAGAGATAATGACAGAGAAAAAAGAAAAAAGGGCATAGAAAACAACAGAAAATTTAAATGATTTGCATACTCTCATTCTTGATTTTTTAAATCTTATACAAGCTTAATGAGTGACACCACTAGTGAGATTTTTTTTTATTAATGTAGCACTTTCTAGAAGTGTTATTGACACGTGACAATGAAAGCGTTTCAGGACCTATGCAAATATATGGAACATAATCCCGATGGTGTGCAATCAATTTTCCAAACACGGTGAGTGTAACTTTTTACAGAAGAAGGCCATCCCTACAAGATTACAATGGCCGGTTGTGGGCACGCCGACGCGGACGACTCAGCAAGCACAACGAATCTTTACAAGTGTTGCTACCGATATGGCATACAAGGCTACTTGTTTCTGTTTGTATATAACTATATATACTGTATGATACTTGTCTACGTGGCTTCTACTATTGGATTTTATGTAAGGATATATGCACATATAGATGATCATGCTTTGCGCTTATATATATATATATATATATATATATATATATATATATATATATATATATATATATATATATATACTGATGCACGGTTCGTGCCAAAATGAACTTCATATATTGTTAAACCACAGAAATAATATTAAATTAGAAATAATGTTTATAAACATATATATAAACGTATTATATTAGAAGACAGTGAACAAAAGAATATATATATATATATATATGTATATATATATATATATATATATATATATATATATATATATATATATAAAGTTAATCCAACAAAAAATATAATAGGCAACTAATATCCTTAATTAGTGAACATCCGGATAAAACTGAAGCTCAATATACTGGATAGAGCATTAATAACATCATATAAATGAAATAATAAAATAAGGTGCGAATCAAATTTTATTAGAATTCAATGTTCAGGCAAAGTACCTCAAAGTCCTTAACTCATGCGTTTTGAAAGACAATTCTTCTCCTCAGGGGACCATTACCGCAATTACATTACTGCAGGTAATACAATTAAACTTTGAAAATATATAAAAATATATATACAAATACATAAAAGTATATAAAACATCAAATATATCAGCCAAAAATATACTTTTTTGTTAAAGCTATACAGTTCATCCAAGTCATACAATTTAAAACATATTCAGGAAAGATATCTAAGATGCTGATTGAAAAGTGATCTAGGTGGTGAATGGTATTCCAATAACGAAAAAATATCCAAGCGGGAAACCTGTCTGCAATCGATGAAGTAAATGACAGTTAAAAATGTATTCAGGGTGTATACAAATTAATAAAACGATTAAGAAACCAAAACATATGAAAAGTTCAGAAAACTTTCCTTGGAGTTGAATATTATAATGTTCAAAATTCAATGTTCTTATGAGGTTATCGGAATAGTGTAAACCATAAGTCCCTGCTTAAATGAAGGTTCAGGTAAATCCAATTCGAATAAAATTAAACTGACCTGATGTATTCGGCCTTTTTTCTTTCGAGTCCGATAAAAATTATTCTAATGAATAAGATTATATTCGAAGGTAATCACTCTCCCGCAAGCCAAGTAGACAGAACCTATTTTCCTCAATTAGAAATCCACACTAAAGTCGTTGAATATCTACTTATTCAAACGACGTTATCAGAACGGATGTTGAATGTCTACGTAAACAAGGAAAAACGTCATAATATATTGACAGATGTGTGAAATCGACAATATGCGGATATTACTTGTCTGGGTCAAATCATAAGTCTAGGTCACAGAGACAGGATGTGTAAATTTAGGTCAAAGCCTAAAATCACCTGACCATCACAAATTGCTATTTGATCAGCCTTAAGCATATAAACCAATTTCAGAAATCTAGCCCTATCAAATAATTTAGAGGATTTATGAAATTAATAATTACAAAGTTGTTAAAATATTTATTTTAATGATTTAACAGTTTAATTTAAACTTTCATTTTTTGAAATTAAGAAGTTGTTAAAATATTCAGAATTTGATATTTTAATAGTTTAATTTAAAATTTAATTTTTTCAAATTAAGAAATTTTTAAATTTTTAAATTCTAAATATTTTATATTTAGAATTTTTAAATTTTTAAATTTAGGCTTTTGCAACTTAAAAAATGTTAAGAGATATTTAGGCATTGTCAAAGTTTAAACCTTTTAGGCACGGAGGATTTAACATCACGACCTCTGAGTTGCATAGACCGCGAGATCTAGATCCTGGGTTATAAGAGTTTGATTTTTTAGGATGGACCATTTTATACTGTGTGGAATATTTTTGGATCTTAAATTTTAAACTAAAGTAGGCAGTGATGTTTTGTTGTTGCCGAAATCGCTATTGAAGGAGTAATCGTGCATAGATATGCGGGTTTTAATTAAATTTGCTGTGGCACAAATATGAGTGTGTATCTTAGGGTTTACTATTGTTCCTGAGCCATTTATATTCCTATTCACGTGTCTACTTCTATTTATTGTGTTTTCATGATATGGATTAGGTTGGTTAATTGATTGTATGTTATTGTTAGCGTTATCGTTAACTACCATTATAGAATCATTTTCGGCTTGCTAAGGTAGAAAGATGGATAGTAGAATTATTAGGTATAGCATTATGGTCCAAATTAGTCCTCATGCTCAGTTGTGGAGTTTGATTAGGGGCTGCATTTATGTGATCTCTAGGGTTCATTGTAGAATTATTTAGTTCAGTCACAGTACAAGCATACACAATGTCAGTGTATGTGCATCTATTCTCTAATGGGCAATCACTGGTACGCCTGCAATTGCATGTATTTATGAGATTGGAACAACTATCATTGAATTGGATAGATTTTATTTTTTTGCTATTTGCTGAGATTCATGTGTGGGCTATGTTAGGCATAGTAGAGTAGAATATTTTGATTGAGTTTTTATTAAGTATGGAGCTATATTTATGTGGGTATTTAAAGGAGTTTTCTAATATTTTAAAGAATTCCTTAGGGATATTAGTTTTAATGTTGTTATTAAAAGGTGGGTTAAACCAAATGTTCTTTTTCCTTCTAAGGCAATTACGTGAAGTCGGTATGGGACTACCTATATGTTGCTTATTCTTATCAGGTTAGATGGAGTTCCTCTGCTGTCTACGGTTATTTATATTTATATTGGTCCGGCTCCTATTGTTAATTGTCATATTATGTGTAATAATATTTACACTTGTATTTTCCTGTTTGTTCTGATTATGTGTTATTTTTTTAGAATATCCTGAGTAAAGTAAGGCATTGTTATAAAATTGTGCGTTTTGGGCAAAAATATGTTTATTAGCGGAAAGTCTAGAGATTCTATTGGAAACCGAAGGGACTATTGCATTGATTATAGCTTTCGGGTGGTTAGATAGTTTGTGTACATAAAAAGAGTTAGATTAGGTTGATGGAAGGGGATATATGATCCGTTATTGTGGTTAAGAGTGATATCTAGGAAGTAACAAGTTTTCCACTCAGGATCAACAGTTATGGATAGGCCGAAATTTCTGAAAAAATCATGCAAGGCTTCAATTGTTTTGCTATACCTTCTAGGCCTCTCATAAGAGACAAATAGGGCATCGTCTCTGTATAGGCCCTCTTTTATATTTTTAAAATTATGATTGATTTCATTTAAGAGGAAGACACCCACTAGGTCAGTTACTTGAGCAGAATACGAGGCTCCCTAAGTAATACTGAAATAATTAGGTGTGTTCTTTTCTAGTTTATAACCTGCCCTTGAATTGGAGAATAGATCTTCTGGCTAGAGTAATAAGTTTAATTTCTAAATCAGTAAGGTCTGAATTATTTTTCGCTAAAGTTAAAGATTATTTAAGAGAATTGGGGAAGTAGATTGGTAATAGTTGTCTATGTCAAAAGTTATAAAGCTTAATCTATGTTTATCCTTAAGGTCCAAGAACACTTCAATTACGTTATCTTATGACTGCCACAACGAAAAGAACATTTTATTTCTGATGGCTGTAATTACCCTACTTAGAATTTTTTTGCTTATTATACCTAGGTCAGATTGTTATGGGCAAATTAACCGTATTGATGGGTTTTGTTGAAAGTTAGTCTTATGGGCTTTTAAGGAAAATCAAGGAGTGGCTGGCATTACTACTTCTGCATGGTTGGTTGGATTCATATATGTAAGTAGTGATTTAGCCTCTAAATTTATATCTATAATCTTATTGGGGGTGCAATTTTATAGGATTTATGTAACTCACGGTATATTAAGTTCTTGTAAGAGGTATAGTCCAATGTGTAGTAGTTCTTAGTCTTGTCTGCCGGAACAATGAAATCCGTATGCTTGTTAACTTTCCTGGTACTTAGTTCGCTTTTTGAACTTAATTCTTCTGACCAGGTCGAAAATGGCATTCTCAAACTCGACCAAGTTATCATTCTGCCTAGGGAAAGATGTTGTTTTAAGGCCGTAATGAGCTGCGGCATTTCTCAATTTTTTTATGCTCATTAAATGAGTTCAAAGGAAGGCCGTTTCTATTAGTGTTTTGCTGAGTCGCATCTTCAGTGTCAACCCGGTCAGGTGATGATTGCAAATCATAATGGTAAGCTCTCCATCTAACATTTATCAAAAACGTGTTTACTGACTGGATCAATTTGTATATATAAACCTCCTTAGATGGGGTAGGTATGTTTTTGGCCGATAATGGAAGAAATGATTTGCTGGATCACTTTTAAATCAGCATGGTGTATATCTTACTTGAATATGTTTTAAATTGTATGACTTGGATGAACTGTATAGCTTTAACAAAAAAGTATGCTTTGGGCTGATATATCTGATGTTTTATATACTTTTATGTATTTTCATATATATTTTTATATATTTTCAAAGTTTAATTTCATCACCTGCAGTAATGTCATTGCGGTAATGGTTTTCTGAGGAGATGAATTGTCTTTGTTAACTCATGAGTTAAGGACTTTGAGGTACTTTGCCTGAACATTGAATTCTAATAAAATTTGATTCGCCCCTTATTTTTTTATTTCATTTTATATTATGCTATATATATATATATATATATATATATATATATATATATATATATATATATATATATATATATGTATATAATGTATACATTTTGTTTAAGTCGTTAAATTCATATGTACAGTTCAATGGATTTTATAAATTTACACTGTATTTATATTTAATTTTAGACCAGGAATAAATTTAGATATTTTCGGACAAAAAACAAAAGATCTAAAAAAAAAATTGTTTTTTTACGAAAGAATAACTACTCTTTTTATCAATTGTTTGTAAAGACTAAGCATTTATAACATTTAATCAGCTATAAAATAAAAAGTTTCTAAAAAAGAAATTCAAGTTTTAAAACACAAATTCGCCATTTTATGTTTTTTTTTACTTTCGTCGCTAAAGAGTTTGTATATTGAGTAAACTATATCGATTTGTTTTTCTAATAAAAACTCATATCTTACGAATAGTCCAGGGTATTTTATTACTGATACTGCCTAGGTGTTTATTGCTTTTACTAGAAGAAAATGTCATGTTTGAATTATCTTTATTTATTAATAAATAATTGTTTTTAACTTAAATATTTATTAATGAAAAGAAGACAAAACTAATACAAATCTTTCCAAATAATTGACGATGAATTGTGAAATAAACGAAATTGTTGAATCTTTAAAAAAAAATTGAGTGCGGTGTAAATGTGAGTGATTGTTGGAAGGCTAATCCCACCTGGTTATTACAGAACGGGGCTACCATACTAATGAAAGTTCATCGTTAGTAGAAATTATTCAATTTTTTAAATTCTTTTTTTCGTTCAGTTCCTGGATCTCAAATTTGTCAATTTTGGTTTATTTTCAAGATTATAAAAAAGAATTTCTTGCGCTGATGATGCCACGTTCATGTATGAACGGGAAATATAATTATGTCGCATTTTTTATTATTCCAAAAACTCTAATTATTAAAATCACATGAAATATTTTTTGCAATTATATTATTTTTTGGTGAAAATATTGATTAAACAATGCTTTATTCAATAATAATATCGCTAATTTTAAAAATTAATTTTTCTTCGAGTTATAGTGATTTTATTAACACGGTATTTACTGGCTTTGTTCGTAATATATACGAATTTTTTTTTTTTAATTTAATTGTTAACATCTACGATGCTTTATTTACATAAGCAACATCTAAAAAATTATGCATTTTTTTTTATTAATATATAAAAATATAACTTTAGTCAAGGTGTATTTTCTTTTTAAAAAATAATACATTTTCACTAAGATTTAAAAAAATAATAGTTTCATTATATTCCGTGATTGTTGATTAATAAATATTGAAAATTACAGTAAAATTGGTTGATTTCCTGAATTTTAGTGCATTTTTAAGTGAAGGGGGGGGGGTCAAAATGTTTTTTCATTTTGGGAATCGGCCATTGATTTTGCACGTACCTACTGTATTTCCATATCGCAGAAGAGTTTACGTCTACCCTTTTCCAATAGCGGATCCGGATTATACTTGTATAAAAGTTCTATAGTCACAGTTCCCAGTGGACTACATTCGAACTTCAATGTCTGCTTTTAAAATCTCTTGAGGCAAGTTTGTTGTATATACTTTATTATCTTGTTATCCTTATCTATGTCTACAGATTACATTTGCAGTTTTGCCTTGATTTGCCTATTTAGACTTTTCTATAAGTTGCTTTGTTCACGTTGTTTTTGTGTGGATGTCAGTAGCGGTTCCGTTTTTATGTGTCTTTGTTGCAGCTATGTCTATATTTTCTTGTGCGCAACTTCCGTTGCCCGTGGCCCTTCCGTCTTAAAATATAATACACGTGCTTACTTCTTTTCTCATGTTTCCTTTCCCAACATGTTGCTTTCTGTTCCCCTGCTCTCCATATTCTTCACATTGACGTTACTTTGGGCAGCAGTAATCAGCCTATGTGTATTTCCTCGTATATATTACTCTAGTCGTTTAATAATATTTTCTATGTAACCTTTAATACTTAACAGTCCTCTTACTCCTTTTTTTTAATTTTGCATAGTCTGTCAGTATCATTATTTTGGTACAGTACATTGTGTATAGTCATGTGTATCCTGGTTCCTTGGTAAATGTGTCTGGTGTCCTCTTTAGTCCAGTTCATGAAAAGTACATGATATACTATCCTAACATTTATTTCATTTATCGAGTTACTTATTCTTCGTGTTATTATTTTCTCCTTCTTTTTTCCTTCCTTCCTTTACTTGTTTTCATCTTAATATCATTATTTACACACGAGAAGATTTCACACAAGTCATTATAAGTGATTACTCATCGACAATAACCAATCTGTGTGACAACACGTCTCCACAAGTTTCCAGAACTCTCTTCCCTTTACAATAATCGTTGCAATTCATGCTGCGTTATTGCAACAGCAATTTAATATTGTTGCCCTGCTAGCAACAACCATTTCTCTTCTCTGCGGGTTCAGCGACAATAAGCTTCCTTAACATCACAGCACTCTCCACAGCTTTGACTGCAGGACGGGTGTAAGCTCTTCTTCATGGTCCGTTCAGCCTACTTAATACTTTTACGATCATTCTGTGTGATACTATCTGAGATGGGCGGTCCTGATATGCATGTATGCATGTGAGATTTCCATTAAAAGGGTGGGGGAATATTAGTGGATTTCTGGCAGATTCAGTTCTTTTGGGCTCGTGTTCATGTTTTCTGTCTTACTAACATTCGTAGTTTATGTATTAAACTTCATTATATTAAAACCGAAGTCATGGGTCTAGTGTCTATGCCTATGTAGCGGCTGTCTCTTGAAATACGGTTTATGCTTGTTAACATCCGTTTCAACCGTGAAGAAACGTTCTACTTGACTTCCTGTCATGCGGTGTTGCCATGCGCACCGTCATCTTCATTAGGTTTGGCGATGGAAAGAAGTCTCACTTTCTGACGAATTACTCGATCTTATTTAATGTGACTGACCGACCAATCGACGCTTCTGACGTCGGCTGTTGACCAAAGCGTATCATGAATTTCAACATTAGTTGCATGCTGCTATAATAACAGCATGCAACTAATGGTTAAATTCATGATGCAAGCAGAGAGAGAGAGAGAGGAGAGAGAGTGAGAGAGAAAGTATCTGACAGGCATAGGAGACGGGTGTGAAAGTGTTACTGATTAGATCGATTTGATCGATCTGTTCGATAGGGTTAAGTGAAAGTAGCCAAAAAGAAATAAGCTTGTAAAGGTAAAAGGAAGAAATGGGAAAATAAATATATAAAATGTTCAATGTTGCAAAAAATATATAATTTGAACTTTAAAAAGGGATAATTTATAAATGGGCTTAAAAATAGAAAAATAAAAGAGCCGATGGAAAATAAGACAAAGAAAATAAAGTACCACAATTCATAATATATTTCCCGTGTGTCTGTCTATTTCGCTCAGGAGGTAATTGAGGGGTAAACTCTATACAAAGATCTAATTAAACTTTTCTCGTGTAAAATCAGCCAATGAACTAAATGGTAGCAGTAATTATGTATTAATAAGTATTATTCATTTTACAATAAGTTCTTGGTATCAGCGTTCTTGGTAAACAGCAAATATAACGTTTTCAATATTTAATTATATTTTATTCATAATTAAAGATAAAATATTGTATAAATTTAAATGAAGAAGGAAAACAGATATATAATAAAAAGAATCATTTTATATTTGAAGAGTTCTCTCTTTTCATTTCTAATCAAAAGGAAAAAGAATGTCCCAACCCAATCAAATTGGAGAAGAATTTCAAAATAAATAATAGATACACTAATTTTTGTTAGAACCGACTGCTAAAATACTGGTAAATTACGATACTGACGATTAAATGTTATGTTCTTCGAATTTCTATGTAGTACATTTTAGGACTTTGTCTGACGAAACTTTAGTCTGTCCCAAGTGGAAGTGTAAACTGTATGCATCTATGTAGCCAGAAATGTTTCTACAAATACAAATATATGCTATCTGTATAAAGCATTGTAGATCCAAGTTGAATATATGGTAGTTGTGAGGTTAGCTACTGTTAGAGATTTAAATGTAGGTATTGAGCAAAAAAAATGTTGAATTAAAAAAACTCAAAACGACATATCAGGTTAAACTAAATAATTTATTTCACCTTCTCGTGAGACGTGAACGGAACATTTTTAGTAACACATCTGAAGAAAAGAAGAACAGTTTTAGAACCGGTTGAATTATCCTTTTAATTGGAGGGAAGAAATTGTAACGTTCAGTGTGTCGACATTCTAGGCAGTACGGCGGAAGATTTTACGTGGTATTTGTCATTGGCTGGTCTAGTGGCGCTGTTTTGCTTCACATAGTTCAGCCTTTCTCACACCCTGTCAAACTGCACTCCAAAGCATATCGACGCACGCCCTTCACATATGAACACTCTCTCCCTACTCGCCCTGACGCACCTATCGCAGGCATCTGCCGAATCTAATTTTGCCTATATGGAACACAAGCCACGACATTTATTTAATTCGAATGCAGTGATCATATTATTGAATTCTTTTTTGTATTTATATCCTCTGTAATTTAAATTACATATTGATTTTATTTTTATTAGAAAATTAAATCAAAATGTCACTCAAATAAGGTGTGTATGTATTATAGAAACCCGTATCATGTTAATATCTAAAATTACGGTATGTCCCTTCGATAATTGGCCGAAGGAGGCGAAGAGTGCATGTAGTCTGGGAAGACTTATTGTCACTCAGACTCCAGAGAACATCATTTGTAATTGTCAGTGAGCAACAACATATAATGACCTGTGTAAATACCTATAGTGAGTAAATAATAATAATAATAATAATAATAATAATAATAATAATAATAATAATAATAATGATAATAATAATAATAATAATAATAGACACTAGCCAAAAAAAAGAAGATTGATACATGAAACAGATATACCACAGTTATGTACTGAAGGATGGACCACGTAATCCAAAAAGACAGCGATACCAGAAAGATTTCAAGCAACTAAAGGCCGATTACTAACCTAATAATCATGAGAAAAATCTTACCGCATATATAACGAAGTACTTTACCACTCCTATAATTACCGGGGAATACTCTTCGATGAACAGTCAGCATGCTGGAAAGGAACAAAAGGGTCAAATGGCGTTCTATACAGATCAAAAGATACCATAAGAAATACAACATAAATAAAAAAGCATAACATTGCCATAGATCGACTAAGGAAAGCATACAACACTGTCTCCGAACCATGGATAATTTAAGGTTTTAAACTTTACAAAATATCAGATAAAATTATCAACATCATGGAGAAAAGAATAAACGCATGAGGACAGAAACTGATAGCCGTATGACAACACCTGACAGATATAAAATACTTTGAAGATTGTTTCAGGGAAACTCTTTATCACCACTATTTTTTATCAGCGCCATGATGCAACTCAAAAATAGACTCTACTGATACAGAATCGGACCCAAGTTCTGCCCACTTTGCGTCGGTAGCATTCGGGCATGTAACGTAAGCCGCCGAAAGATGCCGAAGTGATTGTCCAATCACTGTTAGAAGATGCTAAAATGTAAAAGACAGAAAACAGCTAAATTTGAACAAATTTACTAATTTTATTTTTCTAAAAAAATACTTATTTGAAACCTTTCATTCAAAAAATGCTTAATAGTAGATGTTTACCTATTTTTTCGTTCTTTGTATATAAAACAACAAAATAAACAAAAAACAGGCTTTTAACAAGTTGACTACGTTTATTTTGTTTTAAAAAACATTCTTTCAAACTTTTCTAGAAAAAAATATTAAAAATAGTTAGAAAAAACAGACTTCCTAGGCCAAAAAAATTATTATTGGAAACGTTTCTTGAAAAACAAAAAATGATTACCAAGAGTTGTTTAGCTATGTTTTGTTCGTTTTATATTTAAAAAAAACGTTTGACCAGTTGTTTAGTTTTAGTTTTTTTCATCTAAAAAAAAATAATGTATTTACTTGAGATTTTTTCTTACAAAAGACAAAAAAAAAACGACGCAGCAGCGTTTTAGTTTTATCGTCTGTCATTCTTCGCGACGGCTTTTTCCGGCGGCTTACGTAATCTGCCGGAAGATTCCGACGCAAAGTTGGCGGTAATTGGGTCCAATTAGGTATCAGTATACAATAAACTGAGGAGATGCAATGCCGATCACAAAAATACAAACAATAAAGGAAAAGATAAACTACCTCCATATATGGACTTCCTTAAACTATTAAAAAAACAAAATGGACCAAAGAACTCATAAGTACACCATGCATCCATAGCAAGGAAAAACAGTACACTACTTGTAATGAAAAAGGCAAAACTAGAAACAACAGAAGCATGGAACTATGAAATGAAAAAGTGATGAAGGCACTTTGTGAAAGCGTCTATTATAAATATCGGGGGAAATTTTACAGGGAGACGCTCTATTACCACTACATTCTTAGCAGAGTCATGATTCCACACAACTATAGACTAAAGATGAACAATGCCGATCACAAATAAACAAACATAAAAAGAAAACATAACGCATGTATTATAAATATCGGGGAGTTTGAGTGATGAAAGAGAATGTTAGAAAAGGAAACCTGAGCAAAAAAAGCTCCTTTAAATAAGAACTCGGAACCGTAGTCCAAATAACAAGGAAACTAATGACAATGCCCAATGTACTGAACGAAATAGATGATACTGCCTTGCTGTATATAAAATGTAAGAAAAAGAAGAGGAATCGTAAGTATTGAAAGTTACGTGCACAACGCGATAAAAGAAGTAGAAAACTACATAAGCGAAAAGATACAAATACAAAAATGAACAATCTAAAGATCTACGAAATGTGAAACAAGAGAACTAGAAAGGAAATGTTTTTTACTAAAGAAGCACCACTTATCAAGCCCCAAAAGTCACTCAAGTATAAGAGTTAATGAGTTTCGGGTGGACGGTGAAACAGCGCCGTGATGATAGGTAATGACAGTGTAAATTGGGCAGAATTTGATTACAGATTGAAGGAGAAGCTACTACAGGGACAATTTAAAGGAATGGCGTACGAAAATGACATTTAAACTGAGAAACATAATCGCCACTGAGAGGTTCATAAAACAACGCGATCAGAACAAATTACATAAAATGCAAGATAGTTTTATTTATCTTTAAAATCTTTACAAAAGTTCACAATATAGTAAATTTTCTTAATAAAATAAGATGTGACACAAGGCAAAGATTGGGTGGGATGGGATGGGGTCGGCTGTTGTCTGCTTAGTTTATTCTTTAAGCTAGTTTCACTCACCAAAATACCACATTCACTGTATAGGTAAAACCTACTAAACATTATCACCAAGGATTTGACGTTTTTTATTTACTAAAAATATATGTACAAAGTAATCGGTTAGTGGTTGGGGGTTCTACAAAGCAATAGAGATCGCTGAAAAATAAAATGCGAGTGTGATTCTTAGTAGGACTCGCACTAATATATATAAGTATGAGCTGCTTAATGTTTTCCGGGTTGTTTCAGGAGCCGAAACCAAGAAAGACAGTATCTAAGGTGGGGCAAAAGAAAGAGTACCAGGATTTATTTGTACCACTAGCCAAGAGACTACGAACTAGAAGTGGGTCTGATAACAACTCAGGTCGGTGTGCAACAAGCCTAGGCAGGAAACACGTATTCAAACATAGTTCGTCCACACACACACACATAAGCTAGCGTTGTGTATCCACCTTATATTAAATAGTGCAGAAAACAATCTTATCCTATCACGTGTAGTTTTTTACTTGAAGCTGATGTGTAAATGTCGAAATTAGATAGTAATCAGAAGGCGATCACCCACTCCATATGTCTAAGCCACACTTCTAATCTAGCTACGGATAAGATCGTGGGAAACGCCATTCGTTTCTCCCTGCGCATTAGATGCATCACATTCTTCACAACAGATGTTACAACTAGGGATATCATATGCTCGGGGACGATGCAAGCTGTCCCGTTGTTGACATACTTCCTAATCTCATGCAGCTTGCTGCAATTGAAGAAGGAGTACTCGGTCGTTTCTTTCTCAACATCCGCGCACCGCAGACTAAAAGTGTTTAGGTTAGTTTTAGCCTTGAAGAGTTTGTCATTAAGAGGCATAGCACCCCGGATAAATCGGCAGGTTAGAAAAAACTCAGTTGTTGAGATAGCTCCGGCTTGCTGTCCAACTCCATTGAGAACAGATCTCCTCCTCCAACCATCCCAGCAGTTCCCAAAGCAGGCTTGAAGCCGTTCCCACCATTACCCCAGGATATAGCGTATTTCTAGACCGTACAAGGTTACTTGACCGAGGCAGTAATCTGAGCGCAGCTCGGCATTTGTGGAAGAACTGCGATACCCCCTTGGTCTATGTCGGCTTTCAACCAAGGGGTTGGGATACGGTTATGAAAGGCCTTTTCAACTTCAGGCTCCCACACAGACTCGTTTATCTAGGTTCGGCTTAGGAATAACATTTTCCCGGCATGTCGATGGCTTGCCAAGTCCGGCACCCCCTCCCTCATTCGTACGTTGTGTAAAGACCTGAGTACGAGCCAGCGGCTTCTTGCCCTGCCACAAAAGTAAGAAGAGCTGACGCGAAAACACCGTCAAGCGGTCCGCAGATAGATGTAGTACAGCCAATACGTAAAGGATGAGAGGAAAGATGTGAGCGGTGCACGCCTCAGTCTACTTTTAAGGGAGAGCTATCTTCGAAGTCAAATCCTCACTGACGCTTCGACCTACGACAGTACGTCGAACCAGTTTTTTTTTTCAAGCTGGAGGCCCGATCCGAACCATACGCCAAGAATTCGAATCGTGGTACCCAACCAGTTAAAACGGCCTGGCAGCGAAGTTGCGCCACTACAGACAGGCTACGTTAGGCCATTAGATTTGCTGATGTTGACTACGGTCTCGTGACTTCTTCGTACCGTTTGATTGCCTTAGTCACCGCGATTATGTTTTTAAAGTAATACAGTTCGGTAAAGGATGAAAGGAAAGACAACGCGGTGCACGCCTCTAATATTTAAGGGAGAGCCCCCTTGGAAGCCAACTCCTCACTGATGCTTCAACCAGTTCTTATTAAGCTGGATGCCTGATTCGAACTATACCCCTAGGATTCGAATCGGGCCAACCGACCAGTTGAAAAGCGCAGCAGCGCAGCAGCTCAGCTCCATGCGGCCAACATCAGGCCATTTGATTTGCTGGTGTTGACTATGGTCCTTGTGACTTTTTTGTACCGCGATATATTTTCAAAGCATGACACGCACACGGTGACATCATCGGCATACGCGGAGATCCGGATTCTAGTACCACCGTGAACAGTGATACGGCATAAGGCTGTTCTTGCCGACCTGTCTCTTAATTTGCGCAGGAAGGGCTACAACACAAGGACTTAAAGTAGAGTCGACAGCGGACAACCCTTAAATACCGACCGAGAAACGGCGAACGATCCCGACCACATTCCGTTTACCTTCACCATTGACGTCGGTTTGCGATACAGAATAGAAATCTATTTGCAGAAGTCTGGATTAAAATCAACGACCCCTAGAACAGATCACAGGAAACTATGCTCGAAAGCTTTGGACTGGTCTCAATTGATTATCGCAGATTCGGTGTCGTCTTCGAATCCCTCTATAGTCGTGCGGATCAGATACAGATTGTTTTGAATGAATTTTCCCTTCACAGCGTAGCTCTGATCGGGTTTAACCAAGTAACCAATAACAACCTGCAAACGATTCCCAACAACTCTTGCCCAAACCTGTTACTCTGTGTTTAGCAGAGTTATAGGCTTAAAATCGTCTAAACTCTTTCAATGCTCGTCTTTCTTCTTCAGTAATGTGATCACTCCTTTAGTAACTTAAGCGGGAATAGATTCCTGATCAAACCAATGGTTGAACACGTTCGTCAGAAGAGGAACGAACATGTGCGACAGCCCCATTAACAATTCGTAGAGCAAATCATCGAGTCCCGGCGATTTGTCAGAGCTGGCCTTCCTCAACGCAGCCAAGAACTCACACTCTGTAAAACTTATGGACGCGCAGTTTGGGAAATTGGGTGAAGTGATCTGCGAAATGCGGAATCCCTCACAGATTTCCCGCGTCGATACGAGGGAGTGTCCTTGTAGGTTTTTTCACTTCTTGAATGTAATGATTCTATCTGCGACGGACAACAGTACTACGCTTATTTGCATCAACATTCACGGCTTCGTTATACATACTTTATAACTTAGCCCTGACTCTTTGTGTCTGCGAAAATGGTCCACTGGGAACTATGCAAACGAATATAATTTGAACTTTTAGACAAATGGCACAAGCATAAACCTGGGCCAATCGTGGAAAATGAAAGACATAAAAACCTATGGAACTTGAATGCATAAACGGACAAACTCATTTTAGCTAGAAAACGCGGCGTGGCATTAGTTGACAAGAAAGAAAGCACTTTCCAAATATTATATTTCGCCCTCCCAGCAATTAACTGTGAATATCAAACTGAGATAAAACAGTAATCAATTTATAAGGTAAGACAAAAACATGAAAATGTTGGTCTTAAAAGGATGATTCTATTTATCGAACACAGTTACTCCGCGGTCCTGTTTCTTTCTAACTCCTCACCCGCGCTGGTTACTGTTGTATTAATAAGCAACAAAAGTGTTAATGCCCATTCTCTCGTCGTTCGTTTTTGCATTCAAAACTCGCCAGACAGCTTCAACCTTGGATATTCCCCTTTCATTAGCCGAACTCATAAAATCAGTTTAAAAATTAGTAAAGTTCCAACTTTAATCTATTACATCTCTTCTCATATTTCTCAAATGTATCCAATGCATGCACATTCTAAATTAATTACACATGTAAACAAAGGGCTACATCTTCAAAGTTCCAGAACTTTATAAACCAGTCTATTATCATCAGTAAACATTGTTTCTCAATCGCGTTTCACAATTTCGTAACCCGGTATTTAAAAGCAGCATTTTTTCCTATTCCGTTGGCGCCAAATACTATTGATCTTTCCTGTATTCATTAATTGTGTCCGGTCAGACTCTACAAAACACAAAAAGTCCATAGGAGCTTGGGATTTTACTTACCACTGCCCTTCAATAATTCAGAACTGACTATTTACTTTTTCCATTTATGACAACACTATCGATCATGCTATTTTACAACTCATTTTATCTTTCATTATTCCCTCTTTTTTTATTCTATTTTTTATTATTAATATCAAGTACCTTATCAATTTCGTCTTCCTGCTCCTCATCAGTTCTCAGCACAAAGGCGTCTGATACAGCATTTTTTTAAATATCACTATTTAACAAAGAATTTAGTAAGATATAGTATATGTATTACTCTTTTCTTTCATTTTTTACTTTTTTATTTACTCATTCCTTGACCAAAATAAAACATATATGCCAGCATATTATAATTTTACATTCACTTTTATCTCCTCCATTACTCCGCTTGCGTCCCCTACCAAAACTTCGAGGAACTCAAACCTTAAGTAAAAGGGGCAAACTATTCTTTATGACATTTCCTACTCTGGAGCCTAAAGTATTTAGTCCTCTAGCTAGTTGTCAGATATGAACAATCTATTATTTTTCTTAATTGATAAAAATATACAAATTACAATCATCCCTGAAAGTCAATGAGTAGCAAAAATAGCAAAAACCGTTTCCGTTATAAAGTCAATATTTCTTTTCTTCTCCTTCGAACTGTATTTCTCTTTTTTTAAAGATGCACTTTTATACACAAACAATACGAAACATACAGTTTTTTTTCTTCATGCATACACTTTTTAAAAATAATGACAAGTCACTCTTTAGCAAGATCAAAGACTACTTGAGGATCACAGTTAATGAGATTTTGTAGGATGATGAACAATACTATGAGAGGATTGCGAACAATGGGTAAGATAGGCAGGATTGTATGACGTAGGAGGACCGCTCGACAGATATTTGTTGACATTTGCCTTTAAAACGAATAAGTTGTAGTAAGCTGTGGAGCAGCAGCGCGGTATTGTGTTCCAAAGATAAAACCTTATTGGAAATAAACTTTATCCATAGAAGTTTAATATGGCTTTAGGTGCACAGAGGAAGGAAGAACATTTATTTGCAGTGGTTGTAGAGACGGGTTCTTGCTGCAAATATTGATGTTGTAAAGTGTGAAAAAAAAGAGTTTGCTATGTCAGGCCTCTAATATAAAAATACTGAGAGATTAGAAAAAGACTCACAAAGTCTCTTCAATGAGAAAGGGTGTCGTAGTGAAAGGAAGACATCATCCCTTACTAGATTGTGAAGTCAATTTTGTACTCTGTCAAGGCAAGAAAGAGTGCTCTGTGCGGTGTCTCTTAGATGTGGCAACACCCCACGGCGTATTTGACTCATATAGGAAGTGAGTTGCATCAGAAGTCTTGAACTTCCTTGGACAATGGGAAAAATTATATCCGTCTATCACACGTGTCTGTTCTGCTGCCTAGTTGTCCCAGCTCAATGTCATAGATTATGCATGCATGTTAATTTATATGTTCCGTTTTTCTTTGTTTATCTATTATTTTACACAGTTTGTTTTAATTCTTTTTCGTCTATAGAATACAAATAACACGTTCGTGTGAGTTTGCATGCAGATAATACCAGTTTTTGTTTTCTTTTTCTCTTCAAACCTCAGTTTAAACGTTCAGATGAATTGTTTTATCTCGTTTCTTTCTTTATTTATTCGTCCTATTTAGAGATGAGCTTATTCTTTTTTCTCATCATAAAGTTTTTGCTTTTTTTAGTTTTCAAATATCATTTTCTTGTCCACTATTTTCCTCGTCATTTAATTTTTTTCATTTAATATAACATTACTAAAATTGAAGCTTTAAAATATTCATACACTCTGTGTACATTAATTTAATTAGATTAACAAGTTTCCCATTACAGAGTTACTGTTTTTGTTAGCGGACTAATGTTACGATCGATCAATAGCGTCAAATTAAATAAAAACCTGATGACAGATAAAAATATTTTTTTTAAATAGTGACATAAAATATAAAATAAGTAACGGCCAAAACACGGACAACAACGGGTCGGGGGGCTAGTTGTAAATAAAATAATACAAATGTAATATAATCATTGGATTTCTGGCAAATCTTAAATCAGTAAAAGCTTCGTTTGATTTTGGTATATATTTACTTATTAATTACAGCCCACGGATATGAATATAGACAGAGATACCACGCATATGATATAAACTGAATTAAACCGTTAGAAAGCTTCTTATATCTGCCAGTATCCTTTATTTCTATGAAGCGACTAGTGTATTGCTGTCACATCGTGGCTGGTACACCGAACCGTAACCTTCGTGGAGAGATGGCCATTTCATTGAGTCCCGTTTCTCTGCTGACGTCACAGTAGTTTGAGCTAAGAAAATAAACAAGACATTTCGGTAGTAATGGTTACACTCTATATGAAGAAATATACCGGTGGTCATTTCTGTTTGAAATTACTTCATCTTTTAGTTAGTAATTGTTTGATATTCATAAAATGATGCTGATTGTTTTGTTTATGTCGTTTTTAAGGTGGAAGTCTGATAGTTATTTGATGATTAAATTATACAAAAACCCGTTTAGACTAAAATTAAGGATAAATGACAAACCTGTCTTAATAAGAAAATATTAAATAAAAAAAACAAATACTTGCTTGTTTTCCTTAAAGTTTGAAATATTTTTGTTTTGCACAATAACAAATGCATATAACATAAAACGTTTTGTTTGTCCTGATACAAAATTCTAATTTAATTTTGAACGTATAAAATTGAAGTTTTATGTTAACCTGTCGACACCATTTTTTTTACAATTAATTAACCATGAAATATTATCGGCTAGAAATTCCGTTAAAACTTGTCTCTTTTTGTATCAAAAGAATGTTCAAAGTTTATTTTTGGCACTAAACGTTTTTAGTGTGTAAGCAAAATTCTAAAACACTTCAAATATGTTTGCCGCTAGAAAAAGATGACTATTAAAGCATAAATGAAAGGTAGATTGTAAACGCTTTGAAAATAGTTTTATTTAAAGGTAAAAACTACAATTTAAACAAAGCAAAATGAACAATAAATAAATTGTCTATAGATTTTTTCTAATAGTTTTGCATTTTTATAACACAAAATTCATTTCTTATTCATTAATTGTTTTCAATTTTTAAATTATTTATCGTTGTTCTTAATTTGTGTTTTTATTTAATTACTGTGTTTTTGTTTATTAAATTCATAATCATAGTTTTGTGACATTTTAAATTTAAATTGGATATTTATTTATTTATTTATTTCAACTCTGTATCTGTTTTAATACTACACTTCAACTTTTTTGTCAGTGAAAAAGACAATTTGAACTTTTGTCCAAATTTTTGAAGCTTGATTTTCCTCTCATTAAAACCGACCTTGTGTTTATTTCTTCCCTGGTGAAGTGGCAAGTAAATAGGAAACACAATTACATACATCGTAACTAAAAATATGTTCTACACACCAAATAGGTAGATATTTAATCTAAAAAAAAGTATAGTCGGCTTAGGTTGACTTCGCATATCTTTATTTTTTAAACTTTTGTAAAGAAAATTGTATGCAGATAGTTCTGCAATAAAAATAATAAACGCATTATATTCTTTTAATCCATGAAACAACGTGATGTCTGTTTACTTAAACACAGAAATAACACACAACTTAACTATTTATTTTGAAGTCTTGTTTACTTTAAATTTATATTGAATAAATTTTAGTTTCAGTAAAACTAGAACCGTGTTCCTTTTTTTTTTCCTTTTTTAAATGCAATTTTAAAGTTTTCTAATGTTTTCTTTTAAAAAGCTCTTATTCATTATCGAAAGGCTGACTGTTTGACAATCTTGCTTGCTTGCACAAACTAGCATGACGTCACTTTCTAGTGAACAGACCTTACTATACAAAGGTCACGACAAAACACTACCCTCTCCCTCTTAGATTGGGTACACAAAATAATTTATAACCTTATAAGTCTCGCACTGTCCGCCACGATCTAGCCCCTGCCACACCGCCACAGATTTGCATCATTATCACTATTTAACAAGTATTTCAGCGAAATATGATCCAATGAAACCACTGTACTTCTGTCTCCCAATGTATATACTCCCGACTCATCCGACTAGCAGCAAAATCCCACTCCTTAATTGTAGAGGTCCCTTGATGCCGAAATATTTTTTACTCTGATAGCATCTTTCCTCAGACCGTTTGTCTTTTGAAATTCCTTTCCTGCTCCCTGTTTCCCTGACCGTACGAATGTGCAGAAATGTTAATGTAATATGAACAACATCTTTCTCCACAGCTCCCCGCCGTGGCTGCACCCTAAAATCTGATCATATCACAGTAGCTCCTCACGCTTTAGTGATAATATGCCGTGTTTGGGGTGAATAAAAGTAATTTTAAAACTTCTCGTAAAATTTTACTCGAGAAAAGATGGTATTCGGTTTTGTTTCAATTGAATATTCGTTCTGAGTGGGAGAGAGAGAAAGAGAGAGACAGAGACAGAAACAGACGGACAGACAGAGATTGAAGGAGAGAGAGAAAGACAAGCAGACAGACAGACAGGCAGATAGAGATAGAGGCAAACAGACAAACAGACAAACAGAAACAACACCGATATAGTATAGATTTGATTATTGGTCAGATTGGACGCCAAAGCAGTAATACTTAATTATCAAACTCTGTAACGATCTAATTTATGTTGGTTTCCTTGGAGACCAGAAAATATATTAAGTCATTGTCATTGTTTACGTCACGGATACACTAGTAATTAAATAATATGTTCTAGATAGTGATATTGTTATTACAAATATGGAGCCATCGTCCCGGTTGCTTCTTGAGACAAAGAAATGTAATCTTAGTCACAAACATCAAATCTCTCTCTCTCTTTCTCTCTCTCTCTCTTTCTCTCTCTCTCTCTCTTTCCCTCGCTCTGATCAAATATTTACCGTCGTGATCTTCTGTGGGAATAAAGGCGTAAATCAAATTAAACGTGACAGAGTGTGAAGAAGCCGGTTGGCGTGTCGAATATCCGTCGGCAAAGATGAGGAGTCGTAATCACTCGGTGTCAGCAATGGCGGAAGGCAAGTTAGTTTCAATATCACATCACACTTGTCGTTAGTGTCATTAAGACTTCGCGCCTCTCGTTCGAAGCTTGATTGGTGGCAATCACTTATTTCATCCGTGTTATTATATTAAATATTAAATATATAATTTTTAATTACGAGTAGAATTTAATTGATTAAAAATAGTAAAAGTTAAATAAATTTGAAAAGTAATGTTTTCTTAAAAACAGATATTTGACACAAGCCGAGATAATCCTGCTTTGTACATCTGACATCGCATTGAAACATTGGTTATCATCGAATTGCCGAAGTTTAGTAACGTTTAACCTGTTCCATTTAGCAATACCATGTGCTGTAAGTTCGAAGGTGGGCCTAGCTGTAAGTTAACTTACACTAATCGTATGAAGCTGATACAACCAATAACTTACTCACTTTCTTTCTGTTTCGATGGATACTACACCCCATGAACTGGTATTGTCTTGGCCTTCGGGGCTTGATTTACGCCGGTCTATGGGTCTGTCCTGTGCAGTTCTAGGAGGTCCACCCTCCCAGGCTTCGCCTCCCCTCTTTGGGAAGGAGTAAGTTTATTGCTTACTGCCTGAGGCGCCCCTACCGGGGAATGCCGACCGGGCTGCCCAGGCAATTTTTGATGGTCAGAGTGCTCACCTCTCGGGCGCTGGCTTTTCAACCCCCACTTTCCGACCCGACCTTGCGTCACATCTTACTTGTGGGAGTAGGATAAAACTGGCCTTGTGCCTAACTCCTGGAGAGGAGTAAATAATACTTCTCCCGGTGCCTTTTGGCTACGATCAAAGTGTAGTATCTGTTCCGATGGATACTGCACGCCTGTCCTGTGCAGTTCTAGGAGGTCCACCTTCCCAGGCTTCGCCTCCCCTCTTTGGGGAGGAGTAAGTTTATTGCTTACTGTCTGAGGTGCCCCTACCGGGGAATGCCGACGGGGCTGCCCAGGCAATTTTTAAATGGCCAGAGTGCTCACCTCTCGAGCGCTGGCTTTTCAAACCCCACTTTCTCGACCCGATCTTGGGTCACATCTTACTTGTGGGAGTAAGATAAAACTGGCCTTGTGCCTAACTCCTGGGGAGGAGTAAATAAAACTTCTCCCGGTGATAACAGCCGTCCATATCAGTCGACGCGCCACCCATGTGTGCACTATATCTTCGGTGGCTGCCACTAGCCCAAATAAGCGGTTGTAGACGACACATATCAGACACAATGAAGTGAGTCGCGTTAGGTTAAGAAAATGATCCGATTTTCCCGTCAATCAATGATATTTTAGGTTCGATATCAGTAGGCGTGTTTCGCCTATTCAGTCCTCCTCCCGTTCTGTGGCTCATTTCGTCGTTTCTTTACTGTATGCCCCCTCACCTTGTCGCGTTAACTACTGTTTGTTCAAAGCGGTGTTAGTTGAAGGCGGTGTTAGTTGAGGGCGGTGTTACGTGTTCAGTTTAATACGCGGTTCGTAATACATCCGTCGAATTTTAAGTCAATTATAAGCTGGCCAATATTTGGGAGTCACGGTACAAGCAGTATTCTCTTCCAGTGAGAAAGTTTAGGTAAAGTATATGAAGCCCTTTAGTCAAAAGAAAGAAAATTACGAAAAAAAACAAAACTTCTTCACTCAGTTTAACTTGGAATAAATTATAGTCGTTTTGGATTCCTCTTTTCCACAGGACCAAAGTAATTCTGGAAAAGCATAAATTCGGTTTGTGATTGCGCAACCCCTTGAAACTCATTATCGCGCAGGCACCCTTACAGAGAGTATATATGCTTTATCGAAATACTAGGTCAGTTACCCGAGATTTGATAAGTATTTTTATAACACTAACATATCGTTACCCGGGAACCTGCATAACAAAATAGAAAAGTTTAAAAAGTGTGTAGGATTTTTCTTTTAATAATTCTGTTTCTACCTATTCCGCCGACAGTACCCTGTGTGTGTCTATCTCTATCTCTATCTCTATATCTCTCCTCCCCTTTTTCCCGCTTTTTCTCTGTGTGTCTCTCTTTCTCTAACAACTGCTTCAATAGTATAGAAAGAAAGAAAATGAAAGAAGAGAAAAAAAGGAAATCTGAATGTTTTACATAATTACAATGTTGTTGTTAAGCAAAACTGAACAAACATTATTTTCGAGTCATATGCACAATTGGGTTGTTTCTAACTTTCAGCCGAACACATATCACGACTTTTCTTTTATATAATAGAAGACATAATTGATTGATATTGAAAAAGATATATAAATTTTTTAAATTTATTTTTCATTTGTCTTGACCTTTCAGTTTTTACTCGTACAGAGTCGTTTCGCGTTTCTAAACTATGGAGTCTCCACGTTCCATTTAGACTTTCTTTTTCTGCCTTTCCTTTGTAATAAAGCAGCATCTAGGATTTGAAATATTCTAATACAGATTTTTTTAAATGTTCGTGTTAATACATCTATTTATTGCTCCATTAAATCTCGATAAAATATTACGCGAAAAAGAAATTCACAGTCGATTTTAACATCAAACATAAGTTGTTATTTATTAATTAGTTCGTAGTTTTTTTTTCATTATCTCACACTTTCTTTCACACATCGGTATAAGTTCGATTAAGTTGATATATTTAAAAAGAAACTTCATCGGAAATCCCGCAATACATTTTTATGCTATAAACGAGGATCCGGTTTATAACAGAGATACAATACATTTTGGAGAGCATAAGTGAACCTTGGGTTTACTTTCGACAGCCTTCTAACTGTCGCTTTCCTTATTTGTCGTTCAGTTCTCACATTCCATGGGCGATGTTTCCGAAAAAGGGGAAAGAATAACTGTTTTCTGGGTAGGAATCTATTTATTTAACACTTACCGTTGACTAGTATTTTTTAGCTCCTTAAATCAAGTAACTTCATTCCTTGTCTGTATGGATTTGCATGAAAATAATATTTACCCTGGTAATATTCTTGAAATAATCCCGCAACTTAATTACTCTCTTGTTAAATAAAGTCCGATGTTTATTAGATTGAGTGATCAAGTTGCCTGTTCTCTTTAAAATATAAATAGTTATTATGTACGTTTAAAATGTTAAGAGATGTAATTATTTAATCACGTATTCAACGTTATAAAAGTAGTGCAATACTCATTTCTTTCATCTGTTTCTTTAAGACTGAGATTGCCTTTCCCCTTGATAATCCGGTAGCAGTAAATTAGTGTCATACGCCAAATAGACTGATTTTTTATCACACTGAATTGATGCTCTCGCTTTCCATGTTTTGGCACTGTCTGGTTAGCGTGCTTTCATTTGTTATGTTGTACACAAAGCAGGTTCGCGTCGAGCTGAATTCTGCCACACCCACCCGAGGCAGGGGGGGGGGGCACCCGATTTACCACGAAGGAAGCAAGTTCTAGGGTATTGTGAATTCACAAACGGTATCCAGTCGCATACGTATTCCTCTCAGACGAGATAATGAACTCAATTTTTTGCAGAAGGTGTCGCTCTCCTCCCACATGCAGCGGCTGGTATTTCTAAATGGTCACCCATCTGGCACTGACCATGCTCAAACATCGCACAACGTTGGTGATCTAACAAGAACCCGTGTATCAATATGATAATGTCGAATTCGGGATGTTGTATTCTGATTTCTTTTTACACATCTTTAAATTGATTCGAAATATCGTCACCTCGTGTATTACTCTTTCGTTAAACACAGCTATTTCTTCTGTAACTCACCGGGGTAAAATATTTACTATCTCTAAAACGTTCAACATTCGGATCATTACGATTTTGTTAGAATCAGTTGGATCAAATTTTGTCTTTCTCTAAAACATTCGATTTTGGATGAGTCCAGTGTACGACAAAGTCATGCAATATTTTACAGAGTATTTTAATAATGCTTAGAAAATTGTGTCGGTTGTTTGTTTTTTGAGATTCTACTATTGTCTTGTTGCTCACCCATTTCGAACAAATATTTTCCTCATTTGTTTGTCATTCAACAATATTTATTTGGAAGGTCAGAAACTTCAACCGTCAGACAAGTCTGTCAATTTTGAAAAGGCTTGACGACAGTAAAACCTTTCATTATTGAAAATGAAAACGAAATGGAATAATGAAAAAAGAGATGATTAAAAATAAAAATATACAAATATTATGGATAAATAATTGAATAAAAATGATAGAGTAGCGATAATATAACTATATTAGTTTGACCATTTAATACTTTCTTGACTACAGGAAAATGAAAACTCCGAAATAACACACGGTTTCTTTTTATTCCAGCATTGTGTTCGGTCGTTTTGAAATTCTCTTTTATATTGGATAATCAATACTAGAGGAGAAGATGCCCGGTTTGTGATTGTGCAATATTTCTAACTCCTCATCGCACAATAATTCTTTCAGAGGATATTTATTGTTTATGGAGACAGACAAAGGGCAGCCATTCCAGTTTTAATAATTATTAATGATGACATGGTTTAATTCATATAAAAACATACTATTTTTTATCATTTGTCCTGGTGATGCAGCACTATTTTAAACAGGGTAGATGTACCCATCTCTGTTCTTGCGTCTCTACATTGCATTTAAAGACCCTATTGTCCATGACTAATTTGCAATGACGAGTTATTTTATTAATGACTAATGGGGATTCAAGAATCTTCACCATTTTAATTGCAAAGTGGCAAGTAAAGATATGAATAAATTTGAAATCAATTTGTAAACTGCATAGTTTCTGAAGTGAGTTATTGCCGTAATAGATACAGTTGTGAGCTTTTGGATCGGCTATGCTGAGTTCAAATTCGGTTGCATATGATGCATTCAATTACGTACTTTTGACCTTGGCTATGAACCCAAATTATCTTATCTATTGAGGAAATACTAACTTAAATCATTTGCAATAGGTGTTGTGTTTCTTGCTAATACTCCCTCAAAAAGACAACCCCACTTTCTCCCAAATCACAGACATACACACATGCATATGTGATGATACTAGTTTCTGCTGGTTCCACCGAAAACTTGTGAATGGTAAAGGTAGATAGAAAGACCGAGTAGTGAAAGCACCACCAAGACCTCCACTGGAAGAGTGCGGAGAGTACTAGAAATTTGGGGGATGTATTGTTACTAGAAGACCTACGGTCATTCGTAGCGAGATATCAATGGTAAACTGATATCGGGATAACGCAAAATGATTTGCTATGACTACCAAAAAAAGTGGAAAGTGTTGACTCAAAAGAAAGATCTGAGTGTAATGATAGACTGGGTCTCCCCTCGTTGGCAAATATATGGGACCCGATCGGCATCTTGCGAATGTTAGCCTAGCTAATTTTAGGAACAAGAAGATCACATACCAAACACAGGTAACCTCTCTAATTCCAGGTACGACTATAGTACAGACCAAACACAATAAAGCAGAAATGAACAGAACAACAAATCAAAAAACATTGAAAGAAATGTACCGTAAAAGAGAATATACTGGTAATGGAATGCTACTACATAAGCAAACCCAAACAAAAATGGCTTCTGGGAGTAAATGAAAAACATATGAGACATTACTACTGACTACCATACAACTGAACAAAAGATTAAAGACCAGGCAAGACAGATCCTCAAGAGATATTGGTTCTCAGAGCCGGTATTAATGGAAATCAAACAAAGGATATATGGTGTGACAAATCAGGAAACACCCCTGAGTTAAAACCCGCAGGTAGAAGACTGGCAAAAAAACATTTACACTGAAACTGAGGAGACTGATCACGACGAAATTACATTACTCACAGAGGATGAAACAAAAGAAGTTGAAAACATCAAACGATTTATGAACGAGAACAAAACACCCTTCTTTAAGGAACGAAGATTTGAAGAAATTAAAATTAGAAACAGAAAAAGTAAACACACTCATTCCATATATTTCAACATATACTATCACAGACCTAAACAATGTAATATATGCAGGGGAAAGATCAGTCAGCATGACACTAAAAATAGAAAAAAAAACTGGACAAAAGCAATTGACCGACATAGCTTGGATTAGAAATCAGACTGGAACCCCAGATCACCAAACTTTGGAAAACAACTAAAACCGGCGTTCTGGAATTAGACACCATACAGAGATAAAAGAGAAGATTAGGACAGAATTACAAGCAAACTTTTAACTCGAAACGATACTCTGGGCCATTCAAAGGCTTGAAAAAAACCATAAGCAGTTTGACTAAAAGACGAAGGAAACTAATGACTATGAAAATGCAGTACATTCGAAAAATTATACTGTCCGACTCTACGTGAAAAGGAAAGATGACGGATGAAGACTAGTAAGTATAGAAGACTGTGTGGAAAACACAAAACAAGATTTGAAAAATACATAACTCACAACACAGACAGACTGCTCACCGTAGCCAGAGACACCGTCAAAATGAAAAATACAGGAAACAGCTAAACCATAAAAAATAAGTAAATAAAATAAAAGTGGGGAAAAGAAACATATAAAAGGGACGATTCATAAGTATGACAAGCGAAGAGAATAACGAAAACACCTGGACATGCTAAAAAAAGACACTTAAACGATAAACACTATTGCAACTGACAGCTTCAAAGAACAATGCGATTAGAACTAAGTACATTAAAGCTGACATAAAGACCAGGAACACAATAAATGTAGCCTCTGTGAACAAAGAGACGAAACAGTAAATGACATAATAAGTGAATGCAGCAAATGAGCTAAAAAAGAATATAAGAATAGACACGGCTGCGTGTGGAATGGAACACACAGGGAATTATGCCAATGACTGCATTTTAAACATGCAGACAAATGGCAGAGACAAAAATAGGAGACAATACTGACAAAGGAAAGCCACAAAATCATCTGGAACAATGAGATACAAACAGATAAACTCATACAAGCAAGTAGATCGGGCGTCATAATAGTTAACAAGAAAAGAAGGAAACCGCTAAATAGTAGAATTTGCCGTTTTAGAAGCCCACTGAGTGAAGATCACGAGACAGAAAAATGATGCAAATACACTAAGTCTTCCAGAGAACTGAAAAGAATATGGAACATGAAAGAATTCAATGTAATACCAATAATGGTAGGATCACTAGGAACCGTCTGGAACTGGAAAAATAGCAATGTGAAATTGGAATCAAAGAGAAGACTGGGAAAATATAACGGACAGCAATGATAAAAAAAAGCTTAGATCTATAGGAAAATCCTTAAATACGGAAACCAACCCACATAAACTTCGAACAATAACCAGCCACATGGAAATTGCCACATAAGTAAAACAAAAAAATGGAAGGGATACCACATGAAACCATGGGAAATTAAACTGCGAGAATGGTTATAACCTGTGCCCCTCCACAAACGGTGTAAGCATCGACAGATACCACACAAAATAATTGTGATAGGTCAAGGAGGATGGAAAGACCGAAGGGGGAGAGCATTAGTTAGACCCCCACTGAGAGAGTGCGAAAAGTATTGAGACGTTGGAGAGGCTTATTGCCATCCAAATCCCAGAGAAGACAAATGGTCGTTGTCAGCTAAAAATCAATAGGAAGCTTTTGTTGTGATGACGAATTGTCATTTGCAATACTTATCGAAATGCGTGAAGACTACTGGAAATCTGGGAACACTAGTTGCCACCCAGACTCCAGGGAACACTCCAGTTATTTCAGGTAAGAGAACTCCTCATGAAGAAGAAGAAGAAGAAGAAGAAGAAGAAGAAAAACAATAACAACAACAACAATAACAACAACAACAATAACAACAACAACAATAACAACAACAACAACAACAACAACAACAATAAAAAAAAAAAAAAATGGTACCAGCCTAGGATGATACCACACAAAATATGTGCATAGGGTTAAGGAGGATGAGAAGACCGAGGAGGGACAGCACACACCAGACCTCCACTGGAAGTGCAGAGACTGCTGGGACCTTGGAGAGGCTTATTGCCACCCAAATCCCAGAGAAGACGAATGGTGCTTACCAGCGAGAAATCAATGATAAACGGCTGTTGTTATACTGCAAGTTTATTTGCGGTGGCTATCGAAAAGAGGTGGAGAATACTGGAAATCTGGAGAGACTTGATTTCACTCAGACTCCAGGGAATACCACCGGTTGTCGGTGAGCAATCACTGATGACCTGTGTAACAACAATAACTACTACTATAAAATAGCGGTTTTGTATTTGCATCTTCATTCATAATTGTCAATAATTTCGACTAAGAGTCACTTCATCAAAAATGATTCCATGCTTTCTCACTACTCAGTAATTAAGGCAATTGGTGGTATAGAAAGGGACAAGCAAGCGGCTAGTTTTTTTTTGTATGCAAGGAAAAATACATATAAATAGTAAGAATTTCTGTGGTCTCTCCTTATAAAATAACAATAAATGATCATTGTAATGACGTTAGATTAAATGTGGATTATGTAAATAAATGCGATTTTTAAAGGAAAATGTGCGCAATAATCTTAACAACTTGAAACTTTTCCTTCTACTTTGACTAATTATCTACAAAGGCTTCATGCTTTGGTCTAGTATATACTACATACGTAAGAGGGGTAAGATAGGTTCATGCCATGATAAATAAGGAAAGTGCTGGAAACAAAACATCATGTACCAAGACAATAGTCGGAGCTGGAAACCATTGAAGATCGGACGTGTGGCTTTTGGTATTCTCAAACATCCATATAATGACAATGCACAACATTGCTTAGTGTGTAGATCATAAGGGATTATCATCAAAAGAAAAAATGAAAACATCTATTCACATATAGCGGTACTAATTTTATTGATAACTTGTTAGGACTACTAAAAGTAAGAGTTAGTAGGTAATGAGAGTTCGAAGTGTCAAGGAACGTTCCATTGAATAATTATTTCTTCTGTACGAAGAAGTTAAGTAGACATGTCTGTTTCGTGTGCGCCGTGTGCAATTAACGTTACGTGTAGCAGTGTGCAAGTTCTGTGAACTACGTTGCCGGTGTACTATGTATATTCGCATTCTGGGTGCTTTCTTAGATTAGGACCCAAAAATTTAAAAAACCAAGATGGATAAGCGGGGGGAGGGTGTAAACAAACATTGACCACCATTCAAAGCAAAAAAGTACAGCCAAAAAATCAAACAAAACATTTAGTCAAATTCTATGAAAGAAATATTTATTTAAGTTCAACTAAGTTTGCATTAAAAACATGATTTTTGTCCATATTACCCAACTGTCAAAAAGAGGAACAACTTATGATACATTTACGCGCGCCTGCGCTTTCTTCATGACGAGTCATTAAAAAAAACATAACCGTTGCAAGACCACACGGATTATTTTGTGATATCATGTCACAGAAAAAAAAAGAAAAAATATTGCTATTTTCTGACGAGGTCTTTTTAAGTCGAAACTTAGTTGAATTTAAATAAATACATATTTATTTAAATCAAAATATATGCATTGTTTGGCTTTAAAACACAATAGGTGATCAATTATATTTTTATGTATTATTTTTACTAAAAATTATTTTTGGTTTTTGATCAGGTAAAAATGGCATCGTTAGGGTTAGGGTTAAGGTTTAAGGGATTTTTATTATTTTTTACTGAACATTATTTTTGTATTCGTTAGGTCAAGGATTTTGGGTTAGGGTGAGAGGTAGGGTTAGGTATGAAAGTTTTTGGGGTTATTTCCTGAACATTTATGTTATTTTGAGATCAGTTGTTCTTCCTGACCAAAGTTAATCACTCCTTCAGGAGACGCAACAGTCAGTGATTGCTCATAAAAATTATTTGCAGTAGTTTCGCGGTTTAATCAGTTGCATCGCCTTTCAATTAGTTGCAATGTTTACATGTCGTCTGCTTATTCCTTTCAATCGGTTGAAATATTGACATGTCTGTTTATTTCCTCGCAATTTGATTGGTTAACCGCTACGTTACTTTCCGGCGGTTTACGTAAATATCCGGAAAGTACCGACTCCAAGTCAATTTTAGCGTGATTCCTAATCTTCTGTTTAGTAAACGTATATGTGAACGTGTGTGCAGCAGAGTAGTTCGTGAATGTCTCTCATTAAGTGTTCCGCAGCAATCAGGTTCTGAGGGAAATACCGGAAACGAAAAAGAAAGCAGTGTGTTTGGGTTTTTATAATCTCCTTCTCCCATTCCTAACCTTCTTCTGTGGAGGTGAATATTTTTCTACATGTGATAGGCTATGTGCAAATGCTGATTGAATATGTTTTTCAATCAAGAGCCGATACTTAAAAAAAACACATTCGCTGCTGTTCTTCCTGTTTCCAATAAGTGTGCTCGTTCCATATAAAATGGCCGGCATAAATGTTAAATCGTTTGTACACAAGTCAAAGTAAATTTCCCAAAGACGGAACAAGTTCTCTAGTAAGAATTTATTC
Source organism: Sepiola atlantica (assembly GCA_963556195.1). Taxonomy (NCBI): domain Eukaryota; kingdom Metazoa; phylum Mollusca; class Cephalopoda; order Sepiida; family Sepiolidae; genus Sepiola; species Sepiola atlantica. Next base: position 132,039,498 of record OY744527.1, on the reverse strand, counting down.
ATATCTTTACTTTCTCTAGCAGGCTGTCCAAGGCAGAAGAAACACCTACAGAGAATGCTGATTTTCTTCTGTTGGGACGAAAGCGACGATGGTACATCTACGGATGACCACGAACCCGCAACTATGTGTTGGGGTGTGAAACTCTCTTAAAGATACATTTACATTCTCGCTAAAGATGCTGTACGCAAGTATTAGGTCTCCTTGCATCCTTCGATGCTCAGTAAAGACAGCTTTAGTCTTTGAACCCGTTTTTGTAGCTAACCGTTATACCTATATAGCAAATGTTTCATCAATATATTTTGTTAATATTTAATTTTTTATTCGTTATAATTAAATTTATAAAAAATTACTGTTCATCTACCTTAATTCAAATAAATTATTACTTTTAAAATAATTATTTAATCGAATTTTAAACATTGTTGATGAGAGGGTTTCGCATTTGTTTTAATTTCCAGGAATGAGGATGTATTTTCCTTTTTTAATTGTTCGTCTGTTTTGCAGTGAAAATGTTAGAATTTTTTTAACGGTGACATGAATATCCCCTTCTTCTCTTCCTCCTCTTCTTAATACTTCCCCCTTCTTTCATCTTTTTGTTCTCTACCTCTACTTCCGTTTCGTCATACCAAGGCGAGAAAACATGGACTATTGAAGCAGATATGCCGGGTACGAATCTAACAAGATTTATCGAAATATCATTAAAATATATATTAAATGTTAATCGCTTACAATATCTTTCTATATACTTGCCTCCCAACGAGGGAAAAGTTAGACACAAGATCGGTTTTTAATGTGAGAAATGTCCAGCTCTCCAAAGAGGGCACCCTGGTTTGGGATAACATCAAATTCCTGTCATTTAGAAGAATTTCTTCTTCACTGACCTAGGACTGAAAAGAGAATGAAGTGCAGTATGAGAACATATACTACACTTTACTCATAGAGTCGTTTCTTATAGGTATTGTATTTTGACATTATAAACCAAAAACTGTTGATAAGCTGTGAATTGAACAAATTGAGTCATCCTTCATAAAATAATGAGGAAGGATTCAATAAATGAATAAAATGGTGAGTTATCGATAAAATCGTAACCGTCGCGTACTATGAAATCGACTATGCCTAGTTAAAATCATGTTAGAACTATCTTGGTTATTTACGTAGTAATACCGTTAGGATGGAAATTAAACCACAAATTCCATCGGATATGGATTAAGGTTAGTAACGTGTATTCAATTAATCACATACAATGTATCGTTTAGAACAGGTGTTGTGCTTTGTTATTGTTGTGGTTGCAAGGTTGAACCACAATTAGTGAGGAATACAATGAAGACGCAAACAACACGGAGAATGCAATAATAAGTGTATTAAAGAAAAGGTATATTTACAGTATGTACAAATGAAGGTGTCGAGTCAGAGAGTCTTGGTGGGAGGACATGTACGCTCTTCGGCGTCACTTCCGGTGGCATTTAGATAACACACTCTAAGGCCAACCTAGGCTTGCCATTTATAGTGTAACGTTATTCGTATATGCAAATGAGTGGTTGCCACCACAACAGTTATGTAATAACTAAAACAGAATTGATATTTCGTAAAAAGTTCGTGGTCGAGAGACAGCAAGTGGAGAATGAAAAGATATTTTGAATATGAAATTATAAAGTAATATATTTTCTGTAGAATCCCAAGAGAGTTATTTTTTACAAAGAAAAGCGCAGAAATGAAAATGAATTGTTCCAACTAATGGCGGAAATTCAATGAAAACGATCTGCGTAAAAGGGCGAATCTGTAAATGTGAAGAAACGTGAAAAAGTAATGAAAAGTGCATTGAAGCTATTTGGGTTCTGTCACGGATTCCGAGACTTAAAAGTGAGTTGAGTTAATATGTCGTCATGGAGGAGGACGCCCCAAAAAATAATAGCAGGAGGTCAATAGAAAAAGAGGAAAAAGAAGTATGAGAAGTGGGAAAAAGAGAAGGGGTAGGAATGGGGTTTAGGATCAAGGAAAATTAATGTCGTGACAGAAAAGTCGACATGACATGACGGCGCCTTCATGAAAAATCAAATGGCAGAAAAAAAGCGACATAATCTTTAATCTGAAACTAAAATATTCTTGGGTTCATGCGTTTTCTAGTTTAAGCATCAAACGCAATAATATATGTGGGCAATAATAGATACCTCATTAATATTAGTTTAACAAAATATGATTATTATAGAATAATAAAGTTTCATAAAATCAATTTTCTCGGAATGAAAAGAGATCCGATGCAAAACAGCATGTCTTCTACAAATGAAAGCCTCGATATTCTTTCAGAGAGAGGGAGAAAGTGAGAGAGAAAGAGAGAGAGAGAGGGAGAAAGAGAGAGAGAAAGAGAGAGAGGGAGAAAGAGAGATAGAAAGAGAGAGGGGGATTGATGAGAAGCATAAATGACATGGTTTTATCTTAACACTTTACTACTGTTTCATGGTAGATCCGATCGCCAGAAGTGTATTTCATCTAACAAATCTGTCGATATCTGAGCTTACATTTAAATGTATACATACGTCTGGAGTAAAAATACGCTTCTCACTATCGGATCTACTGCGAAACTACAGAAAAGTGTTAAGATAATACCGTTTTCATATCTAATATATATATATATATATATATATATATATATATATATATATATATATATATATATATATATATATATATATAGTCTCGGAAGTTTTTCAGCCATTAAAACTATATGGAAAAAATAAATAAATTGTCCCAAGTCCTTCGGTGGAAAACTACATTTCTTGTACGTCACTTTACTTTTTACAGTCACTATATTAGTTTGCTTCCAATAATTAACGCTAGTCTTAACATTATTTAAGGATCATCAGTTGTTTACCATGAAAAACTGTTTTGGGAATTTAAAAACAAAACAATGTTTTATTTCATGGCTACTCAGCAGAGTTGATCAGACCCCACTTCCCTTAAAAGACAAGAACAAAACGTTCCGTATATTTGTTAATGCGCAGGATGTGACTCCGATTTTTATATGATTTGGGACAGAAGTACTATGTGTCGGCACATGTCACGCATAATATATATATATATATATATATATATATATATATATATATATTAGGTAATAAGCGAGTGTTTCGTTGAAAAAATATTTTTCATCATACGATCTTTTCATCCATATTAGATTGCGCATTTTTCTTGTTTACAATAGAATCAAGATATTTTTAAGATGGTTATTTGTGTAATTCTAATCAAAACAAAATATAGCAATATGAAAATAATTAATATTTTGTAAAAGATTTTCAAAGAAAAAAGTTTCTTCTCCTAAAAACATTTTTCTTTATCCCAAACAAACAACTGATATGGCCAAATATGTATCCTCAAATTTAGATAGTATACCATTGTATCACTTCAAAAAGTCAGGCATTATTATTTCATTTACTTTGTCAACACGAAAAAACATATACTATAAGAAAACAAAAATATCGACCTACGCCTTTTCTTATTACTTTCTTTCATATTTCCTTCAACAGAAACATGTATCACCTACCTCGCTGTTTTACTGGTAGGAAGCAGAGAATGTTAGAAACCCATGGCAAATCGCATTTGCCCAAAAGTAACCCCTCTCGCATTTAAAAGCTATTTAATGTTACATGTGTTGTAGCTGATTCGCGTTTCCTGCTTGATATTATGTGATAGATAACAACTGGCGTCGTTCATGCATATACATATAAAAGATTTGTAAACTTCATGGCTTAAACAATTTCTTTGCCACCCACCGACAAACTTAGTTCTTACTTTCCTCTATCCCTGGATTTATATAATTCTAAAGATCAAATGAGTGACTGGAACAGAAAAGAGATCAGAAGAGTGTCTAGAATAGACAATAACTCACAAGAGTAACTGAAAGTGACGAATGGTAAAAAAGATGACAGAATGATCAAAAAGATTTTTTAAATGGCTGTGAAAGACGAAGGGTCAAATGATTGACTTGAACAAAGAATCTAATTTACCTTTTTCATTCTTCATATGAATTAACATTCTTTAAGTTATCTGTTTACATGTACGTCAGAAATATTCGTCAGTACTGACAATGCTGTTGCTGACAGGGTAATAAGCAACAGAGCAGATGTTTTTGGTAGATATGTAGCTATAAGACAATACTAATGGACACTCCAGGTTTTGATGGAAGAAACCCTACTATAATCACGTCTCATATATCAAAACTTATTCGGCCTTTCTAACAGTGTAGTATCCGTATTTACTCCTCAGTAAAAATTCTTATTCACTAGGCAATTTTATTTTTGTGCTAATTTAAATTGCCCCTTTTTGTGCGGCTGAATATGTCCCATGATTAAACCTGTTTCGGGTCACATTGTAGTAAGATGAGATGTGGGTGTGTAAAATTATGTTAAAAAAGGAATGTTATATCTGAGTATAAAGCATGGGAAATCGGCAAATAACATTAGAAGTGTAAAGTAGAAATAGAGCTACGTATTAAAATATGACGTTATAGATAGGAAGTTCAAAGTAAGATGTGGCGAAGACGATAGAAACATCTTCTTATTCCGCAGGTTAGTCGATTAAATACGACCGTATTTTTATAAGCTCTATCTTACAGTACCCCCTCCTCCGGGAGAGTTGACGTGGAAAGGCTTATGTTATATGTAAGTTGCAGTGATGCAAAAATAACGCAACACAGTACATGATTCCACTGAGGAAGTATGTTGTTTGATTTTCTTAAATGTGACCTATTAAAGCCATGATCACGTACAAGTGTTAATTTTGTTTTATTGAAAGTAATTTGCAGTATGAACAGTTGAGGTCCCGATGTATATAACGGACAAAGGACAACACTCTTTTCACTTCAGTGTGAATAATATTTTCTCACTTCCCCAGACTCAAATATATATTCCATAATCCTGTCTTTTTTCGGGACCAATAGTATTTTAAGTTCTTCGTGCTATAATATATTTTATCAAGTTAGCACAAGACTTTTTTATGATTTATATATTTGAAGAATATATATGTTTGATGGGAACTGATAGCAAATAAAAGAAAGCCGGTTTGAAATGAAAAAGTTTCCATAAATTTATTTATATAATATTTATATATATATATATATATATATATATATATATATATATAGAGAGAGAGAGAGAGAGAGAGAGAGAGAGAGAGAGAGAGAAAGAGAGGGGGAGGAGAGACAGTGAAATACAGAGAGATAAGATTACGCGTATGGACTAGCATGAAACGTCATATTTGGAATAATTATATAATAGCACGCAATACTGATATTTTTGTTTGCTTTATCTTAAGTTTTGTTTAGTCTTCGCCATTTTCTTGTTTTATGTGTATATGTTTGTATTCTGTATACTTATGGTGGTTTGTCTCTCATCCTCTGTGTTTATATATTATGTGTATATGCGTGAGATAAGGACAAAGTTAGGTGCAATGCATATATATATATATATATATATATATATATATGATTTCATCCCGTAATACGATATTCTGGCTCAGTTTTCGAACCAGCGTCTGTTCGGAAGCATTTCTGGCATAAACCACGGTCTCTCGAGTCTCGCTCATCTTCGTGTCATATCGTCAATTTCTCAAATATATCTACATATCTGTCTGTCTATCTTTCACTTTCACTCTCTGTCTCCATTTATCCACCAATCTATCTATCTATTAAAGTCGAAAATCAATAATCGGTTTCCATGACAATATTAAGAGATAATCACGTGACCACAAACGCATGCAATTTTTCATCAGTCAGGCTTTGCAAACATTATCATTTAATATATGGTAGAGATTAAAATAAACAACAAATAAAACCTCAAGTTAGAACAAACGTTACGCCGGTCATACTATGTCTGCAATTGCACTTTGCCTCACGATATAATACTTATCACGATATAATACTTATCACGATATTCGCCTCATGATACACTAGCGCACCAGAATACAAGATGTTTTCAAATGTGAATATAAAGTAAATCTATATACTTTTTTAAAGTTACGGTATTTTTTAAGTTTCTCCGTTCGTATGCAAATAGACACATATCATTGGTTGACAAATTACTTACGATGTCAATACCTGAGTTTGACTCTCTCGTAAGTCAAGAAGATTTGTTCTTAACTAGATACATATTTTATATATTTTGGGGAATTATTATGACATAATTAAATCACAAAAAGCATTGCATATTTTGTAACAGAGGGCAACCTGGAATCCGCTGGGTCAGCGTTGATACATTGTACATATATGTACTGCCCTAAACCGATTGTAAAGGTCAAGTAGACATTTTAAACTACATTTGTTTATTGATAGCTTACGCAACATGTCTAATTATTTACAAAACATTCTTATTTAACATAATATTTACACTATTATTATTTTTTTAAATTATGAATTTTTGCTAGATCGACTTAATACTAGCATTTGTTTCTGGTGTTACTGACGATAGAATGGATTGTATTCACTATAGGATGATTGAACTCAAATTATAAGACTTTTGATGGAAGTGAAATTTCTTTTAGAATTAAAGAACAACAAATTTCTTTAATCCATAAACACTGTTCGACAACGTCCTATTATAGCAAAATAAAGCATATAGTGAGATACATCTTAACAGAAATGCATTTCTAATTCTAAAACATTAACATACTTTTCCCCAAAGAATGAAACTTATTCTTACTTGGGCGAAAAACAAAGACATTTTATATTATCGAATTTTAATGTTTTAAGGAAATGGATCATCCGAAATTGATATTCATTTGCTTAAAAAATGTGACAATCTTTTTCTGCATCTTAATTAATTTTAGAAATTGATCTTAATATTTCTGAAAAGAACGGCATATGAAAAATGGATTTTTATTTTTTTAGAAATGGATCTTGTTCTGGGTGGAATGCTATAGTTTCTTCACAAAAATGAAAAAAAAACGAAATAAAAGAAAAAAGAAAGGAAGAAAGAAAATACAGACAACTGATTTTGAGCCCCTGCAAGTGTCTGCTTAATTCTAATATTATCTTGAGAAAATCATATCATTACTATCATTTTAATTCAGTGAATATATATATATATATATATATATATATATATATATATATATATATATATATATATATATATATATATATGTAGAAGGATAAAAAGGAATTAGAAAAGCAAAAGTCAAATCGTATTTCTATTCAGTAACTCAGAGCAAGGTATATTCTGCAAAAAGGCAATTCATTCAAGTTAAATTTTTCCTTAAGCCAGGCTTTTCAAAGATCAAAATCTTATCATCAGAGGAAGTCGTTGGGATAGATAAGTTGGCTAAGGCCAAGATTTAAAATTTGAAAAAGTAAAATAAAAATTGTAGGGAAAAAACACAAGGCAAAACTTTGCCCGAATGCAAGCAAATGTCCGATTGCTCGCTTTTAGTTCACCACTTTATATATATGTATATATATATATATATATATATATATATATGTGTGTGTGTGTGTGTGTTTGTGTGTGTGTGTGTGTATGTTTAAGGTTAGTGGGAGAGAACCCAGCAGAATGCTCGATTATTAAGAACATTTTAAAATAAAGGCGTAATATTTATTTTTTTTTAAACTTAGTTCACCCCATTAAGGCAAGTTGCCACTGTAGACGTACGGGGCTACTGAGAATTGAAGGGAGAGTTGTGGAAGATCATCCTAAATTGGAAGCTGTGCAATAAGATGTTTGTTCACATTAGTTTTTAATGTATGCATGTTGATACAGTCGAGGAAACAAGGAACAGGGAGGGAGTTCTAAAGGTTGGTAACTCAAGGAAAGAAGAGATTTGCGTAGAAGGCTCTCCAGCAACTGGGGGCCTCCACAGTGAATTGATGGATTTTAGCTGTTTGATTTCTCTGTTTACGCCATATCAACGCTTTTGACTCACGTAATTCTGTAACAAATACACGCTGTTAAAAATTAATTAAGTCGTATAAGTTGAACATAAAGCATTATCTTTCATTAATGTATAAGGTTACACGTTATATCCGATAGAGTAAACAAACTATTATCTATTACATTCATACACAAAGAACATCGATTAAGAATAAACGTGTATTCCAATACGTTCCTATTTACACGATGGGAAAGTTTTTTGTTTTCGTCATCAACACTTAGACGTTGCTGGATGATGTCATGATGGACATTATATTGCTTTTGATGATAACCAGGGATCGTTCCTACAAGTTGATACACTTTCTTGTAGGAATTATGTAGTATCGAAACCGAGGACCCGTGCCCTTTCAACTGAAATAGGCTGGAAAATGAAACGGTCGGGTAGTGAGTTCTATTTTTCGTATTTATCCATGTATGCGCAGGATGTGACTCCGATTTTTATATGATTTGGGACAGAAGTACTATGTGTCGGCACATGTCACGCATAATATATATATATATGTATATATATATATATTAAATTCCCGAAACAGTTTTTCATGGTAAACAACTGATGATCCCTTAAAATAGTGTTAGAAACTAACTAATATAATAACTGTAAAAAATAAATTGACTTACATGAGTGATTTTCCACTGGAAGACTTGAGACTATAAGTTTTTTTTTTGTTGTTTTTTTGTTTTTTTTTTTTATATATAGTTTTAATGGTTGAGAAACTTCCGAGACTATATATATATATATAATGAAGAAGAATGGAAAGGAATTCGAGAAGCAAAATTCAAATCATAATTCAATTCAATTGCTCAGAGCAAGGTATATTCCGCAAAAAAGGCAATTTATTCAAGTTAAATTTTCCTTAAGCCAGGCTTTTCAAAGATCAAAATCTTATCATCAGAGGAAGTCGCTGGGATAGATTCCTTTCCATTCTTCTTCATTCTACCTGCTCTATCCTGGATATTGAGCTATATACTCTTCACAATAGGTTTCACTTTTCCTAAAAGTTCGCTTTTAGTACACCACTTTATATATATATATATATATATATATATATATATATATATATATATATATAATGTGTGTGTTTTATATAGGTTCCTAAGATACACATAGTTTTATTCGTTTCTTCTCTGAGTTTAATAACTTTCTTCTTATGCCATAGTTTCAGTTGTATGAGATTATTTTTTCACCTTAGTGCTATGCTTCTGATTATTCTGAAGTAGTATGTGAGGTTTAAATGTCTCAATATTAGGAAGTCGTGCTGTTACACGTACACTAACAATTGTTCATAAGGAGTATTATGTTATGTAGTAAAAGGAACTAATAGCATCTATACGCTCTATTGGGCTCGGACTATCTTAGTTATAGCTCTTGGATTTATTCTTGGACAGTGTTAGATAACTTGTTCTCCATTTTGGAAGTTACAAAAACTCCTTCTGTCTATGTGTGGGAAATCTAAAAAGAGTCTATTTCAGGGGTTGTATAAAAGCCATCGGACGTTGTCTAAGAGGATGTTCATCTTTGCATAATCTTTAAGAACCTTGGTTGTGGCCGTTCTGTTTCTTTTTAATTACAGCCGCATACACTCTTTAAAATCAACAACAATATTTACTTATTTATTGTTCACGCATATTTTTCTATATATTGCCCTGACAGCATGTGTCCTTTCTTATTTTATTTTGTACTTTAATGTATTCTTTGCTTATTATTTGTGTTCGTTGGTCTATCCTTGTATATTATATTGCATACAACATTACATGTTTGGTATCCTTGTATGTTCGTTTCCATTAAACTCTGTTTCTGTAAATAAAGGTATATGTACGAAAATCAAACAGTTTCTTCACTATTATCTTTTTTAATTTATTCAGACACTCATGTGCTATCCACATGAACAAAACACGAAACATGACGACCACCTGTTCAGGAACAGTACAAACAAATACGTGCTGTAATATAAATATAAATATATGAATATAAAATCTTCGTCGACTTTTCAGCTTTAATTCATTGCGCAATATCACAGGTTAGGGGAGTGAGGTATGTGAATCAAGTCAGAAGTTATAGAGTGAGTTTGTGAACAGCAGAAGCTGACTAGCCAGAGCCACCTGAATAAGAAAATGCTAATACAAATATCCGAGTAATCTATAATGGAACTAACAATCTTGGTAAGAGATGAATGTTCTCAGAATTAAATCAATTAATATTATCAATATTCAACATATAGATACAGTTATAGAGAGTAAATCCTATAAAGTCAGTTAAGTTAAGTTTTAATAATTTTTTTTCGAAAGGTATGAGTAATCACGTTGAATTAAGGAGTATTTTTGTGTAGGGTTACCTAAAATATTCCAACCGTCGAACTGTTAATAAAATCCACAATATTCTCTGCAATACAACCATATTTGGTAGTAATAAACTTTAGTCTGGGTCTTATTGGTTCATTTCGTTTTATCAATGAAAGCCCAACATTCTTGTTTTTTTCGCCGTTCAATGATATGAGGGATTCTTTAATGATCCTCTCATCAGTAAGCGGTGTGATTGTTTTTTTTATTTACTAACGAGTCACCGTTTATCAAGGGCCATAGAAAACTCGTTGATAAGGGTTTGTCATGGGGGTTTGAACCAATGATTGCGACTGGTTCGAATTAGATTATTTAATAGGGCACGTCAACAAGAATGTGTTAGCATTGGACTTGAAAAGGATCATGATATAGTCAGCTGAGAAGCAGCTCCGTAATATTGTGTATCACAGACAGATAGTTCTTGGAAAGAAACTTTGCTCATGGGGACTCTGTTTAGTTTTAGGTACACAGAGTGAGTAAGGAAATATATTTATAGTAGTTGTAGCTATACTAGCTTTTGTTGTTAATATTTTACAGGGGTCAACAATAGATTCATCCTAAATAGGTTTGACACTAATCGAAACTAAATAGACACATTTATCTGTGCGGTTATCTTAACTACAATATCTATAAAAACTATTCCATTCCTGAACTAAAGACAACCACAACAGCCAAAATATTTCGTGTCCAAGTGTGCGTTCAACGCAGAGAAACGCATTTGGATTATATCATTGAATGGCGATAAAACACAGACTCGTAGACATTAATGACTGGTATTGGTGGGCAACCCATATATAGATTTATTATTTTTTTTGCAAAATATGTTTGGATTGCATTTAGGATTGTAAATTTTATTAACGATTTCATGGGTGAGCGGCATTTGATTTATGTCACCCGATACAAATCAACTGACAATTAAGTGACGAGAGTATGTCAATTCTAAATAATTATCGTTGAAAATATTTCATATCAAGACGAGGTTACGTTTCACGTTCAATTTCTCTCCTTAACAATTTGAGATAAATAAAATTTGACATTACGATTCAAATATTTTTATTTTCATTTTTATTTTCTTGCTCGACTGCTCCTGGATTTTCTTTTTTTTCTTTTCATTTCTTCCATTCTGTTCAGTTGTGAATTCACCCACAAACATAAAACAGAAAGGAATAAAAGTTGTTAAAAATGTTTAATCTATCAAGAAACGTGTAGAACTGTGATTGTAACTAATGCTTAAAGTTTAAACAAAAATAAAAAGACAATCAAGAAGCAATGTCCAAGTGTAAAGATGGTTTCCGCTGAAATCGATGCGCACTGAAATGTGAGCTGAGCATCCGAGAACTTGTTGATACTCACGTGAGCAAATAAATAATTAAACGATTTTTTATGTTGTTTATTGTTTTTAAATTGAGCAGCGGCATTTCTCCTTCCTCTTCCTTCTTCTCTCGCTGTTGTTGTTTTTCTTTTTCTTCTTCCTGTTCTAATTCTAATTCTTCTTCACGACTAATGAGTTCAGGAAGCCAGGCCGGCAGCAAATTAATTTGCATCATTTAACTTTATCCGTTTCCGACCAATGCAAGGGAAAAAAGGAAACAGAAGAAGCTGAAATATTCTCATTTGAAAATATCGAAAAATAAAAGTAAGAAAAGTGAAGAACGTCTATTACGAATAATATATACTTTAGGCATTTTTCTTCCACGTCATCTCAGGGTGTGAACAAGTGGCCTAATGCATAAGATTATGGAATTGGCTATTTCAAATAATAAATCTCCCATTGGGTCTATTGTAGTTATTTACTAATAATGTTGGAAAAAACATAAAAGTTATATTATCCGTACACTTATGGGTTAAATAGCAACTTGCATCCAATTAATTGTATACAATAAATCGTTGTTTAATTTGTAAACAACCTGTAAAGTAAACAACCTGTAAAGTAGCTTAATTTACATAAAGACAAACAAAACATAGTTTATAGCCTACGAATGAAATGGGATGTTTTTAGTACGTGTGTAATTATTTGAAAACAGGCGGCGCGTGCGAATAAAGCCGTTAATTTGGTAAAAAAGAAAAAAAGTAGGAAAAGAAAATGGAAACATGGATAAATAGCAGTAAAACTAAGTAGTACTTAACCGGTGTCGCAGTTGATAATGCAGTTGCAGGATATTTTGCATTTTTTTAGCGCGATTCTTGCCAAATATTTTGCTACGGTTTACGTGATTAGAGAAGTACGATAGCATTTTTGACGCATTTGCATCGTGGGGGAGTTTCAGTGTTAATTTTGTAAAATCAAAATTGCGGTTTTAAATGTTCTTGTGTATGACTACTGCGTTGCTAGAATTGTTGTGATTGAGGTCCTTCTTATGCTCGTAAATACGGAAGTTGATATATTCCTGGCCGTCTCGCCGATATAAAATATCGGATACTAGTTTGTGTTTTAATAGATGCCGGCTTGGGAAGTAGTGTTTTAGATGGTGATAGGGGTTAGTGCTCGGTAAATCCTTAATTACTTTGGAAGTTGATGTCACTATTTTAAAGTCATGTTTGAATTGTTGTTGCAACAAATGATAAAATATAAAAGTTTAACTACATCGTTAAACTCAAATCTCTCCACCAATAACGAAAGGACACACCATTTTAATGGAGGCTTAAAGGTTTTATTACATGCAAGTAAAATCGTGTAGCTGTTACTAAAAACTTAAAAGAAAATCTAAAGAAACATTGCAAATGAATAAAATATATAAATAGAAAAGTAAAACTACTTTATTAAATTATTTTATTCAATTTAATTGATTAACGACGCCATCTCGCCATCAAGCCGAAACGAACATTTTATTTCGTATAATTGCTTAGTCTAAAGTCTCTGCAGTCCAGTGTTTCGAAAAGCCGGACTGTCATCCAACACTGAAAATCGACATCATCCACAACCAATCTTATATATTAAGCTCATAATACCCGTGATTGATTAAAGAAAAGATTGTTGAATATATTTAATACCGAAAAGAGTTTAGATGTTGTTTTCGATACAACGAATATGACACTAAAAAAGCTTATCACTACAAAATGTTCCCAGTTTTACAAACGTATGTACACGTATATAAGATAAATAGATACAATTCTTATAAAAAATATTACCCAAAAGAATTAATTAAGTTAAGAAATGTTAGAATTACATATATATATATATATATATATATATATATATATATATATATATATAAGCTACACAACTGCACCCATGTAAAATCCATGCATGGAATCATCAGGCTAAATGCACTGATTTTTGTTAGCGATTGTTTTTATATATTTAAGCGGTGTTTAGTCTAACGAACTAACCAACTTGTTATCATTTCTCCTTCATTGGTTAATGTGGTTATTGTCCAATGGCTGATCCTTTCTCGAACAAAATCATTGCCAACTTTTAATGAAAACAATTTCCCACATTTTCTTAATTTGGATGTTGTATTAGACATTAAGCAGGTCAACAAACACTTCTTTGAGTGTTGCTATGGTCGAATGAAGTTTGCGGATAAGGAAACTATATTGATCGACTTAGACTCCGATTTTTACTCCTAGGATCTAAAAAATTCCGACTTCAATTCCTAGAATTCCGAAATACCTGACTCCGACTCAAATTCCTTATTTTAGAGTGTTTCAATATTCAGACTGTTAGTTTTTCGGAGATAAAAATTCGATTCCGACTCGTAGCATCCTTATGAGTCCGACTTCAACTCCTTCCAAAACTCGATTATGATTATTACTAGCAAAATATGCAGTTGAACAACAGTACTAGCGAAACACGTGCTTACGTCTAGTACAATGCAGCTTGAACAACATCGCAATGACTCGCACTAATGACTCGCACTAATTGATTCAAAGACAAACGTATACGATATTAAGACGAATGTTGCACTACAGTTATTCTTCAGATAAATGAATGCTTTTACAAAACCTAAAGCTTTCATATTTCCCATTGAGCCAACTGTCGTGTTTCTAATTATATGTGCATGCAATATCATCTATAATGATACGCTTTACTTTCATTTGTTCGTAGCTTTTCACGTTCCACATCCATATTCTTTTTATTGTAAAGATATTCCGGAATTTCCGATTCGTTCTATCCTCATGTATGAAATGTTAAATCATGTATATGCTAATAAGGCTTAATCGCGTAAAAGTCCCCAATAATCCACACGATTCAATCATGAACATGGCATAAAAGTTATGGATGATGCTAAACATCAAATAGCGATAGAAATCGATTCATAAATGGGATCCACAAATCTATGGTAATTTTTCGAACGGCAGTTGCAGAGAAAAATCATCTTGCTGAAAATAAAAATCAATCGTAATTTATCGCTCGAATTCGATTAATAATTAACGCTGTAACAATCAAAACAGCTGCCCAAGACGGAAGTCCTAGCGAGTCAATTAAATGGAAATATATTCATAAATGATAATTGCAGCTGAGTTGAAGAAAAGGAATTCGTCCTTAAACTCATTTTCAGCACGACGAAAGAAACGAATTGAAATTCACACATTTCTGTTTTTAGTATTGCCCGTTTTTAGTATTTTCTTTCCGTTTTTCCTTTGCGAGATTTGTATGGTTTATGTAAAAAGAGACGCTGTCTCCTACATTGTTTCATTCTATGGTGAGATTTTTCTTTTCCATAGAATCGATATTTTTACTATTTATTTTTTAAGTGCATTCTTCTTTTCTCGATCAGTAAGTCTGTCACGCTTCTGTTTGAAATAACATTACCTCTGTTGTATCCCATTTAAGTTTTACATCATATATTCGTTAAACACACATCAGATTGGAACGTAGTCATCAATTTATTGCGTTCCAATATCTCTATAATAAGCTATGTTTTGTGTGTCTGTCTGAACAGCTCACGTTTTAAATAGCATGTGTGTTAGTATGTAATTCTCACGTGTTGAACATATTTTTTTTGCTCTGTCAGCTTCAGATTTAAAATAGAATGTGTTAGTATGTAATTCTCACGTGTTGAACATAATGTTCTTGCTCTGTCAGCTTTAAATTTAAAATAGCATGTGTTAGTATGTAATTCTCACGTGTTGAACATAATGTTCTTGCTCTGTCAGCTTTAAATTTAAAATAGCATGTGTTAGTATGTAATTCTCACGTGTTGAACATAATTTTCTTGCTCTGTCAGCTTTAAATTTAAAATAGCATGTGTTAGTATGTAATTCTCACGTGTTGAACATAATTTTCTTGCTCTGTCAGCTTTAAATTTAAAATAGCATGTGTGTTAGTACGTAATTCTCACGTGTTGAACATAATTTTCTTGCTCTGTCAGCTTTAAATTTAAAATAGCATTTTAGACGCGTCCAAGCATCGCCATAAATTGCTCTATCAAGTTTTAAATATATTTTCCTCGCTAAACACGTAGTTTTAATAAAAAATCATCAAAATACCCGTTATTTTTCCTAGTCAACATTTTGTGTTTTTATTTTTACTTTTATTTTTCAAACACAACCGAAGACATTATATTTGATGGCATTTATAATTATCATTATCATACGTTGGTAGAATGTAAGCAATTTATTTATCTACATCCTACAGCGGTAAGATGTGACACAATGGTCGGTAAAGTTGGATTTGAAAAGCCAGCGCCCGAGAATTTGAGCACTCTGGCCTACAAAAAATGCCTGGGCAGCCCCGTCGGCATTCCAAGGTAGGGGCGCGTCAGGCAGTAAGCAATAAACTTACTCCTCCCCAAAGAGGGGAGGCAAATCCGTGGTAGGGTGGACCTCCTAGAACTGCACAGGGCAAACCCACAAACTGGCGGCATCAAGACCCGAAGGCCAAGACGACACCGGTCTATAGGATGTAGCATCCATCGGAACAGATACTACACTTTGCTTTTAGCCAAAAGGCCAAGAAGCGCAAACAACATTTACACCGACTTGAAAGGAGCGTGAAAGCGTCAAAGAAAGATGGAACTAAACTAAAACTGATATTCTCAAGAAACGGACATTTAATCTGAAAAAGCCAATTCAAACTTCAAAAGCGTGTCAGACAAACATACATTATATTTTCAACTTCATTGGTACACACCAAATGCGATACTTTTTCAAGCTTACGCCTGTCACACCAAGGGAACTGCTATTTCGAACTGAAGCGTCACAGACCGATCGAGCCTCTCATAGAGAAGAAAAGTCGGATATAAAAATGTAACGGTTCTTTAGTACAGAATGAAAGACAGAATAAATAAAGAAAATATAAAAGAAGGAAACGGACAAACAAACAAAATAAAAACAAATAAACAATTCTACAAACGAACTGCAAAATATTGATTTGATTATTTACAGAAGTACACAAATCAAGTAACAAAATCTAGCAACATAAATTACTAGAAAACGTATATTATTTAATCGAATGATACAGCTATGAAGACAAAATGAATTGTTTTCTAATACAAAACGATTAATGAATATATAGTATGAAAATATATCTATTGCAAGTAAGCTTATCTTTCATTCCCGCAGGAAATCATCAGGCTAAATATATTATTTTACTCGTGCACGTAGTCGTTACGGAGAATTCTTTGTTTGAGAACACGACTGTTTTATTTATAAACTAGCGGAACCCGTCGCCCGGGCACGGGAGAAAGTACTACCTATTGCATGACGTCGAATAAAAAAAATATACAGCCTATTGTTTTTTTCTCCCCCGTCTACCGTGTTGGCGAATGTTTTAAATTAAAAAAAAAACAAAGTGGTAGAGTAGAATGAGATCGAACGCTAAAACTGGCGATAACGAAACCTGCTTTCTTACACACTGTACCACGATCCCGGGTTAAAAACACGTGTGAAAATAGGCCAATTAAGCTAACCTTGATTATTGGCATGCGTGTTAAATTAATACCAGGCAAATAATAAATAACAACCGGTGTTTTGTGAAAATTAAACTGTGTGTATTAGTTCCCGGTGTCGATGAGTAGAGTGACAGTACATAATTGTTAGGGAGAAAAGTTTTTGCTACCACCTATATGGAGTTGGTTTTTCGGAGGGACGTTGATGGTGGGCCAAATGTAATATTTAGTGTTGGGTAGGAAAAAATAATAACAAAGTTACTAAAACACGCTCGAGTGAATAAGTGTAGTATAGTGGTGAGTTTAGTAGCCTGTGATGCATGTGGTTATTTTCCTATACTCCGAGAAGGTACAGGGGAAAAATCGTCTCTACTTTATATATTAGAAAGAAAAGAAGAATAAATGTGAAAATTCACACCAAAATTGCAACTTAAAAAAAAAACAGACGAAATTAACATTTCCCGTCTTTCTTTAATATTGGAGATTAACAGATGGATTAGTCAACTGAGGAATAAGATAGTTATTATCTTAGGTATATCCGGGCCAAACTGGAGTAACTCTACTAGTATATAAATATTGTCAGTACTATTTGAGACATTATTTCATTTAATACTAACCTAATTTTGACTTGAAGAATTGGTTCGTGATATCATGGCGTTTGGCTGCAATTCATTTTCAAGCAAAACGACAAAGAAGGGCTGGGCTTTTGTTTCCTACGAATATTCATGAAAGCAAATTATACTTGCATGATGTAAACAGACGTAATCTCGTTCAGAATTGAAGCGACATTGCCCGTTCGTTTTATGCCTGATTTTCGATAATATTTCACAAATAGATAACCTGACTCGCTGTTATCGATCCAATCGAACGAGCTGTAAGTGAATTCGGCAAATTCTATAAATAAAGAAATGCAGCAAAAAAGCAAAGTACACGATTGTTTACTATTTTCTTATTATAGCTAATTGTACCTACCCGGTGTTGTCCAGGAATGGTATTGCTTTCACTATTTTCAGCTATGTCGTATTTTTACCAATTTATTTCTTAAAATAAAATTTTGAAGGAGGTATTTAATTATTACGGTATCATTTGGCCATGAAATTATTAATTGAATCTAATCGTTATGAAAATATAATGAATTCTGTTTAATTATCTTTCAAAAAGTGTAATCTTTAAATACATGAGGATTTGCTAAGAATTTTAAAACCAGACATAACTTTTTTCTTCAAAATATCGACTATTAACACAGAATTGAAATGTCAATTTTTTTACGAAGAAATGTAAGTATTTCTGATGCATTGAAATGCAGTTAATATCCTAATTACATTACTTTTAAATGGGGTTTACCGTAAGCTATTGCATTTTTAATTTGATACTACACTGCATCTTTTCTGTTCTCTGCCAGCAAAGGAGACATCTTTCTAGACTGAGTTAAAAGTTTTTCTCCCAGTCCAGAGTGCCCCTTTTTGGGCAAGCTGAATGGTACCCACATTAAAATACTGATCTTGTGTCTAACTCTGCCTTCGTGTTGTAGCAAGGAAATAGGGACTCAATTCATGTGTAATGTGTCCCTAACTATACCAAAATATGCAATATAATTATAAAACAACTAGAAAACTGCTACGATATTACTACAAAAATAGAAAATCAACAATAACTCATAACTGCAGACTAAAATGAATGAGGAAAATAGATCACAGTCAAATTGTAAATATTTTCGCCCATTTGAATACGGAGAAAATCTAAGCCGCCGTGACAAAATACTGATTAAGTATCATGTAAAGCATGCATTCATTGGCGGTGTTGTGTCTGAGAAATCAAACAATAGAAAACTGATCTTTAAAACAGGATACAAGCATACACGTCACAGTAGAAAACGAATTTCACAGTTTGTGAACAGTCAAGTGCATTCGTTGAAATAAATCGAAAACCGCTGCATTTCCCTTCGACGACAGCCATATTGTTCATTAAAATGTCCTTCCTCCGTTTCCGATTTAGCTCGGGCAGAGACAAACAAAGATATATTTAAAAACTATTTGTTAATACTGCGTGAGTCTTTCACTCAAAACAGGGAGCCAGTATTCAGCATAAATGTGTTTAATATATAAACAAGTTTAAACTTATTTATTCTTTTGTCTAACTTAATTATTTTCAAACTCATTTTATTTCTTTTAAATTAGTCTAAATCATTTTTTTAATTTTTTATCTTATTAATTAACATCAATTTACATAACAGTACGGAAACCGAATGAGAAAGAAAAGAAAACCGGAAGTCTGATACTGCGATCAAGTCTTGTTCTAACCAATCGCGCGTGACGAGACATTGATGATCTTAACGAGACTTCGCCTCATTACACCCGACGAACATTTGCAGCTTTTTTTTAATATAGCGTTCTTGGCCTTTTCTAAAGTTTATAAATAACGACCTGAGAATCAAGCGATACGATACGACACGACGCTTTCGTACGGTTCACACAGAAGTTCTGTCTTTTTTGCTATTTGTAATTGAATCACGTGTGTCATGTATTTAATTTTTCATTGTTTACGAGATTATTTGTCCAATACTTTTATTCGCAAATACATGTTAATTTATATAATACATATAATAAACAAATTTACAAATAGATAAAATGTTTACGTGTATATGAAAATTTTACTAAGACATAAATACCCACATAATTTTGTGGTTTGAGTGGAATTTAATTGGGAGTTCTGAATAATATCAATTATTCTTTTGTTTTATTATGGTCTTGTCTCAATTCATTTATTTTATTTTATTTATTTATTGTATGCTATTTTATTTCATTTCATTGCTTGTAAAAATAATATATTAACTTATGTAGATTAATGTAATTATAACATTTTCTAAAGTTTTTACAATTTACAGATCAGTTCAATGTTCATCCTCGGTTGTCTCCCTTATATGGCAATCGTTTGATTATTAAATCATCTTTTGTTTTGAATTCTTTCGGTTTGAAAACTCTACCAAATAAAAGATCGTATCGGTGTTTGGGTGCAAAATGTAACAATTTATTTGTAATATTTTCTCAGTTTTGCTAGATGAGTTTGTATTGAATTTTAAGAGTCTATACAGTGGGTTTTTCGAGCGAATTTTGTTCTTAAAATTCGACTGTATGTTTTCCGTGATTGAAAATTAAAACAGAAAATGATTTGACGTAAAATTTTGTTCAACCTAATTTCGCCATTGCCTTTTGGTGTTGTTTCCTAAAAAAATTTAAAAACTCTTCGCATGAAGTTTCATTTTGATGCCGTACGATTTTAATTAGGCAATAAACTCTGAGGTTTATTCCTAGTATGAATGTCAGAATTTCGAGGCAGGAGCAATACAATGTTAAAAACCGGAACGTGGCATATGGAATGAACAAAAATAAATCACAGGAGACGCTATGAGATTATACATCTCGAATCAATTCATTTAGATTTTTTTTAAATATATATATAAAGACAGTAAATGGTTGGGGTCATAAATGGTTGGTAACTTTTAATGCCGCAAAGACAAAGTTCCTTTCCTTCAATAACTACAGGAAACCTCTCCAACCACCGATTGGCATGGCCAAAAACACCCTACCTGAGAGTACAACATTCAAACTACAATTAGAATTTCAACGTTTCATCAACACCGAATCGATAACACCAAAAACGAGATGAAGAAATGAAAAGAAAAAGTATTCTATATATCTTTATTTTGAAATTCTGATGATGAAGTATATCTTGGCTAAGTATTAAATTGGAAAAAAAAGTTAATAAAACTAAAATGCATTGTATGGCGTTCTAATTGCTCATTATTATTTTTAATAATTAATATTACCATATAAACAATGCTTTCTAAAACAAGGACAACATTTCTTATTACAATTTGCACTGCCACATGCCGTCCTTAACAAACGAGACTCTCATCCCATATGCGTTTCAGCAACACCGAATCGATAACACCAAAAACGAGATGCAGAAATGGGAAAAAAAGGTATTTTATATATCTTTATTTTGAAATTCCGATGATGAAGTATATCTTCGAAAATTAAATTGAAAATAAAAGTTAATAAAACTAAAATGCATTGTATGGCGTTCTAACTGCTCATTATTATTTTTAATAATTAATATTACCATGTAAACAATGCTTTCTAAAACAAGGACAACATTTCTTATTAAATATATATATATAAATGTTGTGTGTACAGATTTTTTTCATTTGAACAAACATTGTTAAACATAACATAATTCTCATTTTTATCGTACAATTTTTCTAATAATCTGTTTGGTGCTAAAATAAAATAAATCAATGAATTTTTCATTAGTATAACTAGCATTTTTAATTCTTGGTCGAATCATCTTTTAGGTGACAAAAACAAATGAACAAAAAGCTGGAGAAAAGAAGTGAATTAAAAAACAGCCAAGAACGCGATATATAAAGTCGTAAGACATCAAATTGTAGTGAATAACACAAAGGTATTACATTCTGAAACTAATTTGAAAAATTGAAAATATATTGAGGCTATCTTTATTAAAAGCCAGCAACTTACAATAAATTAAATTACGTATGAAACGAATAACAACATTTAAAAATGTTTAACGTAAATATAATTTATTCAATGACACTTATTCTAGCGCCCCAGGATTTAAATTGTAAACGTTCTACTGGAACTACACTGGTGTGTCTAACAGTATGACATCTGGCGTTCTCGGCTGTTATTTTAAATTATTTGCTTTTCTCAAGCATTTTATTCATTTGTTTCTGTCACATTAAAATTATTCGACGAAGAATCAAAAGTGTTAGTGATACTTATACAACATTCATTCATTTTACCTGTTGTTGACACAAATAAATTGTAAGAAAAATTGAAAAACTAAAAAAGTATAATGTAGCTGAGCATTCTGTTTTTTTTACAATGTTTGTTCAAATGTATATATATATGTATATTTATATATATATATATATATATATATATATATATATTCTTGTATTAAGCAATATTGTTTTTTTGTTTAATTTACAAATACCAGCTGATGCGTCATAGCTATACAATTAATACATTGGTCATAACAACGTCTGTACCTTATAGACAAATAAATATTCAGATTTACAGAAAGAAAACAAGCTTACCATTGAATATTTGAATGACGAACCTCTATTTTTATTTCGATACATGTGGCGAATAATCTCCATGGTTCGCCATTTTAAATTTTAGAAAGTTCACATTGAGATATTTCACAGCTTTTCCTTTCCTTTAAAAGAACACAAAAATGAAATAAAACAGCAAAATCAAACCACGGGCGATTATATGAGAAAAGGCTTAATGCAAATCCAAAGGAAGATAATTTAATAGCTATCAATATTTCCAAGCACATTTTATTGGCAAGCATATATATATATATATATATATATATATATATATATATATATATATATATATATATATATATATATATATATATATATATATATATATATATAAATTACGGCAAGAGATACGGACATGCGTGAAATTTTCTTTCCATTTATGGGAAATTGAAAAATTGTAAAAACTTTAGAAAATGTTATAATTACATTAATCTACTGAGCTAGCTTTCGTCCACACTCGTTAATGAAAATATCGCTGAAGTTTTAATTAACTGTGATTTAAAAATAAAATAGCGTAGTAAAATGATGACCAGTGAAAAGTTTAAGAGAGAAAAAAGGGGGGACCACACAATTGGATCACTCATTTTTCTTACACAAGAAGAGTTTTAATAACTTAATATAAATTGTCTCCAAAACTTTAAGATTGAACGGTGCATGCGATTAACTTATGACAAAGAAACTGTCATGGTTGTAATCTAACGCACATTCAGCGCTATTTATGTGCTCGTGGGCTATAACTTAACTATATTTGTAAATTTAACGATGTGCATGTTTAGTCGGCCCTGGCGTATTGCATGGGCATGGGGGTGATGCTGGATTCAAACTATTGCACCCCCTTACCCACATATTTGGCATCGCACCGACATTTAAATTTATAAATTATATTACTAATATCGTTGGGTGGAACAACAGTCTCGCGTACGGAGTTTAATAAAGGTCGAGCAGAAAACACAATTATAAGGTTCGAAACTTGATCAAAACGACGTACAGCTGCAGAAATTTGGTTGAAAAATGTCATGCTTACCTTACCTAATTTTGGAGAACGAAAAGGTTTAGGCTTATCAAAATGGGCGATCATGAGCGAGATTTATTCTTATTCGTTCTGGACAAAAAGAGACCAAATGGCAGTATAAGCAAGTACATGTTGGTTTGCGGTAAAAAATCTAAAAAACGACGTAGCAAATTTATGCAAGAGTACATCCAGGGGGGAGGGGACGTTTAATCAGGTTCTTTCTCACAGGTAAACTGTAAGATTAGGTGTAATTAATTAAGTGCATTAGGAAATAATACGGAATCTGACTCATCGTTAAACACGCAAAATGTATCATCAACGTATCGATGATAGGTTAGTGGACTATTGATACGAGCCAAAAAATATGCTAATGAAACCCACGAAGATATTGACTTACAAAGGAACAAGAGGTGACCCCGTAGAAATGGCGTTTTAGAAATTCAATCTGACGGACATAGTAGAAAACTGCGTAGGTTTTACGAAAACCAAATCGGAGAGGGTTAGGCCAACTGATAATGTACACTATAGTGCATCGGCACACGTATCGAATATCGATGGTTTATTGCAAAAAAATGCATATAAGCAGACTGCTGATGTGCAAGGAACACATAAACTTATTTTAAACAGTAAAGGGACAATTGCGTATATATTCAGCAAAAGTGAACTAATCTTTAATACAATAGGCTGAATATGCCTTAAGTACTTGTTGAAGTAATTCTGCCAACCATTTAGCTAACTTATGTTGAACTGAACCTACCATAGGAAGAATAGGCCGTTCTTAGTTTTCTTTGATAACCCATGTATACGGGGTGTTATGAACATTATTTGCTAATACGATCATATATATCCCCAAGAGGAGCACCTTTCTCAACCAGTTTAAGTAATCTTTTTGAAAATTAATTTCTATAGAAAGAGTCTCATTGTGCGTACTCACAGGCTCTAGTTTTTTTTAATTCATCAGCGTCGTCCAAGATCACTATCATTTTTTTGACAAAATCGGCATAATCTTTTCCTTGTTTGGTAATGATTAGGGACTGATTTCAATGAAGAGATTCGATGGCGAAAAAAATGTTCATATTTCCAATTAAAATGAGAAAAGTCAAGGGATATACATGCATGAGCATAAGCGAGAGCATTAAGTAGTGCCTTTAACGCTGAGGGCTGGTCGACTGAAGATTGAGACCACTACGAAATTCATTAGAATAAAACTTTAAATTCAGAAAGTCCTCTCTGTTGATAGATACAGGTGAAATACATACTTTTTATCAGCTTATCTTCAAATAATGTTAAGCTCAATAACTTTTCATATAATAAACAACAACCTTTTTAGAATTCTACATGGATAGATTTGATACATATTTAAAGATTGTTGTAATCCAGATCTACGAATAACGATGCGCACAGCACTTATTGCTATGCACATGTTTCTAATGTTTTATTCAGCCATATATTAATGTATAAGTTTACATGAAAAAAGACGTTTATATATATATATATATATATATATATATATATATATATATATATATATATATATATATATATATATATTAGGATAGAAACAACATCTTTTCGCATAAAAACTTAATCATAAATATATCGCTTTTTGTAGTGAATCTGTTTCCCATTTTTTAGAATAATAAGTGCAGTGGTTTAAAATTTTAATTCACACGCATACACACATATTTTTGACAAGAGGTCTCTCGAAATATCAAATTAATTCCAATCATCCGGACACTATATAGACAGTTAATATCATACTGTCTTATGTAAGATTAAAAAGAAAAAGAAATAGATAATCGTAAGATCTTACCTACGATTCTTTATTTTTGTGTTTTCCATCTTTTCATCAATCCGGCTCTATGCATTGCTTTCAACCTTCTTAAGACCTTTATTACAATCCCCAGCAATGCTTCAAGAAAACTATCATTTTCTCAAACTCTTTCTCGCCTTCTCTTTATTTATATATATATATATATATATATATATGTATATATATATATATAGAGAGAGAGAGAGTATGCATATATATATATATATATTTCTATATATATATATATATATACCATTTTTTTTATTGAAGACGTATTTCGTTAATTATTACAGATGGCTTGTGTTTGCACATTTTTAGTTGATCCATTATAGATGCTTGATTGATTTTCGAATTTCAGGTTGAAACTGGCAGAGGAAATTGCCGTACTAGTTGTGTATCCTATCACTTTCGATTTCTTCCAGAGCTACTTGTAAGAGGTAGGTATTGAGTAAAGGGTATGTATTTTTAGATGTTTAGTGATGGTTAATTTTGATAACAGTGAAAACATCCTTAAATGCGTTTAATACTAATACTCGGTTATAATACAATCAATCACACAGTTCGCGGCAAAACAATCAATAAACATTTAAAATACATGTCATTTACTCGATACCCCATCATTGAAGATGACACCGAAAACAACCGAAAATACTAGGGTAATCAACGCATGCGACATATTCATCTGCTAATTCCAGCTTGAAACTCGAAAAGTCAGTCTATATTATATTCCAATAACCATGGTTTTATTTTTTTGGAAATGTGAAAAAATAAAAATAATAAAATAATACTATGGTTATTGGAATATAATATAAACTGACTTATATTTTGCTCTGTTATCAATAATTTACAAGCATTGAGCTGAATCTTCAAAGGAGACTACAAAATAAAAGGAACTGCTTGTATATGGTAATACATATATTGTCATTAATAATTATATATATATATATATATATATATATATGTGTGTAAATGGAGAGAGTTTACAAACAAGTCCATCCCGATCTCATTGTAATATTAGAGGTCTACTTCTTCCTTGTTAATTAAAAAAAAACAAGAAGAAAAGGATAAACATGTAAGTCAATAGAAGCCAAACGAAGACAATGATTTCGCTAATAAAATCGTTTTTTCAGAAAAAGACATGCTTCAAGTTCTAACTGGAGACAGCTGGAATGACTGAGCGTCAAGATGGCCACCGACGCCATCTTGGCACATTGACGCGCTTCAAGGCAACAAAAGAGAGAAGCCAAACCTTCAGGCTCATTAAATGTGAACTCTGTGTTCAGTTTTAATTTCCGCTCGGAATAAATATTCTGTCAGATCTACAATCGGCACTGATTTGGACGTTATTTTGACCGGATATATTCAGCTCAATTCATACTTAGTAATTGCAGCTAATTTCAAAACACTTTTTTCACATTTTTTGTTTATTTTTGTATGATATTTATTGTTATCCTTCCTCTTCTATTTTTACTTGGTTCTTGCAAGTATTTATTTTCGATGTTTTATTTAATTTAACTGCGAATATCTTATTGCAATGTATTTAGTGTTTTTCTCGATCTTTTACATTCGGCTTGTGTTTTTCTATTTCTTCTTATTTACGTCACTGTTCTTTTTCTTCTAGTAATTCTTCCAGTTTTCATTTTTTTCTTCTTAATTTTCTTTGTCATCTTTTTCCTTCCATTTCTTTGCAATTTCTATTGTTTTTTCTTCTAAATATATTTTATATTTCTTGTTCTGTTCATTCCTATCCTGCTAAATCTTCTCTATTAGTTTTCTTTTATTTTCCTACACGTTTATTTGAGCTGGTAATCTAATTCATTTCGACATTTCTTTCAATTTAACTGCGAATATTTTATTGCAATTTCTTTAGTTGTTTCATTATTTCTGTGCGTTCCAGCCGTTCATTTATATGTTTCTATGCCCCTCTCCTTTCTTCGTCATTATGATGATGCTCATCATCATCGCCGCCGTCGCCGTCGTCATCATCATCGTCATCGTCATCGTCGTCGTCGTCGTCGTCGTACAATTATTATAATACTCATTAGTACTTCTTACGGGTGCTGTTAGCAGTGATCGTTCGCTCGCTCGCTGATAATAACCAGTGCTCTTCCCGGGAGTCGAGAAAATAAAATATCCCCAGTTTTCCACCACTCTTCGCATTTTCCCGTGACCATTGCAAATACGTATGTGTTCTTACAGCAGTCGTCTGCCATTCATTTCTCACTGATAACGACCGTTTTTTTCTGAAACATGAGTGGCAATAAGCATTCTCAAGATTCAGTTACTCGCCGTTTCCTCTCAGCTGATGTTTAGATGAGGCCTGACCTTTGATGAACATTTTCTGTGGAATCTATCAATTCTGGTGCCACTGCGTTTTTTTCAATAGAAAGTGTCAAATTTGTGATTTTACTCACCTTTTTTTAGTTGTCTCAGTTGCCGTGTCTTCGTGTAATATTTCTTCCATGTTCCTAGCTGTGTTTATATAGTGTTATTCTATTTTAGTTTATCTTCCATTGCTCGCCATTATCAGGTTCTCTGAGTTGGTTTCCGCAGGACAGGATTTCACTTAATGTTTCAACTGTTTTCATCAGCGCTGTGTTTTTATAGGAAGTAGATTTGATTCGTTTATCCTCTTACGTCCGCTTCTCTGTCATGACGTCATTACCTGAACACGTCAGCTTAAATCATAATCTTGACTTAAATGGAAAATTCCAAGTTCTAATTAGTCTAAATTCTCGTGCGAAATTAAGTTTGTACATTATCTAACATGTCACGATCCATATCGCAGCTTATGTAATCTATCGTGAATATTTGCGTACTAATACTATTCCAAACGTATTAACCAGCAATATTACTCCAGCTGTAAGTAACATGTCAACTTGTGTAAAATCAATAGATTACAATAGGTATTGTATTTAGTGGTTATATATTCAGTGAAATAGATGAACCAACATTGCTTAATCCATGTATTTTTTAAATGTTAGTTCACCCCAAACAAGGCAAGCTGCCACTGTAGCCGTAAAGGGCTACAAAGAATTAGGATGAAAGGGTCATCCTAAATTGGGAGCTGTGCAGGATATGCTTGTTCATGCCGGTATAGTCGGGGAAACAGGAAGCAGGGAGGAAGTTTCAAAGACCGGCAGCTCGAAGAAAGAAGCTATTAAAGTAAAAGGCTCTCCGACATCTGCGGACACCACAGTGAATTTGAATAAGTGAACAGTGATCGAAACCTGTCGAATCTAAAACTTAACTACATCGACTTTTTCAGCTAGGATCAAAGTGTAGTATCTCTTCTGTCCTCAGTCGGAATACAAGATAATTCTACTGTATCGGGACAATTTCCATTATTTTCACATTTCGAGTGCCTCTTTTGGAGGTAGCGGATATACCCAATATTCAAAATCGATTTTGTGTCTAATTTTGCTCTTATTGGGAGCCAGTTATACAGGGACTCCTATGCTGCCAATGTGCCTGAGAAGTCTTGTGTCATTTTTGCAACTATCTGAGTTTGGCTATTTTTTACACTCACATAAAAAATTTAACACGTTTTGTCAATCTGACTATCTGTTTGGGACTGATATGCTCGAAGGCGTATACGAGGTTCAGACGATAATGGTACAAATTCAACTATCACTACTATTATTGATACTAAATACTAGGAGTAGTAGTAGTAGTAGTAGTAGTAGTAGTAGTAGTAAACTAAACAGTTATATGCTGCACAACTAGTCGTTAGAGTCGTACCAAATTGTGCATACATAACTTTTTGGTTGATGGGTGTAATGCTATTCAGAATAATAATTGGAAAGAATAAGCTGTACCACGCTGCATATCATTGCTAGTATATACTAGTAAGTGTTGGGTTTGCTCATGCACAGCCGATTCTCACAATGTTGATGTATTCTACCCCTTCCCCAGATATGAGGCAGTGGCTGAGAGGATGGTATTACGAAAACAGAACATATACTAATCCACTACCACCAAACAAGAGGCAAGTAATGCATGTGAGCGTGGTATAATTACCATATAATAGATACTACATTCATCTCCAAAAATAAGTCAATAAAGAAGGAATGCCTAGGAGGATAGTATCATGATCATAAAACAGATAACACACTACCTACCTCCCCTACCCGAATAAAAATTAGAGTCGATCCTGCCACTGGAGGATTGTCTCATGACAACAGAGAATATACTACACTACCAAATCCCCTCTGAATCGAGCATAACAAGATAATAGTATAGTAAACCGAATTGAGTATTAAAGACTAAACAATTGTCAAATAAACAGATGTAATTGCATAGTTACGGCCTCAGAAAAGTAGATAGTAAATCTTAATTAATAAGATATTATATTAAGTTGCAACCACGATTCACTTGAGCTGCGTACTTTCTTATCATACGAAATTACGTGTTCCATATCATGACATCAGTACTCAATTAATTTTCATCACATAATTCGCACAGAACCAAAGATATAACGCTTCGACTTTATGTGGTTTCTCTGAACGTTAACTGATTATATCATGTCTGACAGACAGATACACTAAGAGAGATGAACTAACTATTTTGTAACATGCATAGTGTGCCAAGATTCACAAGATATGCCAACCCAGAATTGTTTTGTTGTTGCACCTTTGAACTGTTGACGCTTTGATTCTTATTGTTCACAATCCGCGTGTCTGGATGCCATATTGCTGAGCAGCAATTTTCAATAAACAGATAAAAAGCCAACAAATATCAATAATTTCCTATTGATCCTCCCGTCAACATCAATCAATATGAGCGGGATTGGTTCTATATTCGATTTGATTTATTTATTTACTTTTATCAGGCGTCATATTATCAGTTGTGGAACATTTGCTCGTATTTTTATTTATTGATGATGACGAGCAGGAAAGCTCGGTGTTGTTCAGGATTCGCCGGGATCACTGTGTACTTGTACGCACATCGTTGAATCTCATATTACCATTTACTGTTGTTAAATTTATATAATTTTCTTGATAAAATGAAAGAACACTTATATTTGCTGTTTACACAGTATTACTTTACACATAACTTCCCCCTCTTTCTCTCTCTCTCGCTCTTTCTCCATATATATAGATATATAAATATATATATATATATATATATATATATATATATATATATATATAGATATAGATATAAATATATATATATATATATATATATATATATATATATATATATAAATATAAATATATATATATATATACATATATATATATATATATATATATATATGT
This sequence comes from Sepiola atlantica, assembly GCA_963556195.1. Taxonomy (NCBI): domain Eukaryota; kingdom Metazoa; phylum Mollusca; class Cephalopoda; order Sepiida; family Sepiolidae; genus Sepiola; species Sepiola atlantica. The sequence continues at coordinate 132,009,189 of OY744527.1, read as the reverse complement.
ATATATATATATATATATATTCAGGGTAGGGAAGCAAAGTTTACAATCTGAGTAAAGTTTTGGGGCGTCTAGAATGCACCAAGTCATTTTTTGTAAACCTTGCATATATTTATGTCATAATTAACAATATTATTCTTTACTTTTTCAGAAACGTTCGCCCATATGAGTAATCAGGAAAGCAAACGTTAAAGACTGTACCGTTTGGTGAATGCACTCGTCACACTAAAAGCGATGTCAAAGATTTTCTGGAGTGTCCATAAAGAATGTTTATAATGTGAAGATTAGAATGACAATGAGCTGAACGATTACTGGAAATTCTAGAAGGTGAGGAATCAACAAAAACCGTAACAAATCTTTTTAAAAGCTTTCTAATCCATCTTGATATTTCGATCAATTTCCACTTTAGAGGATCCCATCCCCCTCAATACACACCCTTTAACGGCAATACTCCCTATGGCTAATACTTTGTTCCCTATACCTGAACCCCCACCCTCATAAGCTATGAACCTATAACTCTCTAATAATCTCCATAGAGCCATAACCCTAAAACCCCACCGTAACACATGAGCAGACCCCAGATATCTCCTCTCTACTTTCTCAGATGGTCTAATATATTTAACCATTAATATAACTAAAAAAAACTATATAAGTCCCTCATATGATCGAGAAAAAAAGAAACATAAAATTGGTAAACTTTTCTTCCTATAAATTAAATCCCACCAATTATAATTATCATTGAGAATATCATCATTATTTATTATCATTTCTATTAATAGTAATATTGTTACCATTATTATTATTATTGCTATAAATATTATTATTTTGTTAATCCCAGCATAAATAGGATATTATCCTTACACGTTAACCAACTCCAAACTACTCCTACTCTAGATTAAACAAATGAACTGATATACTGCTACTAATCCGAGAAGCGACTTCGATACCAAGGTTCGATCCATTCTTCTGTACATCTAGGAGATGTTCCTATGTTTAAGCATATAAATAGTGTGTTAATAGAAAACCGTATATAAGGCTTAAAAAGACATATATATATATATATATATATATATATATATATATATATAAGGAAATGGTTGTTTTTTTTTAAGCATTGCTCGTAAACAAGTAAGTATGAAGGTCAAAATTCCGACAGTAAATTGTAAAATGGGGACTTACTGCTAAATATTAAAAGGTCCGGAATGGTAGACACTTTAATCATTTCGAGAGTAACAACATATCATTTTCAAAATGAAAACAAAAAATTTGACTGAACAGGAAAGCCAAGATTGATGCCGCTATTCAAAGCATAAGATTCGTAGAAAGACAGATAAGGCTCGCAGAATCTTCTGACAGGGAGAAGAAAAAGGATGAAATGCAATTGTTAAGTTATGTTATAAGTTATCAAGATTAATTAATTAAGTTAATCTTTAAAACATTAATATTTAGTTTTTTATATTTGTTTTTATTTTGTTTCATGTTTTATTTTATTTTCTTATTTTATATTTAGATTAAAGTATTACTATTGTAAATATAGGTTCGGGTCGACAGATGGTGAGAAGGGGAAGCGAAGTCAAAATAATTATTAAAGTAAAATAATTAGGGCAGTTGAATAATTTGCTCGGAGATGGCTGGTACTCGTGACGGTCAAATGAAGAGAATTATGTAAAAGTTAATTAATGCATGGTCAAATTGAATTATTTTATCCAATTCCTTCTTCTCATTCGATGGCACTTAAAGACATAAAGTGTGGTAGCAGAAAGTTGTTAAAAAGGAAGGGGAAAAGAGTTATAGTGGGGCAGCATAGCTAAGTTATAGTGCATTTTGTGATAAAAGCACCAAATTTGACACGAATATACATTGACAAATGGCGAACATTTTCAGATATTGAGCCACTGGGAATTCTCTCTTCATTTCCGCCGTATTGGAATTCAAAATGGCCGCAATTTGAAATCCACATTTGCGCTTATCTGTGGATCTAAAATTGCTATTGACTCGATTCTGGTGGCTAAATGTAGGTTGTAGGGGGTAAGGAATCGTATGGTAACAATATCCATTACGTATTTTGTACCGATGAGCCGCCATATTGGATTTCAAAATGGCCACCATTTGAAATCTTTATGTTCGATTATCAGTGGGTTTAATGCTATTTTTGACCCGATTCTGGTGTCTAAATGTATGTTCTGGGGGGCAAGGAATCCAATGATGACAATCTACATTTTGATACAGACGAAGTGCTCAGATAGCTATGGTAAAGACCACATAGTGGTGATGTTTGAGGGTCTCCACATCGGGATGGCGTCATTGTAGACACTTGGGGACTGGCTGAAAGGATGTGGTTTAGTGCAAGCACTGGTGCAAGCTGAGATTGCGACAGCAGGGAAAGCAGACTCATTCTTGCGAGCATCTCATGTCTTGCGCACTAGAAGAGCACATCAAGTGACTGAAGCTGCACTGTACATCCTGCAACACCATGCCTACAACCGCTTCTTTTTGGGAGAAACCAGAGCAGCAGAGGACCTTCCAGCGTTTGAAGACTAGTGTCGCCAGAGACGAGACAACATCCCCCAGTTTCGTTACTGGCGACTGTGCTAACACTAGAATTGTTGTTTCAAGTATAAGTGCGTTATCTCAGGCAGGAATCGTTTGTGATGTAGCTAGATGCTCTGACAGAACTGGTCCCCTGGTTTCACGCACTAGATCATACCCACTATGCTAGGTGGATACCAGTGCACCTGAAGACATACCGAGCTAACTACCAAACACCCAACCGTAGGCAGAAAATCAGAGAAGGTCACTTCACAGTTAAAAAACGGATGGGGTGTTCTCTTCAATCCCTACTGACCAGGCACATTAGCAGAATAATGCCTGCATCAAAGGAGACGCTGGCGTAGTTGGGCTTACTGACAACCGTAGTGCCCTTCGTCGCTGGATGGTTGCAGCACCAGAAGTTGCTAGGGTGATCAAGGAATTCCAAGACGGGAACTAATACTGTAGACGACAAACAGCAGACACACGGCATCATGATCAGACTCCAAGTGTACAGGCCTCATTTGTGAGAGATGTCTGCTCTCTATGTCTCTTTGGTGTAATAGAGGAGATAAGGAACACATTCGAGGAAGAGAGTCAGGATCTAGTCATACTGGATTCAAATGACATTGCAAGTCCTGCTGCCATGGAGACCGTGATGAATGCCAAGAAGATTGGCCAAGAGCAAATCGCGGCTTTCACCAGAGAGTGTCTGTTGGACAGAACAAAGGCAGTGGACAACCCCATACTTCGTAACAAACTGATAGTTTTCAGCACTTTAACCTAAAGAATATGAGCAACGGTCAGAAACAGCTCACCTCTGAACTCTTCGCTAGCCTGTATATTGGCTGCCAGACGAGAGAAGGAAACCTTGAGAAGTTATTTCGTCATGAGAACCAAGCATGTCATCCTGCACCGTCCGATGGTGGAAACCTCTTCACTGGTACCAAGAGTGATTTCATCCCAGGTTTTGAAGAAATCTCCGACGCTAAGACAGAAACTCATGTCACTACATTTATAGTGCTTAATAGAGCAGCTATCGTCTAGATGCTGAGGTCGGCTGCATTAAAGACCTTTGAATAGTACACACGTCAGATCTTTATTCGATATATATATACTAAGCTGCAAACAGTGTAACGCTTGGGTCTGATGTGGGATACTTACCTTGCTGATTCACTGAAAGGTAGTACACGTGCAAATCGTGGACAAGGTGTGCAGAAGAATGTTGTGGCCGCTGCATCTATACCAGGAAACTGGCAGTACTTCCTACGAGTAGACAGCAACAGGACCGAGCTGTTTAAGTTTCCTTCAACAGCTCTCTTGGAATGGTTTGACACGGAGGACAAGCAACTCGTCATTACTGAGTGGCAGGCAGTGCTCAGCAAGCCACTACTACTAGATCTGATTTCACTCGACCCATGCAACCATGAAGATGCTGACAGTCGGATGTTGCTGCATGCATCTCACGCAGCTAAACACAGCCACCATTCAATAGTCATCCTGACTGTAGACACCGATGTTGTGATGCTGGCAGTGTCCGTGGTATAGGAATTGCAACCAGAAGACAAGCTATGGCTGGTCTTCGGAACAGGCTCAAGTTTCCTATACCTAGCAGCACATGCCATAGCAGCTGGACTGGGACCAGAGAAGGCTCGTGAACTGCCAATGTTCCACGCTCTAACTGGATTCTATACTGTGTCAAGCTTTGCTAAACATGACAAGAAGACCGCATGGGCTGTCTGGACAGTACTGCCAGAGTAAACTGAGGCGCTGATGTCTTCGAGAGGTTCGTGATCCTGTTGTATGCACGGACATTGACAATGCCAGGAGGAAACTCTTCGCAAGGAAGAACAATGTGCAGCTGATCCCTCCCACGAAGGCAGCTTTAGAGGAACATGTCAAGAGGGCGGTATATTATAGTGGGCATCTGTGGGGTCAGATATTGCTGCCAGAACCAGAACTCCCACCACCAACCAACTGGGGTTGATCAATGACTGGAGGACAATACACACTATACTGGACTAGGCTACTTGAGGCAGCTCAACCCTGCATTGAGCTGGTTTCTTGCAAGTGCGAGAAAGAGTTTGTGAGACGCCGCAAGTGCAAGAAGGCTGTCTTTAAGTGAACAGCCCTGTGTTTGAAGGAGACTGCACATGAAGATGAGTCCACAACATTCATTTACGTGTGGAAGTGCTATAACAATAATGATTATATTGTGCATGTAACTCGAACTTATTCCTCTTTCAATTACACCTTTTAGTCTTTTATTTTCTAAGTCGCTACATGCATCAGTTTCATTCAAATCACTTTTCCTAAGTTATGTTTTTTAATGAAACTAAAATAAATAGAATAATAAACAAACAGAACATAAAAAGTAGTGGCGCTAATTTTTCGTTATTGGATGGTTAGTATATTGGGTTGGGTAGCCGAAAAGCACATGTAAATAGAAGATAGATAACGTAGAGTAAGATTAAAATATTGTTATTACAAAATATTGTCAAAAGAGATGAATGTATGTTAAATTTAAATAGCACATTCACACTCCAACGAACACTTTTTCAAACAACACGTGGAGGCCATATTTGTTCTCAACAGCAAATGTATATACTTAAATGACAAAAAACTTAATAAAGTGAGTATATAATTTACATATTATTAATACATAATAGTTAAATAATAAAATCATTTTGATAATATAGAGACGGAGATGTGAAATAAAGGAAACTTTTCGAATATTTAAAAATTAATTGCCGTCATGAGTACAAGTAAAGAGCATCGACATTACCGCCATTTTTGACAAGTAAATAGTGTTAACGTTATTGTAACTAAATTCGTATATCTATGCACCAAATGCGATCCTTAATTCTTTATATATATAATTATACATTTAGCTTTACTTATTTGTGAAGTTTAAGGGCATAAATATATTAAATGAAAGCTTGCATACATAAAGTCGGAGTTAGGTAAACACAAACGGTGGTGTCAGCGAAGGGTTGCGTTGACACTTACGTCTCTGTGTAAATATTTATTTATATAATTTTTTATTTAAACATTGTTGCTGTTAATTGCAGACTTTTCGCTAATTCCGCTAAGTGTAACTATGACACAAGTCAAGGAAACTTTTGACATATGTTTTATGTTGTAAAAATCTCCCTCGGTTATACAATCCTAGAAAATTACTACTATTTTTGACAAATTTCATTAGTAGAGAGGAGACTTATGTACGTTAAAAAGATGTAGACGAGGAAATCATTTGTTTTAACTACACAACCTAACAAGGATTCGAGATCAATGACAATAATCTTGGATAATTGCACACTTAATTATCATTTTTCTTATTTATTATTCGTCGAATATTTATTGAAGTGAAAAATGCAATAACGTTAAATAAAACAAAATGTTTAAAATATTATTTAAAAAATACTTTCATTATAAAATTAAATCTACCGAAATGCAAGTCAGCGTTTTCATTTTTTGTAAACAGTTGATAAACGACTGAATTGCTTTAAATTACTTTGGCGATCCTTCAAATTAAAAGAATTCTTTATAGTATTCAATAAAAAGTCATTTTAATAGGATTTACTATTTTAATAAATTCACATTAATAGTAATATTGAAAGGTTTAGAAGCTATTTGCATCCAATGATTAAGAGAATAGAAATTACCTTAAATAGTCATAATTTTATGAGAGTTTGGTACAATTTATGAGGTAATTTCTAAAAGTTAACTTTATTATTTAATTTAATTTTCAAAATCCTATCATGAAATGAATTGTAAAAAATTCAAAACGCATAGTTACTAAAATCGAAAGAGAAATGAAAGTCCGCGGACAGCACCGCGTAAGTATCGTTGGTATACTGATATTATAAAATAATTACGTATATGTTTCGATTTCAGCATTTACTTCAAACGTACCCATACATGAACAGAAGGTAATGCTAGTAGTATAAACTATAGTTATGGCGATTATAGCATGTAAGGTCATTCCCAATCGTAATAATCTGAGTAAATATAAAATCAGACTATATCAAGCTATATAGAGAGAAATAGTTTATATATAGAGAGAGAGAAAGAGAGAGAGAGAGAGAGAGAAAGACACAGAGAGAGGGGTAGAAATAGAGAATTTATAGAAACCTATATATATATATATATATATATATATATATATATATATATATATATATTAGTGCAATAATGACGCGAAGACGTGTTGAATTTTTCATAATTAAAAGATTTAGGATATGAAAAATAAATTGCCAGTCGACTAGTTTCGCCCACACTTTACAAGACTGATATCGTGGGATTTTAAATATTGGTGAGAATGTAGGATAGAATTTTTTAAAGAAAACTTGTATATTTAAAATGAAATTAGCGTTATGATATGAAGGGGAATGAAAAAGTGCGAATTTAGAATAAAATAAGCGTGATGTTATATGGAATAGAGGTTGTGTCTTAGAGACTTATCACACTCAACCCCAAGAGACACTCCTTCTGTTTGCAGAGGGAGGGCCTCTTAAGGCGTACGTGGAAAGTCTCCAAGATTTTCAAATGATAAGATGAGTGAGCACAGCTTAAGATGGAAAATGAATTTGTGCTGAAGTTCGTTGCGCACGACGGGTTATTTATCAGATGGTCAGTTATCGAAGAACTGTATGTATTTCTTAGAACGTCCCGACACCGGAAGGTTCCATTCCTGATTTTACTAGGAATGTGTTGCTGTACTCTGTTGTCTAATCTCAACGTCGTCCGGCCCACGTAATTGGCACTGCAATTACATTTAAAAAGATAAATCACATTATTTTTATGGTGGGGGGGGGCAGGACGTCTTTTCGAGAGGATAGAAACACAACCCGCACATTGGATGAAAAATAACAATTTTCCACCGCTGAGCTGATTTGTTTGGCGAACTTCTCACTTACTGTACCTAACCAAGGCAAACAAATATAAATCGGACATTTAGCCACCGTACTAGTATTTTCCTCGAGAAAAATTGGCCACTTTCCTATTGATGACTGACCTAATCACATCAAGAGGATAGCCATTATTGGACAAAGTATCAATAATTATTTGTATTTCTTCGTCCAATTTTGATTTGAACAAACTATAAGAGCTCTGTGTGTTAGGGTCCAAATTAGATTCAACTTTCGTTTGCCCGGGCAGAATGAGTCTCAACGAGTATACAATCTTGTAAACGTAAGTTTACGATATATTGATGTATGGTAACAGGATGGAGTTTTCGTCACCAATACATCCAGAAAAGCTAGGGAGGAATTGCACTCACTTTCATATATATACTTTAATGTGGAATGCATGTTATTCAGTAAGGAGAAGAATGTATTTGCCTCTGTTTCATTATTGAAGAAGCAAAATGTGTCGCCTACATATCTAAAGTAGACTAACGGTTTCATGGGTCCCGATAGTAGTTCTTTCTCATAGAAACCCAAAAAAATGTTCGCCAACGTTGGTCCCAGCACTGACCCCATGGAAACACCATCGATTTTCCTATACATAACATCGTTGAAACTGAATTCAACAGATGTAGTAGCAAATTTTATCAGCTCAACGAACGTGCTTTCAGGAATGGAAGGAGGCGATAAGTGGCTACGATATTAAAAAATCGGCACAAATATCTATCGTTTCCAAAATAGGGACACAGGTAAACAGGTTATTCATATCGTAAGAGCACATACATTTATTTGTAACCTTTTCATCCCCTAAATCTTTTAATTATGAAAAATTCAACACGTCTTCCCTTCATTATTGCACTAAGAAAGTGTTGTACCCCCCAAAAAATAATGAAATATCTTAAGACTAGATACAACCCGAGTTTAATCAAGAAATTAAACTCTATCATTTTAATTAAGAGTAAAATAAGGTCTACACAATAAAACATAACATTTCTCAATTCTTGTGTCAGTAATAATGTCTGTATTTCGTTCATTTTATTTAAAGTAAGAAAAGCGAATTTACATCCAGGGCATAAAATAGAGAATGCTTTTATCCACAATAGCTTGGATAAATTAGCATTAAATCTCCAAAAGTTTAAGACCACCCTTCTGCACCTATGGAGGGAATCAGTGAGCACTCTTACATTTTGTGACAGAGTTCGTTTCGCACGGTATCTTGCAATCATACATGAACGTAGTCGTAAAAGACTAATGCTTCAATTTAAAAACAAATTCCAACATCTAATATATAAGAAATTTAGTTGTTCCAAAAATTCAGAACCGGGTAAGAACGTCCTAAACCTATCCTCCCAGGACTTGTCTCCTGCTGAACTTTTAGTACTAGATCATGGATTGGAATTTTGTATTCCACCATCTGGTACTAGACGTGAAGAAATATTTTCAGAATTCGAAATTTTAAATTCTCAGGCAGTGAGACTTCTACCTATTTCGGTGACCAAAATAGGGGACCTTAAGGCTAGGCTAAATGATCTGGCGCACAGCTATGCAAGTACACCAGTAACTCATTCAGAATTTAAATGGCGGAAAGAACACTATTCTGTCATTAAAACTCTACGTCAAAATAAGTCGCTGGTATTAACCAGACCAGACAAAGGCTCAGGGGTTGTTGTGCTAAACCATTAAGATTACATTAACAACATGATGGTTATTTTGAATGACACGAAGAAATTCGTCAAGTTGGGCCCTGTCAGCAGCCATGACGCAACAGCTTCCTCAGAAGCCAAGTTCCAAAGGAAATTGGTTAAATGGATAAAAAGCGGTGTACTCCATTCAGATATAGCCATTGAGATCAGACCCTCCGGCTCTATCCGTCCACGTTTATACGGATTACCCAAAATGCATGAGGCGGATATCACAGTAAGACCTATCCTCTCTATAGTCGGGTCATCACAACAAAAGGTTACAAAATGGATCTTTGGTATGTTACAGCCCGTATTAAAGCACTACAGTAAATACTGCTAAAAAGATTTGTTTTATTTTGCAAACTACATTCAGCACTCTAAGGTTACAAATAAATGTATGTGCTCTTACGATATCAGTAACCCGTTTACCTGTGTCCCTATTTTGGAAACGATAGATATTTGTGCCGATTTTTTATATCGTAGCCACTTATCGCCCCCTTCCATTCCTGAAAGCACGTTCGTTGAGCTGATAAAATATGCTACTACATCTGTTGAATTCAGTTTCAACGATGTAATGTATAGGCAAATCGATGGTGTGTCCATGGGAGTCAGTGCTGGGACCAACGTTGGCGAACATTTTTGTGTGTTTCTATGAGAAAGAACTACTATCAGGAATCATGAAACCGTTAGTCTACTTTAAATATGTAGACGACACATTTTGCTTATCTAATAATGAAACAGAGGCAAATACATTCTTCTCCTTACTGAATAACATGCATTCCACATTAAAGTATATATATGAAAGTGAGTGCAATCCATCCCTAGCTTTCCTGGATGTATTGGTGACGAAAACTCCATCCTGTTACCATACATCAATATATCGTAAACCTACGTTGACAGGATTGTATACTCGCTGAGACTCATTTTGCCCGGGCAAACGAAAGTTGAATCTAATTTGGACCCTAACACACAGAGCTCTTATGATTTGTTCAAAATCAAAATTGGACGAAGAAATACAAATAATTATTGATACTTTGTCCAATAATGGCTATCCTCTTGATGTGATTAGGTCAGTCATCAATAGGAAAGTGGCCAATTTTTCTCGAGGAAAATACTAGTGCGGTGGCTAAATGTCCGATTTATATTCGTTTGCCTTGGTTAAGTACAGTAAGTGAGAAGTTTGCCAAACAAATCAGCTCAGCGGTGGAAAATTGTTATTTTTCATCTAATGTGCGGGTTGTGTTCTGTACAAAACCTTTGTTACCATCCTCTCGAAAAGACGTGATTTATCATTTTAAATGTAATTGCAGTGCCAATTACGTGGGCCGGACGACGTTGAGATTAGACAACAGAGTACAGCAACACATCCCTACTAAAATCAGGAATGGAACCTTCCGGTGACGGGACGTTCTAAGAAATACATACGGTTCTTCGATAACTGACCATCTGATAAATTACCCGTCGTGCGCAACGACCTTCAGCACAGATTCATTTTCCATCTTAAGCTGTGCTCACTCATCTTATCATTTGAAAATCTTGGAGACTATCCACGTACGCCTCAAGGAAACAGAAGGAGTGTCTCTTGGGTTGAGCGTGATTAGTCCCTAAGACACAACCTCTATTCCATATAACATCACGCTTATTTTATTCTAAATTCGAACTTTTTTCCCCCTTCATAACATAACGCTAATTTCATTTTAAATATAAAAGGTTTTTTTTTGTAATTCTATACTACATCCTCACCCATATTTAAAATCCCACGATATCAGTCTGGTAAAGTGTGGGCGAAACTAGTCGACTGGCAATTTTTTTTTCATCCCCTTAATCTTTTAATTGTGAAACATTCAACACGTCTTCCCTTCTTTATTGCACTAATAAAGTTTTGTACCCCCTAAAAATAATGAAGTATATATATATATATATATATATATATATATATATATATATATATATATATATTAGCTTGAAGTTTCCCTTGGTGATGAAACGCGGGAGCTTCTGTGTAGCTTAATTGTCATAAATATATTTTCATAACTTACTGCCTGGCTCTACTTAAGTATCGAGCACTGTTGAAGTAAATACTGAAAACTGATACATAAAAAAATGATATCTCCTCATAAAATTGTCTGTGGATACATGAAATAGTAATATATTATCTATATATTAATACGCTAAGGTGTACGTACGTGCGTAACGCTCCTAAAGAAATTCAATAAATAAACAACAAATAAATTGGACGAAGACACTTGGAATCGAAACCGTACCATCTAGCTGAAAAGCGGTGACGTTACCACTGACCTATCTATATGACGCTTCAGCGTGGAAGGAGGAGGACATTGTGGAAGGAGGAGGGGACGACGTTGGGAGAGGAGAGCGGAACGCAGTGTAATCACTGTTAATAAATAAAAATGTTGCAATAAATACAATTTTATTATTTATTTTATGCATTTATTTTTTTAATCAACTGGTTAAAAAGTACTTCTTTGTCTTGCTTTACACTTTTTTGTGTTGCTTATTTTGGCGTTTTTTAGGGCATTGTCTATTTAATTACGTCAACTGCTTAAAAAGAAGGGTATCATTGGTATTTCTTTAAATGGTAAGACCATTTATTTCTTTTCTTTTGGTTGTAGAGAGGGCCAGTATTATTATTTTTTTTTTTTATTGAACGGAATTTAAGCAATGTTTTTTTTCAATGATAGTTTGAATAATTTATTATTTATTTTTGATTTGTTTTTTTTTTGGGGGGGGGTACCTTTTTAACTTAAAAAAATATTTTTACGTTTTCTATTGCACCAAGCGCGGGTTAGGGTTAGGGTATCATTGGTATTTCTTAAAGCGTTAAAACATTTATTTCTTCTTTTTTGGGGATGAGGGGCCAGTATTTATTTTTTAAATGTTTTAAACGGACAATAAGCAATGTTTGTTTTGTTTTTTCCGTGAAACACAGAGAGCGCATACGAAAGAAAGATAGAGTTTTTGTTCGTAAGAGAGGGATAGAGATTCAGTATTTACTTTTGTCCCTGACAACGAGGGGGAGTAGGGAGAGGGGAGGGAGGGGGCGACCAAATAAATTATACAGATTGATGTAGAAAACACTGTGGAATTTTTACAGGGTCCCGCTAGTGTTATATTAATGTTAATAAAAACGATTATTATTGATTAATATTATTTTTACCTTCATCCATTGTGTTATGTTGCTATCAAAATGAATCCTTAATTTTCCAATTAAAGTAATGTTTGCAACGATACTCGAATAATAATTTGTTGTTAATTATCTCATCCGCTAGTACATCATTTTTAAATACACTTGATACGAGCGACATTTATGAAACGTGTAAGGATAAAGACTCGTGTGTTGATAATGATATTTACAATAATAACAATGTTTACTCTTCTTTGTTATATTCCGGTTGTCACGGTAACTGGTGTAGAAAAAACGCGATTTATTTTTTAAGCAATTCATCTCTCCACGAACGGCGACGTACTCTTAAAGCACTTATCAAAATATTGCCAGAAAGAAAAGTTTTAAAAAAAAAATTGAAAATTGAGTATAGTCAGCGCATAATTGTATAATTTTACAAATATAAATATTTATAGTTGTATGAAATTATACTTATAACAACTAAGTTACACATGAGTGTTTGTTAAATTCGCGGGGTACAGCATCAAACCAATTCAATGATACTGATGATGTCTCTCGGAAATGAAACACATGTTTCTGTGTGACTTACTCGCCCTAAGAATATTTTCATACTACTACTACCACTATTACTACTACTACTACTACTACTACTACTACTACTACTATTACTACTACTAAGCTTTATTCCCGTATTGAACCCTGTTGATATGAATATTACCCTGTTGATATGAATATTACATATAATATATTATATTATTTTATAATATTACAATAGATGTGAATATGCATGAAATAGTAAAACTATATGTATATATATATATATATATATATATATATATATATATATATATATATATATATATATATATATATTAGTGAATAGTGGAGCAGCTGAAACCGTTTCGAATCTTCGATTAAACATGTGCAATATAGCGGATACCGTTGTCGTTAAAAACCGTCGTTGAACATAAAAAGCGTATCTCGAGGAGCCAGTGACATTCGTCTTAACTGCTTGCTTTTTTTTACAAGAGACATTGATATTGGATATGTCTATCAACACACAATGCCCAGCCGAGTCGCTTGCAGAAAATGTGTCAAGATTCGAGCCAACTCAAGTCCATACAATTAGTGCATGTCGAGACACACAACGAAACAGAAGCAGACACATATATCTCGAAATTAGGTATGTTGGTCAGTCGAAGTCGAACTGAAGATTACATAAAACGTCGATCAAGTGTTTAATTGAGTATATTTATTTACCTTCTCTGCATGAGGTAAGACACAAGGTATGTCAGTGTTTCGAAAAGCCAGCTCACTACGTGAAGTGTAATGCATAGAAAAAGCTTGAACAGCGCAATCGGCATTCCCTGGTTGGGGTGTCTCATGCGATTCGCAATAAACTAGTCACTTTCTTAGAGAACAAATAAAGTATGGGAAGGTGGATCTCCTTGAACTGAACAGAAATATACCTCAGCCCGACAGCAACAAAGCCACTGTCGGAATGAAGTGGAGTCCACTGTAAATAGCCACACAGGTTATATGACTATTTTTAAAACAAGCACATTTTAAGTTATGTTATAAATTATCAAGATTAATAATTTTAGTTAATCTTTAAAATATTAATATTTAGATTTTTTAGTTGCTTTTATTTTATTTTTATTTTTTAATTTAATATTTAGGTTAAAGTGTTTTTATAGTAAATATAGGTTCGAATCTACAGATAACGAGAAGGGGAAACGATATCAAAATAATAATTAAAGGGGTATAATTAGGATAGTTAAGAGATCAGCTGAGAGATGGCTGTAGTTTGTGACGGTCAAAGGTGGATAATTAAGTAAAGTTAATTAATGCATGGTTAGATAGAATTAGTCTACCCAATTCATTCTTCTTATTCCAATTCAATTAAGGACCTAAAATGTGGGAACAGACAGTTGTAAAAAAAGAAAGGAAGTGAAATAGTTATATATAATTAAAAACAACATTTAATTACAAAATTATTTAATATAGTATTGCATATAAAACGAAACTAATTAAGTGTGAGTATAATATATGGGAACTATGTAATAATGGCTTAGTCTGTGAGTAGGAAGTTGTAGATGTCATGGGGAAAGTATATTAACAAGAAAGGGAAAGCTCGCAGAAAATAGTGACATAGTTCCCATATACCATACTTACACTTAATTAGTTTCGGGTTAGGGAGTGCCAAGTTCGAATCTAGTCCGTTCCGTAGTATAACATTAATTTGGTGATGCTAAAAAAAACAATAAAAAACCTAAACACTTATTTTAATATATTTTATAACATATTTCACTCAAAAGTAGGCAGGACGCCACTGTAGACGTATGGGGCTACTGAGAATTAGGGCGTGGGTTTAGGGTGTCATCCTAAGTTGGAAATTGTGCAGGTAGATTCTGTTTATATTAGTTTTAAATTTCTGCATGTCAGTAACGTCAGAAAAACGGGGAGCAGGGATAGAGTTCCACTGTCCAGAAGCACGAAAAAAGAAGCTTTTTGAGTAGAAAGTTCTTCCGCATCTGGGGGCCTCGACAGTGAATGGATGGGATTTAGCTGAATTTCGAGTTGGTCTAGTGAATTTGTGTCCGAAATGGCATTTCATTTTGAATTGCATGTGTTTAACTTTTGTCACAGGGTTGTATACATTATTTACCGCATTCTATAAGTAAAAATAATGCATGTCAATAACGTCGCAGAGTTCAAGAGGCCGGCAGCTCGAGAAAAGAAGCTGCTGGAGTAGAAGGCTCTCTGACATCTGGGGACCTCCACAGTGAATGGATGGGACCTAGCTGATTGTCAGGTTGTTCTAGTGCATTTGCCTCGAGGGGGCACTAGAGCAGCTAGTTCATCGGAGCACAATCCATTATTTGTAAAACAAGCACAAGGATGCAACATAGCGGCGATGGGAAAGGGACTGGAGCTTGATAGATAGTGAGGGACCTATTAAGTTGGCGACGTTCTTGGACTATGTTTAAGAGGGAGAGACAAGGGAATGATGCACCAGCCCAGATGTGACAACAAGATTCAATACATGGCCGGATGGTGGCTTTGTAGAGATACAGGATACTATCAGGTGTGAGGAGTTTACTAGCAATGTCTTCAATGTATTTGTTCAAATTCATGTTACCTGTGAATGTTAGGCCGAGTAGTTTGAATGTTGAACACTCAGGTAGGGTGTTATTTGCCATGACAATTGGTGGTTGGAGAGGTTTCTTGTAGTTATTGAAGAAAATGAGCTTTGTCTTTGCGTCATTAAAAGTTACCAACAATTTATGACCCTAATCCACTACAGCCTGGAGGTCACTTTCTTAGGATTCGGCCATTGGCTCGGATATGTGCGCGTCCGTTTTGCCCACATGACGAGAGTACAGCGTGGTGTCGTCAGCAAATACACCTATCTCAGACTCGATGTCATCACGGATGTCGTTCATGAAGATCAGGAACAACAAAGGTTCGAGGATAGATCCCTGAGGTACACCTGCATTTATGTAATGTTGCTTAGATGAATGGCCATCGAAGACAACCTGGATCTTTCTTCTGTTTAGGAGGAATCTAATTATATTAAATATTCGTCCAGTAATATCATATGGATGAATTTTTGGGAGCCTCTTATGCCATACCTTCCTTGTCAAAGGCCTTGTATATATCAAGCGTTACTGCCCTAGCTTCACCTGCTTTGTCCAGTGTATGATATATGCGTTCAAAGATGACCGTTAAGATGTCCGCTCTAAAATCTTTTTTTTGTTATGGAAAAGGAGGGGGTAAAAGTAAGTAGAAGCTTGGGCAACGCCGGATAAGGTGCGCTATTGCTTAATAAAACATTTTCTAATCATCAGAAATAAAGAATCACGTGTATGTTAGTATCAAATAAAATGCCTGACAATGACGGAGATAAGAGTTATTGACCCATGTTTATTCATGTTTTAAATTATATGTTATTTTATACTAGCATGGCTACACGTAGGCAAAAGTGTAACAATTACTCTCTTCCCTTGTTGTCCGGGGCAGAATCCGTCTTTTTCCGGTCGCCCCATACGCCCCTGGCTTCACCCTGGTCGCCCCCCTTTTCATCGCCACACTGTCCCCCCCTCCTTCACCCCCTCTTGTTACCTGGTCTCAAAGTGTAACATATTTCTATTAAAAGTAATAACTCTGTTTTCCGCGGTCGACCCCCTCAATTCCACCTGTTTTCCTCATCCTCTCTGCAGACAAAAGTGTAACATCTCTCTCTTCCTGAGACCAAAACCGTATTTCCGGTCGCCCTCTCATCCCCGCTTTCTCACCCCGGTCGTCTCCCCCTCCTTCGCCCCACTATATTCCCGCTCGCTCCTCATCCCCTTCCGTTGCCTTGGGCTCTCCCCCTCCTCTGCAGGTAAAAGTGTGTCATCGCCCACCTTACCCCGGTCGCCCCCACCCTCTCGCTCTCCGCATAATCATCCCGCTCGCATATCATCCCTACCCGTTTCCCGGGGCTTTCCCCGCCTCTGCAGGCAAAAGTGGCTTCCACGGGTACCCCCTAATCCCCGTCCCTCTCTTCCCGGTTGCCCCCTCGTTCCACTGTCTTCCCGTTTGCTCTAAACGAACAGAGTTAAACACTGTTTTAATCTGGGATCGGTGCGCATGCGTACAACGTACAGACGAGGAGAAAACGAGGAAATTTGGTACCTTCACCCCCGAGAATTTCGGTGTCGGTTTTTTTTTCTCCAATTTTTGAATATTATTCGCCGGAAAGCTGTAGGATTAAGAAAATGTCAACTTTATAGACTGTCGAGTATCTTGAGAGCCTTTTCCAGACATACAAACATACACACATACACACATATACACATACACACATACACAGACATTTCCCATTCATGTAATATATATTTGAAGAGTTGGAATGCAACACGTGATGAACGCAAGTTT
>OY744527.1:131974509-131987009 GCA_963556195.1 Sepiola atlantica | reverse complement strand
CAATGAACAGTGGAGATTGAGATTATTCGTGGCGGTGACATCGAAAGAATGTAAATTTGATTCCATTATCTGATTACAAGCTATTTAGGCCTGAAGAGGAGACTATGGACTCCGGAAATGTTAGGTTGAGCAAAGATGTGTTATCGCCTTTTAGTGAAGAAGGTAATGTAGTCGGATGGATTAAAAAGTGAAACGGGTGGCAAAACTACAGAAAGTGCTAGAATTTGCTAGTTTTATTCCACTTTTTCTGCATAGAGATGCGTTTTCTCTCTACCTTGAGATGAGTAATGAAGACCCATTAGATGCGGAACTGATAAAGATGAGATTAATGACAGCGTTCACCGAAGTGCCTTTTGAAGCCTATGAAAAACTGCAACGATTCAGGTGAACTGGGGAATCGGTGGACGTTTACGCCAATACAATCAAAAGATTGGCTGGACTAGCAGGATACCTAGGGAGAGGGATGGATCATACGGCTAAACTGGCATTCGCCACAGGATTCCTAGATGACGTATCTGTGGCACTACAACATCTACCTCACATAGAAAGAATGGATGTCAGTACACTGATACCGACTGCACGGGTTTTAGTTAGCAAAAGAAGGCGAAACACTGGAACAGTGACAGCGAGTGCACAAAGCAGAACACTGAAAAATGAGATTCAAAGAGAATCATCAAGCATTCGGTGCTTACATTTTGAGGACCGCATTTTATTAAAGATTGCACGGAGCCACCAAGAGCCAGCGTAATGTGCTATGAGTGTGGGAAATTTGGGCACATTGCGAGATGTTTTTCTCGGGCTAAGGGAAACGAGCAGGGGTAGCTTCTGCGCCAGTAGCTTCCCCGGCAACAGAATGAAGGTGTATCACGGACCTCTTCCAATCATAAAAGTAGTAATAAATAATACTGTAATGACGGCGCTTGTCGATACTGGATGCACCACCACTTTACTCAACTCAAAACTTGTGAGTGGGTGTGGTAGGAGTGAAAGCGGTTGATGGAACGGACGTAAAATGTAAGGTAGCCCGGCAAGTGGAGATAAAAGTATGTGAAGTACAAGTGAAGGTAGAAGTGATTGTACAAGATCACATGATTAAATCGATGTCATAATTGGAATGGATGTAATCAATGCAATAGGAGGTGTGACTATAAACAACACTGATGTGAAATTTGGAGACCTATAGTGTGCCGTAGCTGCCATTAGCCGAGGACTAAGATTTTGAAGCAGATTTTTATGAAACAAAATGTACAGTGAAATGGAAATGGTTGGGAGAGTTTCCAGTGTTGCGGAATCAAATAAAATATTACAAGAATTCCTTGAAGTGTGAGAGAAAGAAGTGGAAAGATGGATAGGCGACGGTATTCTCTTACCATGGAAGGGTGAAGGAAAAGGTGTGTTACTGTTGATAGCAGTGTATCCGGCCACGAAAGGTAAAATCAGGTCAGTATTAGACTTTCGGGTATGGAATCGTTTTGTAGCATGTCATACGGGGAGCGACATTATAGATGTGTGTGATGAAAAGATGAGAAAATGGAGGCGGTTGGCAGGAGGAACTGCGATTGTGAACCTTAAGTCTGCCTACTTGCAGCTACATGTGGCAAAGGAACTATGGCAGTACAAGCTGGTATGTTATAAAGGAAAAACCTACTGTCTCACACGGTTAGGATTTGGGCTTAACGTTGCACCAAAGATTATGACGGCAGTCCTAAAATATGTGTAAATGAAAGGAAATAAGACAAAAGAGGCCACTTACTCATACATTCATGACATAATCGTGAATGTGACAAAGGTATCGATAAAGGAAGTGGTGAAACAGGTTAATGGATTTGAGCTAACAGCAAAGCCGCCAGAATCCTTTGACGGCGGAGCAGCGCTGAGTCTAAAGCTGATGAAAGGAAAGATGGGTGAGCTGATGTTAAGAAGAGGTAACGAAATCCCTGAGATGACAGAAGAAATAAGTAGACGTCAGTTGTTATCCATTTGCGGCAAACTGTTGGGGCACTATCCAGATGCTGCATCGCTGCGGCTGGCGTGTAGATATGTAGAAAAAGAGCAAGTGAAGTAGACTGAGAGGACTGAGTTTATGGTAAAACTGTCAAAGTGATGCAGGAAATTCTAGCTGATGAAGAAAACGAGAACCTGTTAGTGGAGCTTGGCACATACCTAAAACAAAAATAGGAGTGTTGTGGTGTGATGCGAGCAGTATTGCGACACGCGTGGTTGTGGAGATTGGTTGTTTGGTAGCGGAAAATGCAGCATGGCTGACAAAAAAAGATGATTTAGTAACATTAACGTGGGCGAATTTCTGTTCTGAAAGGAATCAATTTAGCTATCAAATGGGGATTAAAAGACATCGGGATAAGCACATGGTACTAAGTTGGGTGAACGCTACAGTGAAAGAGAGCGGAAGAATAAGAACCAAGGGTGCTGGAAAAATGTGTGAGAAACAGAGATTTGAATACTTGGAGAGTTAATATCCGAATTTGGACTGGGAATAAATACAGTGCTTTTGCTTTCAGAGAGAAACAAAGCAGATGCATATACACTAATAAAAAACGGTGGTTAGTTGAGAAAGAAGAGGTTCCGTTATGCTGTCAAGAAACCGTGGAACTAGAAGTGTTGCATGGTATGTACACCATGGGAGTGGATAGAACATTATATTTTGTGCGGAAATTTGATCCACTTATATAACGGAAGGAGGTTCAGAAGGTGCCCCCAATATGCATGTACTGGTGACATTGGGACTGCAAACAATTGGACAGGATTAGCTATTGATATAACACACTATTATGAGGGTGCTACTTGTCAATGATTGACTGTGTACCTGGGAGACTAGTACTATAAGGGCAGTTATATGCAGAGACGGCAGCTGCTGTTACAAAGGGATTGGAGAAGATGACGACTAAACAGGGTCCAGTAATGGAGGTGATAATGGACACTGGTACCGTTTTTTCGCTCAGAACTTCTCTATACAACGATAAAAAAATAGTACAGGGTCGCCTATAGGCCCGAGGGGAAATTGAATAGTGGAGTAACATCATCGGACAGTGACAGCAAAAAGGGGAGATATCACCTGAAATGGCCACATTCTGGTACAACATGACACCCAAGGTCGGACAGGGAGAGGAAACAGTGCCACATAGATAATTTTTTTAAATTATGAATATAGAGGAACTCAAGAGATACATCCCCATAAATCGAAAGGCGAGGGCCAGCCGCAATCCAAATAGCCGAAGAGGTTTGCGTGAAGCCTCAAATGCACAGAGTACGACGCAATGGGAAAGAGGAGTGATTACTTGAGTGCAATCCCCTAACAACTCGAGCGTCGATCGAATGTCGAGGCATATTTTAGATGTAAAGCGCGTGGTCCATGTAAACGATAGATATATAAGTGCCGATTACGGGGACAATGAAAGTTAGGCGGTTGTAATGCAAAGATCGCGAATAAAACGTAATGTACCGATTTGTGCACGGGATTATGTGATGTGAAATGATGTTTGATTATTATGGTGGCGTGTGGTTTAACGTACTGTAATAATATCTATTGTCAACAATATCTGTCAATTGAGTTATCTTCTATTTGCAGATTGGCTGTTTTGAGGCTATAGACATAGATGGTTCCGGTTCGTACGCAATTTGAATAAGTTGAAAATTGAAGAGTTCAGTGGATTTCTTGGCAGCAGAGAGTGAACAGTTAACAGTAAACAGTGAACAGTAGAAAGTCAGCAGTTGACAGTGAACAGTGGAGATTGCGATTATTCGTGGTGGTGACAATTTAATTTCATTATTGGATTAAAGTTTACATTAGCGACATCAGATTAATCACCAATCCGCATCTTTGATTGTCGCACGATCAATGTTTAACAATTGCGTGGATGGTGTGAACGTACGTACGAACATGATATGTATTGCATTAGCGTATTATTATATAGATTATTACTAGTGTAACCCTCAGTAAAAAATAAAAATGCTTCGTCAGTTTTCGCACTGTCTAATTATTTAGATACATAACTAAAATATTCATATAGATTCATAGATTTACATCAGGAATTTATTTTTTATATATAAATTATCATTATTATTATTTCTGATGACCTAAAGAAGAAAAACACCCACCGTTGACTTTCTATTATAGAGTAGAGGATTTATTTCCGAATTCATTTCAAGCGACGGGGTAAGTCTGAGGTGGTTGCTTCACTTATTATTTGCTTTTACGCTTGCCCTCACTACTTGAAATTGTTTCGTATTTTACTTGCTGACTTTTGCGTGAAGGGATGGAAGTACATCTCTCTCTCTCTCTCTCTCTCTCTCTCTCTATATATATATATATATATATATATATATATATATTACATGTATTATATTTGTTTTCATATATGTTAATCCATTTAAACTCCAGTGTTTATAAAAAAGTGCTCAATAACTAGTAAATCTGGTTTTAGTATAAACTTGTATTTATACAAACATTCTTGGTTACATATGTCCATCTCCATCGAGAGTCAACTTTCTTAAACTTTTAAAGAAAAGAAAATGAGAAATCCCAAACTTCCTGATTCGGTATATTGTCATGGTTGAAAAGGGATAGGTTTATAATTAAACGGGAAAGCTTCATATTCAATTACACATTATCTTTAAGTTTTTCCCTTTTTGGGGTGTATCTAGTGCTTTTGACTCGACCGTTTTCTAAATCCTTATTCATTTTTATTCCATACTTGAGATTTTTCTCAAAGTGTTCCTAGTACTTCTACTAATGTTAAGCCTAATATTTTAACGGTCAGCGAATCAGAAGCTTGGAAGACAATGCCATACCTATTAGAATACAAAATTATATTTTGCACCCTGTCCAAGAAAGATTGGTGCGCCAGCCTAGATGTGGCAACTATACTCCATGCACGGTCGAATGGTGGTTTTTCAAACCCGGAAGAGGGAGTTATCCTTCTTTGTGGCCGGCTTGGTGACATCAGTTAGGTACTCATTGCACGTTATGCTGCCTGTGAATATCAGGCCAAATAGTTAAAACGTTGCAGATTTGCAAAGGGGGGCATCCAGCTATGACAATCTATGCCTTATTGAGCTGTCTTCCAACAAACGATACGCAAACTATAATACGCCGTTCTATTTTAATGAACGCAAAACAAATGGCATTAAAAATAAATAGCGGATTGATTTTGTAAAGAAATGGATAAATATTATACGAGCCCCCATTTTAAACTCATAACTTGTGATTGAAAGAAATGCTTTTTATGATAACATACTTTAACCGAGCTCACTCATTAAAGGATTGCAGCCTTGAAATCTTACGTAGAAGCTGACACGCTAAAAGTATCTGCTTTAACATCCTTAACCATATGTGTCTTCACCCCAAACTATTTGTAAAAATACACACACTATAACTATATATATATATATATATATATATATATATATATATATATATATATATATATATATATATATATATATATATATATATATATGTTCTGTCGAACACATATATATATATATATATATATATGTTCTGTCGAACACATTTAAGCTATTTGTAAACGTATGCACATTATATGTACACGTACACTAAAATCATATAGTATTCCACTATCTCCGTGGACTTAGTCGTTTAGTGTTTATATCTAGCTCTATACGCTTGTATATTGAGCGCTATTTTTATGTTACGATAATATTGTTCATACCTACAATATTATGGTAAATTACAGACACACACTCACACAGATATATGGATATATATATGTATATCTATATATATATATATATGTATATATATATATATCCATATATATGACTGTATGTTTTGTGTATAATATTATAGATATGTGCATATTAGTAAAATGCTTGTACGCATATATCCTATATATTCAAGTACTTAATGGGGTATTATGATTAAGTCAGTATTAAAGTGTATATAATAAGCGAGTACCATTTTTATTGTAGATCACTTAAGTTTGAACACATAAAAATAGAAAACATCTTTTGATAGTGTGAATATGCCGTATAAAATGAAATGCGGAAAAGCATTTACATTCGGTGTCAAATATTTCAGCGTATGTCAAGTTTCAATAAACATCATCGAATAAGTTAACAGCGTTGTAATGTGAATTCTCCACACTTCATCCGGGATAATCAAGATTTTACAGGGATTACTTATCTTTACTTATTTTACGACGTTTCTTTATTGCATAATCTTCAGACGATCATCGCACACTTTCTGGATACACAATTCTCATATTTTGTTTACTGCTTTCATAATCTGTCCACCATTAGGAACGGAAGCTTTACATCGGTGTAAATTTGATCATTCCAGCGCAATCGAGGCCTACTATAAGGTATTTTACCGGGAAATACCTTTTAGAATGCTCAGGATACATTGTTTTGCAGTTCAACTTCTGACCACGTGGCCAAACTAGTTTATTTTTCATTTGTTTATAATCTTATCATCTCAAAATTCAGGAGTTCCTATAGATATTGTAGATGTGTTCTTGTTTTACTCTACGTTAGATCGACTGATATAGCAATATCATTTTACTTGTCTGCCGGGAAACTTAGCAATCAGAAATTCTTTTTTTCTTTTTAGCGAGATGCTGTCAGTTCATCGCGCGAAAAGTAATTTTGAGGCAAGATAACTTTGGGCAAAACTGATAGTCAATTAGTTTAGTTTATATTGCTGTTGTGAGCGTGATTCGAAAAAGGTCTGAAAGGAGGTTCGCGTTTTAGAACCAGTGTTGTTTCACTCGTTTTTTTTATTTCTATGCTGTGTAAGTATTAAATCTATCCTACTTAAAATCTTCTAAACGAAATAATGGATGTAAAACATTCTCTCCTTCTCGATCTCTCTTTGTCTCCTGGTGTCTCTCTTCTTCTTCTTCTTAAACGATATTAGTCAGTGGCTGAACACGAAGAGAAAACTTTTGAATCTAAATCACGTGAAGAAAACCTAATTGGAAATCGCTCGTCTGCTGAAGATGATGCTACAAAGCACCAACACTTCAAATGAAAGGATCTGCAAGATTTAGGAGCCAACGTTATGGGAAACCTATGTTGGAATCCTGTTGAAAGAATGTTTGCTATTCAGACATTTCAACTCGAATAAATATTAAATCTTCCGATTCAATGATTGAATAAAAAGAACCCTTCCAACTTAAAACAGAAGAAAAATAATAATCCAGGAAATGTATCATTTAAATATAACATAAGATGACCTCGACCTAAAAATATTATTAATTCCGCTTTCAACGACAAATTGGAACACGGCTTGGGGTCCTACTCGTCAATTTGTTTCGTTTATGTGTACAACTCTCGTAAAATACTTTGTTGTCTGAATCATAAGAACACAACGTTAAAATAGACATAGACAATTACGAATGAAAAAAAGAAGTAAAAAGGTTAAATATTAAGGAATCAATACTATATCAAAAAGAGCAGAATAGAAATGGCAACAGTCATTGGTACTTATATCGATCTTGACCCAGTTTTCGTGAGGTTCTTGTCGGAAGCGTTCGGCTATCCTACGCAAACGCCCGAGACCTGACGACCCGATTTGTACCAGACGACAATTTTGATACGGTGCTGCGTCCTATGATTTTAAGTTATATTTTCAAGAAATGTTCTAAAAGAAACAACAAAAGAAACAAAACAAGCAAAACATAGCGAAGTTACTGTTATCAAATACATATTTTTGTTATTTTGATACGTTGCTGCGTCCTATAATTTTTAGTTATAGTTGCATGAATTTTTTTAAACAACATAACAAATAAAACGAACAAAACAGAGCGTAATTACTGTTATCAAATAAATATTTTTAACCCTAACCCAAACCCTGATCCCTAACCCTAACCTTAAACCCTAACCCTAACCCTAACCCTAACCCTAACCCTAAACCCTAACCCTAACCCTAAACCCTAATCCTAAATCTTAAACCTACCCCTAACCCTAAACCCTAACCCTAACCCTAACCCTACCCTTACCCCTAACCCTAACCCTAACCCTAAACCCTAACCCTAACCCTAATCCTGACCCTAAACCTTAAACCCTAAACCCTTACCCTAACTCTAACTCTAACAAAAAAACAAAGAAAACAAGCAAAACATTCAAATCATAGGACGCAGCACCGTATCACAATTGTCGTCTGGTACAAATCGGCTCGTCATCTTTCGGACGTTTGTGTAGGATAGCCGAACGCTTCCGACAAGAAACTCACGGAAACTGGGTCAAGATCGATATAAGTACCTAGTTATTAAAAAAAGAAAAGAAAAAAGGGATTACAATTTCATTTTTTATTACTTTATTTCAACGTAGAATCGCCAAAACTGTGCACTTCCATTAGAACTATGGCTTTAAGTCAAATATACGCAATTTAACTTCTCCATTTAATTTTCATGATCAAATTAAACTGCACATTAAAATTGTATCTCTGTATTTATTGTTTGTCGCTATTTTGTTTCTTCGTGTGCTTCTAACCTGTGAGAATATATATTTTGGGGAATGCGCAGAACCTTTTTGATTTTGCTTACAATTGTTAAATTGTGCAAAATGTGAATTTAGAAAAAATTGTTGGCTTACTACATGATTTTATTTCGTGAATAAAACAGCTTAGAAAGTAAAACTATAACCGAGGGGCCCATGTAGAATCACGAACGGAGTTATCTTCTATTCTCTCCCATTACACGCATACTCACATATTTTGTCAATAACACAAAATATATGATTGTTCAGTTTTTAGGAAGGCAAATAATCGCCGAATTTGTTAAATCGCTAGATCGCTTAATTACTATAATTTAATAGCAAAATAGTCATAACCTGCCATCGCCCTCTCGTCCCAAATCAGAAAGTATGTTAGGCATGATTAAAAAGTGGGCGATCGAATTCCTGCCTTTGCAAGGGAAACAATTACATGAAATGAAAATTGAACGTCTAAACCGAAACTTGAAGTTGGATCGCCGAATTTATTTTTCTCTCCGCTACGTTTATAGGCCGTGCGCCGTTCCAATTAACAAATTTACTGACCTACGATAAATTTACCTATTATAGCACAGACAATGTGAAATTAAAATTCTCATCTAAACCAGACTATTCTTAGAAATATATTGATGTATCGATTGTAGAAAGAGAGAATTAACTGCGTTAATTATAGTAGTTAAAAAAATTGTAATTGAATTTTCTCTGAGATTTTCAATCATTAAAACAATTGGGTGAGCAGAATTTATAATTGATTTTTTAATGTTTATCGTTGAAAACAATGACTACTGATTGTTTAAAAATTCAAAGGAGACAAGAAAAGTTTTTTAAATCATTTTATTTTGTTCTTTCAAAATTTTAACATGACAGACCCGTCAGTCCGACATTCTGCCTGGGATCACGGTGTAGTAGCTGCTATGTTCCAATAGGGAAGAAGAGAGTGCCTTTTTGACTAGGTCAATATTTATTTTTGTTCCATTCAGTGTGCTTTCGTTAAACTCCCATATTATATTTCATGTGTCTATTTCCCCTCCCCCCCCCCGTTGGGAAAGAAGTAAATAATGATACTTTTTCTTAAAATATTACTTTTGTAACATACTTCGTCTAAGTGTAATACGTAGAGTTCGTAATGTACAATAAAAAATTAAATAGGAGGTCAAACCTGTACTATAAACGTACGTGTCATAAGGAAAACAGTCTTGCAAATCTACATGCGTGGCAGTGGTAGTATCTCTTAGCGTGAGAGTTACAATTCCTCCGCATGGATAAATCTCTTAAGATAACATATCTAGCAGGACTAAATATACAAATAAAAATGTGTACAAAACAAACTTATATTTTTTTGAAAACAAGTACCAGTAATTAGCCTAAGTCGATGCAAAATCATATGCGTATATGCAGCCCTAGACATGAAGTAATACAGGGCAATAAAATAGAGAAATATTTCATTTTTATATATATACTTTACATATAAGAAGTATCATGTTTTAAAGTTCAAAATAAGAATAGAAGAATTTAGTTTTAAAAACCACTGAAATAATATTTGTATAAAATTTGAGTTTAGTGATGAACGTAACGAATTAAAATATGTATATAACTTATCTAATTTTAAAAGTTAGCGCTCACCATACGTCCAAGATTGCACCCGGTTAATGTATGTAAGAGACAATGTTGATGTTTGTGTTTATATTTGATTATTATTGTAATTAATAAAAATAACTTAAATAAGAAATTAACTACAGCGGATATAAAATCTGCCGTTTTGCCTTAGAAACATGATACCCAGTGTAAGGTTAGGTTGTGGCTTTAAGAATTCAGTAGAAATATTCATGGTAATGGCTGTTTTCTTTAATTATTGAGACAATCATGTTTTTCAACCAGTTTATTAGTCTTCTAGGACAATTATCCATCAGAAAAAAATGAGAAATATATTAAAAAAACTTCAAAATTACTTTGGTAAACATTTATAGATCAATGGCATATGTGATTTAACCAGATAACCCAAAATATAGGTGTCTCCCCTAACTAGCTCTTTAAAACATACAAAAAATCATAGATGATATAAAAGTAAACACGAAAAAAAACGATGTACACACACACACACACACACACACACACACACACACACACACACACACATATATATATATATATATATATATATATTATAATATAAAATGAAGTAATAAAATAAGGTGTCAATCAAATTTTATTAGAATTCAAAGTTCATGCAAAGCATCCTTAAGTCCTTAGCTCATGAGTTTTCAAAGATAATTCTTCTCTTCAGAGGACCATTACCGCAGTTATACTACTACAGGCAATAAAATTACGCTTTGAAAATATATAATATATATATATATAATATATATATATATATATATATATATATATATATATATATATATATATAGAGAGAGAGAGAGAGAGAGAGAGAGAGAGAGAGAGAGAGAGAGAGAGATATATAGATATATATATATATATATGGGAGAGTTTGAATTACATACTAGACGCCATTCTCGAGTTTATCCGGTTACTCTGTACAAGGCTTTGTTAGAAAAACTTGGCATGAGCATACTGCACCCTACAAATAAACCCTGACCAAATATTACAAAGACACATAGTATTCGTAGTTCAAATAAGACCATCTCGACACGGCTATACACTGGCTCATACGAGGAATGGTTCTACTTCATTCTCTTAGTGATTTAGTGATGTTACTTCGAGTACCAGCACTTACCTGGATACTCTACCGGACGAGATGAATTCTTGTTCTGGAATGTGGTAAGACCATAAGACCACAAAAATACTATAACATAGTTTACTGGCTAACCCATCTCATTCTAACTTCATGACTTCCTGACTATCGCCCTCTTTCTCTATCACTGTATCTTGTTTCATCTCTCTTTTATTTTGTACTCTCTCTCTCTCTCTCTCTCTCTCTCTCTCTCTGTTTAAGTCCCTCTTACTCTGTTCGTTTATTAACAGTCGAAATTACTGAAGAAAATGAAAGAATTAAAACATTGAAATAAGGACTAATACGATTTATACGGAGCTTGTAGGGAAAGAGAGAGAGAGAGGGAGGCGATAGAGGGGGAATGATTGGGAAAGAGCGAGAGATGGAAAGGAGATATAGCGAACATAAAAAATTTTTTTTTGATTTTTAAAAAATTAAACTAGCTTTGCAAACTTATTTTTTATATCAGTCTGGGGAATTCGTAGCATAATTCTTGCTACTGAAAGACTGTGTTGTCCTTTGGCATATAATTTCTTTGTTAGACTGAGATATGGTTCGATTTGAGCTTAGGAGACAATTTTCCCAAGTATAAGCCTCTCTTTATTCGAGAGTTGCTTTATTGACTGTCCCCTGATATGCTAACCCCCCCCCCCCCCCCCGAGGAATGCCGGCGGATCAACTCATGGCGATTCTTTTACACTTTTATAATGCGCACTTAGGGAAGCTGATATTTCCGAACATGGCTCATATCTTGTCGACGTGGAAGGCACATTAATAATATTTAAATTCGGGTCTTTTTTTTTCATAGCAGCCGCTGAACTTTTGGCACAAGTGTTCGACTCTTTAGTGTGAAATAAGTATGGTTCGATTCAGTCTTAAGGAGCCATTCTCCCATGCATTACCTCCTCCTTTGAGAGGAGGATTGTTTATTGACGGTCCACTTTTTTCTGATAAGCAGTTTAATCCGAGATCTATGGATGGCGTACCGAATCATATTTTACTAGTAAAATAACATTTAATTTTATCTTTTCATATTTCTTATCGCATAGTATTTTACAGTTATTATTTGTTTCATATTTGTATAAGTTTCAAATAAAAAGACATTTGTAAATTTAATAGTAAAATAAAACGCGTCTGTACATTTTTAGTAAAAGTATGCAAATCCATTGCAAAGGTGTCAGGAAAAAAGTTCGAATCTTTCTACCTCTTCAGACAGTGCCTTACTCCTGAGGCACTCCTCTACAGTAAAAGAGATAGTTACGTCTTAAGACGTTGTATTGTTGCCATATTTGCGAAT
>OY744527.1:131942009-131969509 GCA_963556195.1 Sepiola atlantica | reverse complement strand
GGTGTGAGGAGTCCACTAGCACGGTAGAGGGAGCCAACCTTCTTTGCGACAGCCTTGGCAATGTCTTCAATGTATGTGTTCCAATTCATGTTACCTGTGAAGGTTAGGCCAAGGAGTTTGAATGATGAACTCTCAAGTAGGGTGTTATTTGCCATGACAATCGGTGGTTGGAGAGGCTTCTTGTAGTTGTTGATGGAAAGGAGCTTAGTCTTTAAAAGTCACCAACCATTTATGGCCCCAATCCACTACAGCCTGGAGGTCATTTTCTAAGGATTCAGCCATTGCCTCAGATATGATCGCGGCTGTTTTGTCAACATGGCGAGAGTAAAGCGTGGTGTCGTCAGCAAATAAACCAATCTCAGACACTATGTCAT
The DNA here is from genome assembly GCA_963556195.1 of Sepiola atlantica. NCBI lineage: Eukaryota > Metazoa > Mollusca > Cephalopoda > Sepiida > Sepiolidae > Sepiola > Sepiola atlantica. The sequence continues at coordinate 131,969,135 of OY744527.1, read as the reverse complement.
CAGGGAGATCGTTTATATAGATCAGGAACAACAAAGGCCCAAGAATAGATCCCTGGGGCACACCAGCATTTATGTCATGTTGCTTAGATGAACGGCCATCGAGGACAACCTGGATTTTTCTTTTGTTTAGGAAGGATCTAATTATATTAAGTAGTTGTCCAGTAATACCGTATGAGCGTATTTTCAGGAGAAGCCCTTTATGCCATACCTTGTCGAAGGCCTTGGATATATCAAGCGCTACTGCCCTAGCTTCACCTGCCTTGTCGAGTGTATGATACATGCGTTCAGAGATGACCGTTAAGATGTCTGCAGTAGATCGTGCTTGTCTAACTCCATACTGGCGGTCAGATAGAAGTTTAGCATTAACTAAGTGACGTACAATCTATCGCTAGATTGATTAAGGATTCAAAAATTTTGGCAAAGATCGGCAGTAGACTGATTGGGCGGTAGTTCTGAGGGTCGGTTCTATTTCCAGAACTCTTGTAGACTGGTACCACAGAGGCAATTTTCCAGCTATCGGGGAAGCAAGATTCGGCTAGGCATGTATTGTAGAGTTTGGAGAGGACAGGGGCCAGTTCAGCAGAGCATTTCTTTATTACTATTACAGATATAAGATCAGGCCCACAAGCTTTAGAGGTGTCAAGGTTTTTTATGATGTCTCTGACCTGGGATGGGGTGATGACCAGGTTATCAAGTGTGGCTTCAGTCCGCAATGGTAATTCAAAGAGAGGGTGGTTACCTGAGTCTAAAGTAGAGTTAGAAGCGAAACGCTGTGCAAGTAGTTCAGCCTTATCAGTGGCCGTGCAAACGACATCATTGTGTTTTGAAAGTGGGGGAATCGTAGATTGACCATTATTCACTACACTATTGTAGATTTTCCACAAATCGCGAGTACCTAGTTTCTGTGACTGGATGCGTTTTTTTGTTTACTCATTATACCTTCTCTTCGCTTCGCCTATCACGGCCTTGCAATTATTTCTTGACTCTATAAATTTATGCCTATTAGTAGCTGACTCATGGCGGCCGAATTTACGGAATGCTTGTTGCCTCTCAGAAATGGCAGCTGCACATTCCGAAGTGAACCATTGAGAATAGTGAGGCTTGCTGAAGAATTTTCGCATGGGGACATAGGCTTCAATGCCTGCTTTGATATATATATATATATATATATATATATATATATATATATATATATATATATATTTTCACCCCAAACCAGGCAGCACACCACTGTAGACGTAAAGGGGCCACTGAGAATTAGGGAGTAGGTTTAGGGTGTCATTCTAAGTTGGAAGCTGTGCAGCGAGTTGTCTGTTTACATTAGTTTTAAACCACTGCATGTCGGTACTGTCGGGGAAACAGAGGACAGGGACGGAGTTCCAGAGGCCAGTAACATGAACGAAAAAGCTATTGGAGTAGAAGGCCCTCCGGCATTTGGGGACCTCCACAGTGAATGGATGGGATTTAGCTGATTGTAAAGTTGGTCTAGTAATTTACGTCGAGGAGCACCAGAGAAGCCAATTCATCGGAGCATAATCCATTGAAGTATTTGTAAAACAAGCACAAGGATGCAACATTGCGGCGATTGGACAGGGGCTGGAGCTTGGTTGACAGTTAGGGACCTATTAAGTTCGCGATTATTTTGTGGACCTTGCCAAGGAGGAAGAGACTAATAGATTATGCACCAGCCCAGATGTGGCAACAATACTCCATGCGATGGTGGATTTGTAGAGATACAGGATAATGTCAGGTGTGAGGAGTTTACTAGCACGGTAGAGGGAGCCAACTTTCTTTGCTGCAGCCTTGGTAATGCCTTCAATGTATTTGTTCCAATTCATGTTACCTGTGAAGGTTAGGCCGAGGATATATATATATATATATATATATATATATATATATATATATATATATATATATATATATATATATATATATATACCATTACTAATCTCTATTCGCGTATTGAACACAATTAAAGTAAATACTGAAACTTTGATCACACAATATATTATATCACGTTTTAATATATGTGTATATACATGAAACAGTAATATGCATCTCTCTCTCTGTCTGTCTCTCTCTCTCTCTCTCTATATATATATATATATATATATATATATATAAGTATATTTTTGTATGTTTATTTTATTTTTATATAGCTCTACTTTGTATTGAGCAGTTTTGAAAAATTTTTGGTTCCAAGTTTATTTCTTCAATATATTTGTACTTAATTACAGATATATATATATATATATATATATATATATATATATATATATATATATATATATATATATATATATATATATATATATATATATATATGTTTGGTGCACATATATTGGTGTATGCTGTGTATTCTATCTGTTTATTGTATCTCCATGTTCGTATACTTCGGATTTTTAAATATTACTTTTGTTTTCTGGTATAACTTCCTTTTTTTCCATTTTAAGTATACTTATTTATAGGTATATATCTATCTATCTTTGTTGATTTCACATGTGTATATCTATGTTTTCTCCTTGTCTCTCCTTCTCTCTCACACTCTAAATCTCTCTTTATATATATATATATATATATATATATATATGCTATTGTCGACTCTGTTGTTTGTAGATACCTGTTTACCTATCTGTTAATGCTTTACGTTAGTCTGTTTCTTTCTGAGCTGCCCTTTCTCAGCGCTTGCTTTCGTATCGATCGTGTAACTCATGAACATATTCTTAGTATCTGACTAACTATAGCACCTTAGCGCACTACTGCCGAATTTAATGTCATTGTGATAGGGGGAAAATATAACGGAATCTACCGACTATAGTTGCTATACATAGATCAGACAGGAACAGAGAACCGTTCATCGGAACTCATTATATATAAGTATGTAAAAACTCGTGGCTATATTTTACATGCTTCTAATGTCTACTCGGCTATTGAACACCGGTGAAATAAATACTGCAAAATATATACGTAAACCGAAAATTGATTATATCTTCATCGACGCTTTGTTTTTATCATAGAACTTTCTTTAGATGACTGATTTAAAGAAAAACATAGAAGCCAAAATGCAGGCTACCTATTTTTAACAATTCATTCTTTACAAACTTTTGTGCATAACATCGATATTTAAAATAAGAAAACATTCTGTCCACTTCATAAACTCATCATATATTTTTAATTTTAACGGCTATGTCTCCTTTCGAAAAAAAGGATATAAACACCTTTTCATATCATAGACCCACCACATATTATCAATTTCTCTTGTTCTTCAAATCAGCTATCTTTAAAAAATATTTTAATCGAGACACAACGTCGATGAACATATAAACAATTTTGGAGTTTTCTGTTTCATCGTTCATTATGTTAGGCCATTATTTCTATAATTATCATATATATATTACAGAAGATCAGAATAACATCAGTACTGCTAGTCTCAAATCCTATAAGTCCTCTTTGACCGCACTCTTTTCGGAAAACCGGGTGAAAGATATAAACAGAAGATTAAAAGAGTCCGATTAAGGAAGCCTATCATAGGTCTCCTTTTGTTAGAACTTAAAACCGACGGTACGGATTTTGTTCTCAACTTTCTTTAATTCATATATAAATAAATATTACGCTCTTATTTTTTAATTTTCTTAATAATAATCCAGCACTCTGCAAGAGTTCTCACCCACTAACCTTACATATATAAAAATATATACGCATAGATATATACTCATATGTATACTATACAATAATTATGTCTTCTATACTAAAGGTTACAAGAAAAGTATCGCATTTTTTGCTGAACTGGGGTATATTTCTACCATCTATCTTTAAATTCAAATACAATAATCATTGTATAACGCTACCTATGATTAAAATAGCTTTTATTTACGTGATCAATTGCGTGTGTAATCAGTGTATGCATTTATCTAAAATTATATATCTTTATGTGTTTTTTCGTTTTACTTCAGTCGAAGTTCTAAGACATCAAAGAGTCACATCATGGGGTTAACACTTGATCTCTGTATGAGATACTCGAATATTCCGATTAAAGTTCTGTTTTATCCCTCAAACGTTAAGTTAGTAAAAAAGTTAAAAACATTAATTTTATCCTCCCCAATTGACCAGTTTACTATGTTATAGTATATATTTCATGTGTTTTTTTTCGTCTTGCCTCACCCTAGGTCAATAATGCCTGTAGGCTGGTAGAGTATCCAGTTTAGTGCTGTTATATACATCACTTAGAGAAGGCGCACTATTCTTTTTATGAACCAGTATATAACTATACAGAGAGGATCTTATTAGGGATTCGAATACTATGTAATTTTGAATATTTGGTCAGGGTTTACTTGTAGGGTGAAGTATCTTTATGTCAGGTGATCCTGACAAACGCTTAAACAGAGAAACCAAAGACACTCCGGGATGGTGTCTTGTAGGTAATTCAAACCCTCCATGTATATATGCACCAAAGTGTTATGTAAAGTAACTGAATAGTATAAGATGTTTGAAAAATCGATGGCATAAATTCTATTTCATATGTGTAGTGCAATTAGCTGTTTGCAATAAAAAATGTTGATCGACATTCGTGTAAAGAATAAGCGTTTCCGGACCGCTACACAGGTATAGAACATAATCGCGAAGTTATGCAATCAATTATCCGCCACAATATATATATATATATATATATATATATATATATATATATATATATATATATATTTATATATCTATTATAATTTCATTCCAATGACCATAGGAACAATGAATCCATAAACATAATTTCCATATATTCTCTCAATTCTTTTATCTTCATATATCTTCGATATAACTCTAAACCTAACCCAAACTATAACTCTAACCCTAACAACCACAAACATAACTTTCAGCTGTTCTCTCAATTCTTTTATTTTTATATATCAGCGAATAAATGTTATTTCTCTTTGTCTGCTCTATAATTCCTCTTTGACCTGTAATTCCTCATTGTCTCCTCTGTAATTCCTCTTTGACCTGTAATTCCTCATGGTCTCCTCTGAAGAAGTATGTAATTTGGAAAAAATAAACAAAAGATAAATATATAGAAATATATAGAAAAGTTTTTTTTTGTGACACAAAGATTAATTTTATGAAATCGCCGATATATGAAAATAAAGAAATTGAAAGAACAGATCTAAGTTATGGTTGTAGTTGAACGACGATATATGAAGATAAAGAAACTGAAAGTACAGAAGAAAGTTTTGATTATGGATTCATTGTTCCTATGCTTCATTGAGCTTGTAATTTGGAACATTTTTGGATATTATAAATAGTATCAGATTGGAAAGAAAGTAATGTCGTATGTTTTACTTCATCACTTTGCAGCCTCCTAAGTTGTACACAGTTCTAGATTTTTTGGTGAATTGGTGTCTTAATATCTAGCTTTGCCTTTGAGATATAGTGATTAGTTAGAAAATATTAAGTTTAATGGTCTCAGCCGTCAGTAAATGGATATTTGTGAGGAGCATCTGAGACATTGCATGCTCTATGAATTTAAAAAAGGAAACTCAGCTGCAGAATCTACAAGGAATATTGAAACTATCTATGGGATACATTTTCTGAATGATCGAAAATGTCAACTATGGTTTGCAAAATTTTCTTCTGGAGACTTTAAGCTGTCAGATCAGCGCTGTTCGGGAAGGCCAACATCAATTTATAGAGACGTCATTAAAGACGCTGTGGAGGCTACTCTAAAATTAACCAACAGAGAATTAGCTCAACAATTCAATACAACTCATACCACAATTATTGCATGCCTGTACGAGTTAGGAAAAGTTTAAAAACTCGGACTTTGGGTTCTCCACGATTCGACCGACACTCAACGAAATCAAAAACTGACTGTTTGCACATCTTTGCTTTCCAAGAATCATCGAGAACCATTTTTGCAAAAAATTGTGATTGGAGATGAAAAATGGGTTCTTTACAAGAATACCCAACGCAAAAAACAAAGGTTAGACCAACACCAAAGTCCAGAGCCTGTTCCAAAGCAAAGACTACACCCAAATAATGTTATGCTCTTTTTATGGTGGGACATGAGAGGACTGATTCATTATGAGTTACTAAAGCCTAATCAAACTATCACAGCAGTAAAATATTGTTCACAGCTGGATGATATAAGAATTGCTCTATAAAAAACGACCAGCATTACTCAATAGGAAGGGTGTAGTGCATCAGCATGACAACGCGAGACCTTACACAGCAACACTCATTAAGGAAAAGGTCATGAGTTTCAATTGGGAAGTTTTTCCTCATCCGCCTTATTCACCTGACATAGCTCCATCCGACTACCATCCGACTACCTTATTTTCCTGTCGTTGCCGCATCACTTAAACAATAAACTTATGAAAATAACGACCAACTCAAAAATTACCTAAATTTGTTTTTCTCTCTAAAATCAGAGAATTCTTTTGCAGAAGGCATCAAGAAGCTAGTTGATTGTTGGACAGAAGTAATAGGAAATGAGAGGAATTATTGTAAAGATTAAAAATGCCCTGATGTGAATGTTTCAGATGAAATAAATGTGTTAGGCAAACACGACATTACTTTCTTTTCAACCTGATATATACTTAAATATATGGTTTGTAAGAACCCATATATATATATATATATATATATATATATATATATATATATATATATATATATATATATATATATATGAAAAATATTTTTTATTATTGAAACTTCGACTGGCACATCCCCATTGCCACTACAGAAATATTACAAGCCGATTCGGCCAATGAAGTGATCGCATAATGAAGATTGAAGAACACCCCAGTTGATAGCATATATAGAGATTTGTGTATGACGGATATAATACGATTTTATTTTAGTTTTTTATCAGCAATACTGCACAAATCGACGTAAAGTGTTATAGACTATTGCTCCTTATGTTATGTATTATCTCGCTAACCCCCACCCTTACCGAAACATAAACTTGTGTGAATAAACGAGTTCTACAGGATGTTGAATTTAGTTTGAAAGTTTCATCACGAAGGTTTATTGAAGTTTGTCTTCCAATTAGGGAAGACAAAATCAAAGGGAACAATCACATCCCTTAAATTAAAAACGAAAACAGTGGATCAGAGAATGGCGTTTACATTCAAGCCGAGATTTCTCTTGAACTACCGAGGAAAGTCAACACGAGATTTATTTTATTTAACAAAATAGACTTCCCCACCTGTTTACACGGTCATTGACTCGTTAAATGAACTTCAACGCCGGGACAAACAAGAATGCCAATTCAATACAAAATGGCGAATCTTTTGGCTGAATTAAATAATTTGGCAGTCAGCCGGGCCGTGCGACGAGTTTGTGTTTTGGAATCGAGACAGAAGATTAAGAAGCCAATTTTATTTTGCCATAATTCTGAGCTTCGCCAATAAGTCATCTGACTCAAATTGCTGCCACATCCGATGCACGGATGATGATGCAAATATTGCAGAACATAGGCTTCTTTTATTGATCGAACTGAAAGACACGAGATAAAGGTAACATGATACATACAATGCCTCTGCATCGATGATTTGTGTATGGGCACAGATGTACAGAGGTTTATGTGCATTTATAGACATGCGATCATATTTAGTATCGTCGCATATCTACAAAAGATGCACGAAAGCAGGCATATTGTAGTGTGTATTTGATAGATATCAAATGCATCTACATATTATATTCTGTTTCGTATAAATCTGTATATTTATCTGCTGGAATATATGTCTGTGTTAGCCATTTAATATACGAAGGCAATATAGAGACAATGTCAGAAATTGGACCACTAATTCATGGGACCCTTTATTTGACCATCATATACACACAGTTTCTCATATAACAAGTATTACCTGTCCAATTCAATGTGTAACGTACTACATAGTGGTTATAGCCTTTATAAGTTAATGGTATAGTGTTTGTAAAATACAGAGGTTACTTAGGTATTATTAACAAATGTCGACTTTAGACTTTTCTGTCCCCGTATAAGTGAATAGATATCTTATTGTTTGGATGTCATCATGTGACGAAGATAGGAAGGCTCTGAAGTGTTTTAGACAGTTACAGTTTATATTTTAGAAGAGAAATATTGTCATGTAAGTTCCAGATACCAATGACACTTAGAACGTTTGTGTATGTCTGAAAACAACCAGTAAAACTCCAAGATACGGAAATGAATCCATAGTTAAGTGTAATAAAATAAACCGGCCTTTTTAGTTCGTCATCATAAGTGTACGGTAAGCTACATAAGATAAAAAAATATCCAGGTCGAATTATAAACTCGGACCAAAAGGGCGAAAAATATTCCCATACTTTCTATGGAGTTGCAATACAACAAATGGACTCCGTTTGTTCGAGATATTGAAACAGCAGTTTTCGCTTCATGAATGGTTTTTAATCGTGTCCCATTCAGATGTGTATTTAGTTTTGGGAATAAAATGAAATCTGAAGAAGCAACGTCCAGGCTGTAATGTTTCTTTAAAAATATCTTATGAATTTGAAAAGTATAATCGTGTATTGTTGCGATAAAAAAAGGATTTTACTGGTCGTTTCTTTGTCACCAATGTATTTCGTAATAGCCTCTAAAACGTTTTTCCTACGGCCATCGATAATAATATGTTAATAGAAGTTAAGATTTTTAAACTTTACGTGAATCAATTTATAAAAAGAATTTCACAAGAAAATCTGACATATGATCTTTATATTGTTGGCACAAGTTATAATTAAAGTAGAAGTGTGTATTTGATAAAGAATATATGTATTGAAATCGTACAATTTTACGGAGCAATGGTAATAGTTTTACAATAAAAAACAGACAACGTCTTACATTTATTGGCGTAAATTAGGAATAAACAAAGAAAATAAGGATTAATTCAATAATGGTAAGAACATAAATATATTTACTGAAGGACTTCATTATTTACCCACATGACTGCCATAGAATTATATTACATTAAAATCCGAGGATTCATGGAATCATTCAAGTCCTGAATAGTGGAACAGAGACGTTGCACTTTCTGCAGTATTAATGGTTTTTTATAAGTTTGTCTTACTATCGTGGCCCTGGAGAGTGCATCTTGGTGTGTTTGCGCCGTGGGGATGTCTCTACCGGCAGATATGCGCCGACAGAGATATTCTGAGTGGAATCTTATCGTCCTGAGCACGATTCAACCAGCTCCTACGGACCACGTAAATCCCATTCTCGTTTTAGTAGCAGTTAACGTTTATTTCTAATGGGCCCATTGTTTAGATCCTCAAACAAACGGGTGAAAACAGTGGTGTTACGGTGTTATTAATTATCTTCAAAGAATTTATTATCGGGAAAAGGACTATAGTAGCTGAAATTTTAACCCTTGCTTAAAAAGTGAACAAGGCATTCTATATAAAACTATAGTTTTTATTTCTGCCGCATTCCAAAAAATGTAAAACTCGTTTCACCGATGCTAGGTAAGCGTCTATGGTGTGTAATGAAATCTCCTCGATTGCCGTTTCTCAGTCGGGGTAACAAATAGGAAAGAGAAAAACGTTCAACCAACGAAAAAGAGAGAAAAAAAGATACACAAAAAAAAAGACAGCGAGAGAAAAAAAAACAAGAGTCAATCCTTGTATTGTATTAAGTACACCGGCTTCAAAAGTATATGTCTTTGGTTTCTGATTTACGTTAAGGACACAAGAGCAGCAAGTTCGTCGGAGAACATTCCATTGAAGTGCTTGTCAAACAAGCACAAGGATGCAACATTGCGGCGATGGGGCAGGGGTTGGAGCTTGGTGAACAGTGAGGAACGTATTAGATTAGGGACGTTTTGTTAGTGTTCGTCTAAGAGGGAGAGGCTGGTGGATGATGCACCAGCCCAGCTGTTACAACAATATTCAATACAGGTAGGGTTATAGAGTACTGTAATGTATGAGAAGTTTTCTAGCACGGTAGAAAGAGCCCACTTTCTTTGCAGCAACCTTGACAACGTCGTCTCAAATTCATGTTATCTTAGTGTATTATATATGTTTTAAATACATCAACCATATATAAGATTCAAAATTGATAGGTCAAATATCTGTGGAATTTGATATTGATTCATATTTTAAACAAAATATAAATAATTATCCAATACAATCTGTTTACACTTGAATATACTTCATTGTATACGCAAAAGTATTTATAATATTGAGCAAAATAATATGATAATCATAGCATATTAGGAATAACAGCCTATTTCGCATTTATTCACATGGAATTGTGCATTACGTCATTCATAATATCATACGATAATTCCTAGCCTAGTCTAACACATGTTTACCAAACAATTTATGATCCAAGTTGCCATCATCTCATACGGGGGATTGATTTTCAGTAACGTAGCAGATATAAGCGGAGGGCCATACTTACGCAACCTGGTATGATATATGACTGATAGCTGGCCTGGTTTTGTCCATAGAGGGATGGAAGTACCAGAAGTAAATTTATAGCTGTACTGAAATAGTCTATCATGAGGGATCATATTCGTAGCTATGCAGAGCAATGGTCGAATAGAATGTAAAGCATCAGGTAGAATATTTTCCCAACAGGATACCTCCATATTGCGAAGATAAAAAGTTATTCGTATGGATTTCCATAGTGTGCCATTTAGTTAAACCTATTACGTTACTGAAAATCATTTCTCACTATGCCAATGTACGTCTAACTGCAAGCATAAAACTACCATCAAAGTTAGAGGTTTGACTCCCGAATTAATAAATGGAAATATTACTATAAGCCCAGATGATGCTAGCATGCCACCTGTATGTGAGCCAAAAAGCTCTACAAGTAAAAGTACGTAACTTTCTGAACCAATAGAAGCTAACAACCTTGTAGAGAACCAGTTGAGAGCGAAGTTCTGGCCAAGCCCACATTAAGATCTCGCAGGATACGAAAATTATGTTAGCGAGACGGGGAATAATAAAAGACTAGACTACTTTTGATAAAGGCATTATGGTCCTTTGCTAGTCTCCATTGTGTTACAATTTTAATTACAAAAGAAAACTACAGCAAATAATAAACAGTGAAGCAGAACTTAAATAGAAAGTCAGAAGGACGATTCATCCAGTGGTAGAAGAGGTTAAGAATACAATTTACAAGACTTCTCTTCTTTTTCAATTCAATGACTGTACAGATAATTATATTATATTATATTTTCCTTTTTTTCCTCTCTTTACTTCTCACTTCTCTCATTTTTTGTTATCTGTTAATAAATTGTGTATATACTTTATTTATTATTTGTTTATTAATTATGTTTTATAGAACATACATACACACACACACATATTAAGTTTCTTTATTCTTGTCTTTTGATGAAAAAAAAATGAAAATAATGACTCAATACTGGTCACCCCTGAAGAAGGAATTTTATTCCGTAATCGATAGGATTAATGTAAAAAAAAAAAAATTAATTAATCTTGTATTGCTAATTTGGCTTATATTTCAATTTTATTAACTTTCCATGCAGTACTTTGAAACTTGAACGATACCACACACTTTATATATATATATATATATATATATATATATATATATATATATATATATATATATATATATATATATATATATATGCATAAATAGATTTATTTTTCTTATCTTACATAGGTGTGTCCCAGTATTGCGTTCCGGCGCACTATACGGGCGCCAGGGGTAAGTGAGAGCATACACTCTCCATCAATGCGTGTTTGTTGACGCCCAGACACACCTGTACACACTAAAATATAGTTTGGTACTCTTCCTCATTCATTAGTTATCACATGTGCGCGGTAATATAAAAAAAATGTGCAATTGAGTTCCGCTCTGTTGTATATTTTGAAATTTAATTTTCTTATTAATACTGATTCTTTAATTCTAAGGTTGCCTAAGTGTTTATTCGTATGTCTTCATTGGGATTGTTATTTCTTGATATATGTCATTTAACTGAAGACGCATTAATCGTTATATTTTCTTTCATGCGTATATGTAGTTGCCTAGCTATGCAACCGATGTCGAACTCATTGCATATCGTAGATTTGTATTTATTATATTGCATATGCGCGATTGCATAAAATTGTGTTGTTGATAAAGGAATTTGGTAGAATTCAGGGGTTGCTGTTGCGTGGTGTTCTGGATGTGGATATGTTTTGTCTTAGTGCTGGTCTGGAGTGTGGAAGTTGTATGTCTAAGTGTTCTCTGTGGATGGCTTTGCCAATGAGATTGTGTCATTAAAGTGCATTAATTAAAAAAAATAAACAACAGAGAAGAAATTAATTAAGCATTTTTTATATAACCGCGCACAACCGACATATGTGCACATATGTGATGACTAATGAATGACAGCCAGTACCAAACGATATATTAGTGTAGGCATGTGTGTCTGAACGTAAACGGGCACACATTTATGAAGGGTGTATGTTCTCGCTTGCACCTGGCGACCATGCAGTGCACCGGAACTCAATGCTGGGACCCACCTATGCAAATAACAAAAAAATGCATGTATATATATATATATATATATATATATATATATATATATATATATATATATATATATATATATATATATATTTGTGTGTATGTATATATGTATAAAAATAAACAAATAAAGAAATAAAAATAAAATAAATAAACAATTAACAAACTAAAAACAATATACATTTTTAAATGGAGAGAAGGGAAAAGAAAATACATTTTGTTTAATATATAATAGTATTGTTCTCAGAGGATATACATCTACATGACTTTGAACTCCTTATATTTGAGTTGCGTCACCTGATATGTGATCTATTCCCTCATGTTCTTACAATAATTAAATAAATAAACTAGAATTAACTAGAAGCACAAAATAATAATAATAGAACTATTACTGATAATATATTACAACATTAATTATATGAATGCCAACATATATATATATATATATATATATATATATAAATGAAAGAAGAGAGATAAAGATATGCGTATGACAAATCTATTTCATCTTCGATTAACCAATGTAAGGTGTAATAAACCATGTTTATTTTTCGTTCTTTAAGCCAGGCTTTTCAAAGATTAAAATCGTATCATCAGAGCAATTACATAGATGGATAAGTTGGCATGCGAATAGCCAAAATTCTAATTTTTTTAAATTAAAAGACAATATAAAGTAATGGAATGTGAGAGAGTGTGCATAAAAAGGTTATCAAAATATAGAGGATGTCCAGTTTGTGGATGTCCGTTGACAAAGTGTCCGATGACGAAGATTTAAAGATTGAAAATAATTACATCTGAAGCACGTAAATTCCAGATTTCTAATCGCTAGAGTCCTAATTCCACATTTAAACCTTTTTAAACTCTCTGAATTCATATAATTTTGTCTAAAAATCCGTTTAAATACGGGGATATACCCCGAACTGTTTACTTAATGATCATAACGCTACTGTATTAGCTTATTGAACCCCCACCCAACTCTTAAGCCAGTCCAGACCTAGCAAATAAACTGGCAGTAATTAAATTATAGTATTGCTTACAACCAACGAACTGTAACTAAACAAGCCCTTCCGCTACACTATTCCTAGCATCAGCCATAGTTTCCTCCGCTAAACCTTCTCCTTTCACATACCTAATCTCATACTCCTCTCCCACTTTTACTGGCCTCGTCTTCGACCAGAAAATTCTCTCTCGAACCGTAGGTTCGATCAAAGCAACTAACAGTTTTCACTAATAATTCGGCCTACTTGAAATATATACAACATTTTAAACTCAACTCCTTCGCGGTCCACGGAAGTATATTCAAATGTCCCTAATTTTCAAAATTACATCCTAATAAGCGCTTTTTATCTATGGTTGAACTGAACTTCATACTATTAGATTTACTACATTTTGAACATTTCTAACGCAGTCTCAACTAAATCTCTTTTTTCATCTTCAAATCTTTAGTCACCTGACACTTTGTCAACGGACATTCACCAACTGGACCGACTCTATAGTTTGATAACCTTTTTTGCACACACTCTTAGTTTCAATTACTTTATATAGTCTCCTATTTTTTTTCAAATTTTGAATTTTTGCTATTCTTAAGCCTGGCTTAAGGAAAGAAAAATAAACATGTTTTTATCGAGTACACCTTGCATTGAAAAATCGAAGATGAAATAGATGTGTACTCCGCATATCTTTATCCCTCTTCCTTCATTTATCTTTATAATTGCTCTCTCTCGTGTATAGAGCTTTAATCGTTTCACTATAGGTTCCATTTTGTAGAAGTATTATTTTAGTTTCATATTATATATATATATATATATATATATATATATATATATATATATATATATATATATATATATATATATACGGATCTAACGCAACAACTATTAACTTAAGACTTCCGGTCAAAATGCATCTCATCCGAGTGAACACATGCTTTTCTTCTTCTAAAGATGAGGAATACCTAAAAAATTCAAAGAACTCAACAACACGAATACATTCTTTATTCGACACGTTGTGTGTCGAATAAAGAATGTATCCGTGTTGTTAGTAAATATAATTGTTATAAAAAAATATTGAATTTTTTAATATTGTAGTTTGTTCTGTTTTACCTCGCCCTGTAACCACGGTGTTTCTTGCAGAACTGCTTTGTCATAACCTTCAATCACCACTTTTCTTTCAATGTTTTTTTTTTCAAATATTTGCGAATTCCTGTAATTTCTCTTTGTCATACATTAAGTCATGCATTGCTTGAACTGTTCAGATTTTTCTTTTGTTTTTAAAATTAGTAACAGTAGCTTTTAACCTAATAAACTGATTTTGCTCAAATCTTGACACGTACAATTTTATGGTTACTATTTTATAGGCCTTAAACTTATTGAGTCGTGTATGATATATATATATATATATATATATATATATATATATATATATATATATATATATATATATATATATATATATATATATATATATATGAAGCAATCCAACAAAAGATATAAGCGTCAACTAATATCTTATAATTAGTGAAACATCCGGATAAAAAACTGAAGCTCAATATACTGGATAGAGCATTAATATTATAATATAAAATGAAGTAATAAAATAAGGTGTCAATCAAATTTTATTAGTATTCAAAGTTCATGCAAAGCATCCTTAAGTCCTTAGCTCATGAGTTTTCAAAGATAATTCTTCTCTTCGGAGGACCATTACCGCAGTTATACTACTACAGGCAATAAAATTACGCTTTGAAAATATATAAAATTATATACACAAATACATAAAAATACATAACATCAAACATATCAATCCAAAAACATACTTAATTTAATTAAACAACGAATTTGGATTTGACTTGGGTTGCATTTGTCGGGATTTCGGAACTTTGATTGGACTTTTTGTATTATTTTGATTGATTTATTTATCATTAACATTGAATATGGACACATTTCGCGACTGGATAACTTTGCCGGCCCCTTCAATTCCACGTATTTGGACTGCTGTTTGTATCTTGGAGTAATGTCCTTCCTGATTATGCTTCTCAACTTGTATGACCTGGATGGACTGTATGGATTCAACAAAAGTATGTTTTGGATTGATATGTTTGATGTTATGTATTTTGATGTATTTGTGTATATAATTTTATATATTTTCAAAGCGTAATTTTATTGCCTGTAGTAGTATAACTGCGGTAATGGTCCTCTGAAGAGAAGAATTATCTTTGAAAACTCATGAGCTAAGGACTTAAGGATGCTTTGCATGAACTTTGAATTCTAATAAAATTTGATTGACACCTTATTTTATTACTTCATTTTATATTATAATATATATATATATATATATATATATATATATATATTATTCTATTATAGTATGTACTTATATAATGACATCATATATTATATGTATGTATTTTGTCAGTATTTATTTCAACAATGTTAAATATATTAACATAAGCGTTTAGCAAACTAAATCGAAATGTAAATCTTTTACTTACTCATCAAGTTATACGATGACTAATATTTTTATTTATCTGCATACATCACTTTTGTATTTACTAATACTGCTACATTGGAAACTCTTTAATCTATTGCCTTTTGTTCTGACTCACACCGCTGACAACTTTAAACATCTATCTCTATTTTAAGTGCTTCCAATTTGTTTTTCAGTAAGTATTCCATAAACACAATTCGAAGTAGGTTAAAGTAAGTAATTGTATTTCATAGGTGTGACTATTCCAGTGTAAAATGTTGTTTATGTTTCTATAGTTTAGAGCTATCTTTCATCTTTTATAGAGATAACTATTCCAGTGTAAAATGTGTTCATGTTTCTATAGTTTAGAGCTATCTTTCATCTTTTATAGAGATGACTATTCCAGTGTAAAATGTGTTCATGTTTCTATAGTTTAGAGCTATCTTTCATCTTTTATAGAGATGACTATTCCAGTGTAAAATGTGTTCATGTTTCTATAGTTTAGAGCTATCTTTCATCTTTTATAGAGGTTACTATTCCAGTGTAAAATGTGTTTATGTTTCTATAGTTTAGAGCTATCTTTCATCTTCGGTTTGACAATTTTATTAAATCTTTAAATTCTAAAATATCTAGTTGTTCACTAAGACATTTAAACTGGAGTAGTTCTATTAACTTTTTGTTCCTCAAAATAATTCGATTGTAATAAAATATTTCAACATTTTTCATATGAAATCTACTTTTATGAATATAAAAGTTTTAAAATCTTAATTTGTCTCAGTACATCACTCCGAAATTAAAATAGCGTATGCGTGTGTGAGTGTGCATATATTAATATGTTTGTTTCTATACATGGGTGTATATGTGTGTGCATATGTGTTAAAACCGCTGGAATAAAATACGAGTTCCTGTATATGAGTGAAGTTCAAACCATTTTAATCGAATAGTCGATTAAAGTAGACTAAAACCTGCCGACCCACCCAGTATACACGCATAGATCACCTGCTTTCTTGTGATCAGCATCAATTTAACTAAGATGAGCAATGCACATAAGTGGGTGGTGAAAAGCGGAGGTTGCGAAATAGATTGATAACGAAAAGAAGAAGTGATAAGTAATTGATTGATATATAAACATCTGCTGTCTTTGTTCAGGAAGTAAGGAACAAAGTTTAATCGAGAATGGAATCCGGATAAAATGAGTCGGATATATAAAGAAACGATAAAGAAAAGCAACACGAATACAAACGTTGCGGATGAATGGAGACAATACAATCAGTGGCTGTTTCATGGCTAACGGGGACGGCTCTGATTATTTTATTGATGATGTCGTTATCGATTCAATATAGACACACAGACTACTCCATTACCCCGACTGTGAAAGCCTGAAGTTCATCCAATAAGAATAGGTTGATTTGTAATTACCTTAAAGCATCATGGGGATTTTCAAACACGACAAAAAAACGTGATTGAACTATAAAAGAAAAATAGCCTGTTAACATTTTTGAAATAATAAAATCACATGTAAAAAAGTTAGAAATGTATATTAGACGCCATCTTGAAAATAAAATCTCCCCATTTGTTAACTTATAATTCTCTTTTATTGTGTGTGATTGAAATATTTGTGTCATAATTGTACTCTACAAGATCTTTCAAGCTTTACTGGTTGAGTAGTAAATGGCGTACAATGCAAGGATGCAGCTTATGGTCTTTTCTTCAACATCTGGGTCTTTTTTGTAGCCCCATTTGGCCATAACAACTTTTTATCACCCCATCCGCTTTCTCTTGCAGTTGAGTGTCCTTCACTGTACTAAGAGTATTTCTGAGCTTTGTGGTAGCGCTTCAGAAAAGTAGGTTTTCATATAAGTATAACGGGGATCATTCTCCAGTCTTCAAGTCCATAACTGCAGACTTGTCTCTTCCTGAGATGCTGTTCTGTACTGAACATGGCTGAAGAAGCTGCTCTTTAACTTCAATCGTTGAGCCGTTGGTTCACGTCCATGAAGGAGAGAGTGTTCATCACTGCTGCCTTTCAGATCTACTCGGCTGGCAACTTCCCTTTACACATCTGCAGAGGTAATTCCAGCGAGGAGATTCAGGTTGTTCAGGTTTGTAAGCTTTAGGCAAGCTGTGATAAAGCGCCAGGTATTTTTACAAACTGGGTCAGATTATGATAAACCCGATATTTTTTATTACGCAAACGACATACAACAAACCAACATTATTGGATATGTTAAGGTGATTAATTACAAACATTATCAGCAATTTAATGATTTCACAGTCGGTCAACTTTGGGCAACATCTTGAAGATACTGCATTTACGGTTATTGGATTGCAATCAACTTTTAATATATAAATTATATTTTATACCATTAAAAGTGTTCGGAAAAATGCAATCATTACTTTAGTAGTAATTGACATTTTACTGGATTTTACGGCGCTTTTAGACGTCATATTTAAACAAAAAGCAAAATAGAAAACTGTTGATACACTATTCAATACAGTGGAGGTATTCCGAAAGAAAACCTCGGCTGATTAGATACGGTACAAGGTTAAATACAAACACCTCTAGACTAAGACAATTAAAAACCGACTTTTTATTGTTTCAGCACATTCGAAAGTTCAAAGTTCGAGAAAATAGAGTAGTCAGTTGTAGACTTAATAAACAACATTCTAAAAATTAATCTTATATCAAAAGTTACTGTTTAGATAATCCCCTGAAATAATGACACCATCATTATATATATATATATATATATATATATATATATATATATATATATATATATATATATATATATATATATATATATATATATATATATATATAAAGACGATTTCTCCCCTCTAAATTACAACACTATAGGACAATAAACACTGGCGCTACACATAATTGCAATATGGTCACGGTTTCTGCCAATAACTGATGCGTGTTTCAGGAAATTCTCAGTCATTTTCATTAATGCCGACTAAACTTACACTCACAAAAATGTCATACTCAAGAGAGTCGGAATAACATTTACTCACACACTAATATCTACTCCCACTTCCCCATCAAACATCGGGTATTCTACTTCATTGGATACATTTTTCACATGAGACTGTCATTGTTTCATTTTTTTATTCTGTTCAATTATTTTTCGACCATTACTTCTACCCTAAGTAAATACGTATCGCATCCTTAGCTATAGTTTATTTTATTTCCGCGCTTTGATTAGCTCGTTTCAAACCTATTCAGGATTAACGGAATATAATTGCCGAACGATTACTAAATAATCGTAGAAAATAAAACATGGCGTCTTCCATTCCATAAATTGTTGGAATGGAAGAAGTCATGTATTAAAGTCTTCAACATCAAAATAAATTTTGAAAATTCTGCGACCACTGTTTCCATTCTTTTAAATATATAAAACTTTCGTCGACCCTTTCTTTTCATTTTGTTTAAAATGGTAAACGCCTAAACATTTTTCAATGTATAATAAATATAGTTACAGTAAAAAATTAGTCGAAGTTTTCTTTAATAATAATTCAAATTACTCTGCATATTTTGTCGGATTTTTTAAATAAATATTATAATTCCACTAAACTGCGTTCGTTTTAGCGTCAAAAATTCTCTTTGGAAATACATAACCAGCATTGCAACTATTTATTTTATGTAACGCACGGTAGTTGACACTTAATTTCGATGTTCCTGTTACATGTTAACGTCACAACATATTATAAATATGTTATCAACATTGTTACTTTAAAATGAAAGTCACAGTCTTCTTTAATAATAATTCAAATTACTGTACAGCTTTCGTCGTATTTTTTTTTTAAATAAAAAGTACAATTCCTCTAAGTTGCGTTGGTTTTAGCGTCCCAAATTCTCTACGAAAATAAATGATGAATCTCCAAGGATACGCCAGTTATTTTCCTTGCATCGGTACCCTTCTCTAGAAGAGTGGATTTCTCTACAAGACAGTAAGCAAAACAAAAGATCTCTTATTAAGTTTCAACATCCAAGCTTCTAATTAAAATTGAATAATTTTTTAAAATGTATATTGCATATCAAGTACAATTGGAATATTGAGTTAATGAAAACCATTAATTAATTCAGTAGTTATACAGTAGAAAGCACAGGTTAAAATCGCAGTTAAACAAGTGAAAATCGCAGTTCCAAATATTTTAACAGTAAAACGGTTTGATGAACTTACGTATCAGGTAAAAATAGGCACCTTCACCAAACATTAGGAAAAATTATCGATTAGGATTTAAATTAAAAGTTATAATCAGTTTATCGTATTTTGCCGATACGCCACTGATACGAGCGGAATACCCGTAAAGCTTCGTTTTTACGTTTTAATTCTTTGGGTTGTGCAAACAATTAGATATGTTTAAACCGTCTTAATTACAATAAAAAGGTTGTTTATGATCCTTTTTTACAACAGAAACGGTCTAATGATGGCGACCATTAGACTCTAATTCGGAAAAAGGGCGTGTGAACGAGAACATTCAATATCGCCAACTTATATGCTACCTATTCTAGACATTTGCCATATTTTTAAAATACCCACCGAGGTTAGAGGGGTCCAGAATATCAACCGCGGTAACTATTTAGTATTCTACCGTACAATAATAACAATACTATAGAGAATATTAAGTTGAGCAGATTTTTTTAGATCTCAATTTTAACTTTTTTCTACGTTTTCGCGTCGATCGTTGCCGATTTCAAGTCTTAAAAAAATAAAGTTATCATTCAGGAGCAAATAACGCACCCCATTATCTGGGAAAAGACTCAGGTCATGTATATACCAGTTTTAAAGAGAATTCATATTATTATCTTAAACACAAATCAATGGCATTAATACGTTTTTGAATTGCTTATACTCTCTCTTTAAATTCACCATTTATTTGTTTTTCATGAGCCTGTCTTCCACTGGTTAATAAGCTTCAGACACCATACGAGTTCCTGAGCAAAACAACGTGAAAGGGGGAACTGTCCGATTACGAAGTGTTTCGATTCCCGTTGCGAAAAAATGGATTTCATTTATTTGGCGAATTCGAGAAGAGTCAAAAATGTTCCCAGACGCCACATCAACCGACGCCGAATTTATCAGCGCGTAACGACAGAAAAGTGTCCGAGCATGAACACGACTGCATCTGGTTGCTGACCGAGAAGACAGGGTTACATTAAGCGTTAATAAGACAATCACTAAGTTATTGTCGATTATATTATTTTTACATCAATATTCATAATTATTTATTTTTATTTTTTAATATATTCTATTAATTACTTTTCGCTCAATATAATTTCGCTAACAAATTTTGATAACCTGTCTAAACGTTTTCCCTTTTTTAGTTTCAAAAAGTATGCATTTTCAAAAAGTATGCATTTTCAAAAAGTTAAAACATTTTCATAAAGTATGCATTTTCATAAAGTATGCATTTTCAAAAAGTATGCATTTTCAAAAAGTATGCATTTTCAAAAAGTTAAAACATTTTCATAAAGTATGCATTTTCATAAAGTATGCATTTTCAAAAAGTATGCATTTTCAAAAAGTTAAAACATTTTCATAAAGTATGCATTTTCATAAAGTATGCATTTTCAAAAAGTATGCATTTTCATAAAGTATGCATTTTCAAAAGTATGCAATTTCAAAAAGTATGCCTTTTCAAAAAGTATGCATTTTCATAAAGTATGTATTTTCATAAAGTATGCATTTTCAAAAAGTATGCATTTTCATAAAGCATGCATTTTCATAAAATATGCATTTTCATAAAGTATGCATCTTCAAAAACTTAAAACATTTTCATAAAGTATGCATTTTCATAAAGTATGCATTTTCAAAAAGTATGCATTTTCATAAAGTATGCATTTTCAAAAGTATGCAATTTCAAAAAAGATTGCCTTTTCAAAAAGTATGTATTTTCATAAAGTATGTATTTTCATAAAGTATGCATTTTCAAAAAGTATGCATTTTCATAAAGCATGCATTTTCATAAAATATGCATTTTCATAAAGTATGCATCTTCAAAAACTTAAAACATTTTCATAAAGTATGCATTTTCATAAAGTATGCATTTTCATAAAGTATGCATTTTCAAAAAGTTAAAACATTTTCATAAAGTATGCATTTTCAAAAAGTATGCATTTTCAAAAAGTATGCATTTTCATAAAGTATGCATTTTCAAAAGTATGCAATTTCAAAAAGTATGCATTTTCAAAAGATATGCATTTTCATAAAGTATGTATTTTCATAAAGTATGCATTTTCAAAAAGTATGCATTTTCATAAAGCATGCATTTTCATAAAATATGCATTTTCATAAAGTATGCATTTTCAAAAACTTAAAACATTTTCATAAAGTATGCATTTTCATAAAGTATGCATTTTCATAAAGTATGCATTTTCAAAAAGTTAAAACATTTTCATAAAGTATGCATTTTCATAAAGTATGCATTTTCAAAAAGTTAAAACATTTTCATAAAGTATGCATTTTCATAAAGTATGCATTTTAAAAAGTATGCATTTTCATAAAGTTAAAACATTTTCATAAAGTATGCATTTTCAAAAAGTTAAATCATTTTCATAAAGTATGCATTTTCATAAAGTATGCATTTTAAAAAGTATGCATTTTCATAAAGTTAAAACATTTTCATAAAGTATGCATTTTCATAAAGTATGCATTTTCAAAAAGTATGCATTTTCATAAAGTATGCATTTTCAAAAAGTATGCATTTTCAAAAAGTATGCATTTTCATAAAGTATGCATTTTCAAAAAGTATGCATTGTCAAAAAGTATGCATTTTCAAAAAGTATGCATTTCATAAAGTATTCATTTTCAAAAAGTATGCATTGTCAAAAAGTATGCATTTTCATAAAGTATGCATTTTCAAAAAGTATGCATTTCATAAAGTATTCATTTTCAAAAAGTATGCATTGTCAAAAAGTATGCATTTTCATAAAGTATGCATTTTCAAAAAGTATGCATTTCATAAAGTATTCATTTTCAAAAAGTATGCATTGTCAAAAAGTATTCATTTTCATAAAGTATGCATTTTCATAAAGTATGCATTTTCATAAAGTATGCATTTTCATAAAGTATTCATTTTCAAAAAGTATGCATTTTCATAAAATATGCATTTTCAAAAGGTATGCATTTTCAAAAAGTTAAAACATTGAGGTGTAGTAAAGTACTTACTACATTTAATCAGTGCATACGCTAGTCTTTTACATTTTAAGATTAACGAAATATATCCCCTCATTCTGTTAACATATTGCGAAGTTTACCCTAATTGCCGTCGCTCGCAATATGCAGTAACACTTCAATTTGTCATTATGTTGACGATAAATGTTGCAACTGTGTATTTTTAAATACCTTCATAAACATTCACACATTAAAAATATGGCATATTATTACGTTGGCATCATTCCCCAATCAGGTGTTTGGGTGTTCTTTAGACAATTCAAATGATTATGCTTTTGAATAAAAGTCATATTTGGAAAAAAATAACTTTCGCTTTTCTGATTACGCGTTTCTGTTAATTTATCATCGCTGCAACGGCCACACGTAGCCATAATCCAATGCATTTCCCCTTTATTTCGTCGACGTGGGATGGGATAATTGCCTAACACCTTGTTGCCCTCATCTACTAGAGAGTGCTGGACGGCACAGAGCACCCTATTTTGCACCGAAATGTAATTAAACGAACTCTTAGAGAAAACATTGACGTTTAACTGTTCCGTTATGCACACCACGCGCACACTGTTTCTGTGTTTTACTTTTTTTCGTATAGCCACTAGGAACTTTTGTTTGTTTTAGGATCTCAAAGAACGCAAGCGCTATTGTTTTACTTAAAATTAATAACAGTGTAAAAAGTAATGGAAAGCATCCTCTCAAGATATACTGTAAGACCATATTCTGGTCCCTCGCCGACCATCAGCCTCCAAAACGCATTTGTCTTGTGTGTTTTTCTGTCTGACTTCGTACTGGCAATCGGCGAGGGCACACGCAAGTTGTGTATAAAAACAAATGAACGTACATTATCCCAATCAAAATAAAAACACAGACAAGTTGTTGGTATAAGTCAGTCGTACTCTGTGTGTGTGATATCTTTGTCGCGGAAATGGTCCCCCGAACGCTCTTCATAGTTTTTCGGATGTGTCGGTTCCGGTGAAAAATCTACATTCTCTAACGCCGAGTTGTTGAATTTCGGACAATCTCAGCGATCTCCCCGAGGCTGAAAACTGACTGACTTCCCGAGCCTACGTCATCTGATTTCTGCCGAACTTTGACCCCAATCTATGATTGCTATCTCGTCTGGTTCGTCTCCTCAATATACTTACCTTCTACCGGAAATCCCAAATGTTCGCCCTCCCCTCTCGGGGATATTCCATGGTCATCGGAAACAACCACATCAGCTTGCCTACTCAGCCACTCTCAGCTGCCCACCCGGAAACCATCAAACAAATTGTTAGATGTTATCCTATCTGGGCCACTCCATTGTCGCTTACGTACCTTATTTTCTTATCATTTTAACTTTTTGTATGTCATTTCTCTAGCATTCGCTGTGGGTTGCAGTCCATAGTATAATGATACTACCCAATTTCGGAGGGTAGGATTGGTTTATTGCATCTTGCCGGATGTACTCTTATCCGCAGGATAGTGCCGGCGGGACAACCCAGACCTCTTAGACTATAAATATGCTTTTCAGACTCCCGTTGTAGTTATGTGGCTTTCGATTAATAACAAATATTACTGTCCTTAATCATTAACCCCTTCTCGATTTACAAAATCAATACGAATGTTAAAATGTTCATCAGTATTCATAAATATAATACTTACAGAGCACTAAAATCAATATTTAGAGCAAATTAAAAAATCAAGTAAAATACTTATATGGAGTTCAGAGGCGGGAGCAGAAGTTTAGTAGGTTTTTCATTTTTTTCGAGAAACGCCTGTGTATACATACTTTAACGGTTTTGTTACGCCTAATCCGCACGCACCGTTTTCGCCTTTATTTCGTATTAGCACCCGCACTCACAGTTAGTGATATGGTTAATTAAGATTATGTGTTTCTTGTTTCATTCATATAAAATATTACCCTCTTTTACATGTTTGAGTATTGACAGAATTATGTTTTTAATGCTCTACTCTAGAGAAAAACGTTGCTGTGAGGATGCTATTCAGTAGTTATAGAATAATACGAATACATGAATGTTCATTATTATTTATATTTTCGATACTTGCAGAACACTAAACGTAATACGTATAGCTAATTAAAAATGTTTATGTAAAATTTAGAGGTGGGAGCATGAATTTCTTTAATTCTTCAAATTTCAAATTTCTGGTTCTTTTTCACGGGCAGCACGTGTATATTTATATGTATATATATATATATATATATATATATATATATATATATATATATATATATATATATATATATATATATAAACGGCGTCTGTATGATAAAACACACTTTTATATTTAAAAAATATTTATAGTGAAAATCCCCTTTAAAGATGTGATAGTATTAAAAGTAGAGCACCGTTTGAAATTGAAAAGACTTTTCTCATTTCTACGATAAGCATACCTTGCTCTAGCGTTAAACACTGTAGACAACAAGACGCTTGGCCCGCCTCCGGGGTAAGTGTACTTTAATTTGAATTACTGTCTTTGTCTATTTCTCGTGGCGGTGTGATCCTTAGCATTATTCTCGTGATTCTAACCTAAATCTACGAACTGCGTTCGAGGCCATGCAACCCCCTTGCAACCGCCACTCCTACACTGATCAGGGAAAGATTAGCCCGACACGACGTCGTCTGTAGGTGAATAACACTTATATATATATATATATATATATATATATATATATATATATATATATATATATATATATATATATATATATATATATATATATATACACTGGCTAGACCCGTCGCCCGTTGCTCGGGAGAAATATAAAAGAAATAATTAAAATTTGTCAACATTCGACAGAACACAAATATGTTACATCGGACAATTGTAATATCCGGTTTCGAATTGTGGATGGGGGATAGGTAGAAGAACAGAATGAAAGAAAGAATAAAAGGAATGTTGTATGAGTATTCCTGCTCATCCCATGGTACCTGTATTTCGTCAGATTTTATTTTTGACTAAACACCTGCTCTGTCTATGATAATTGGCCCTTTTTAAATTAAAGGGGCCTACAGAGACATATTGAAACCAATTCTCCACGTTATCTTTGTATAGAAATTTCATTTTTGTGAGGAAAGGAAAAAGAAATACGAGCACTACTTAAACACACAAATATAATTAAGGTAGCCTGCAGAGCAGTAATAAATCATGTGTGTTCGAATTGAAATGATGATATTTACAATAGTTAAAGTACTATGTATTACATTGATTTAATAGTTAAAGTACTAAAGATTACATTGATTTGTTTAAAACTTACTACAAAATAACGTTGAATTTAAAAAATCCAGCAGTAGTTCTTCCCCCCACCACCCACGTTGACAAAAGTTACACAAAGGGAAAAAAATTGTGTGAGTCGACTGGGATTGTCCGCAAAAATTCACGGTCTTGGATCTACATTCGTAACATTGGGCCACGAAAGCGAGTAAGAATTATATTTGAAAATAGCTCAATAAAACGAAGCCTGTAAGCAAGCATTCGTTTTATGTTACGAAACGCTAGAAGGCGATCAAATGTAGGGTCCACCAGTCATACGTTTTTGGTCATTTTTATATAAACAAAAAAATTTGTTTTTTTCAATTTTTGGATATTATGCGTGTGAAAGGTGTAGGATTAAAAAATTGTCAACTTTATCTGTCGAGTATCTTGATTAATTCGGAAGTCGAGTCGCTGAACAAATTGTAGCAGCCATATTGAATGTTGAAATAGAGCTAGGAAGTATTTTCGTTAATTACATTTTCTAAAAACCGGAATAAATATAAATCTATACGTAAGCAACGTAATCCGATATTCTCGAAAAGCAACAGATTCAGCGGGACGGTCTATTAAGTGTGCGTAATGTTTTGTATCATGTAGCAAATTAATAGCCGACAAATAGTAAATAATAACGGACATTTTTTTTAAAAAGTAGACGTTGTTTATTACTTCCCGGTGTTCATGAGAAGAGTGTCAGTACTAAAGTGTTAGGGGAAATAGTTTGTGCTACCACCTATATGGAGTGTTTTGAGGAGAGTC
>OY744527.1:131919509-131937009 GCA_963556195.1 Sepiola atlantica | reverse complement strand
TATTTTTCGTGTCCTATATTATTTGAATTAGGGTTGGGGCTCATGCTATTATTCTTTACTGTATTGTTTTTAATATTTTATTTTTGGGTTGTTTATGATTTTTTCTACATTATTGTTTTAATTATCTTAATAACTATAACTTAATCTGAGGGTATTTTGTAAAAGATTTCATAGAGAATGCTATCATGTGAGAAAATGATCAAGTTTAGTAATTGTTGTCCTAGTTTAGTTTAGAACATTTGGTTGAATGGAGGTGTAAACCAAATGATTCTCGTATTACTTGTTTGTTTTGATCTATTGTTGGCTTTTTAAAGTGTTTAATTATTGTTGGCTGTTCATGGTTTAAGATGTTTTGTGTAAGTTATTTTATAACCACTGTCTTTTAATGCCTTTTTATGAAGAGCTTTATGTTCATTAAAGATTTCACTCTTTATGAAATTCTATTTTTCTATAGAGAGTGCACTGGATGCCAGTTGGAAGCGATCCAGGGCTGTGGTCTAAACCTTGTGCTTTTACGAGTCAAGAACCATCTTGGAAAGGAAACAAGTTATTGCAACGATATTTCTGCGCACCGGGATACAATTAACAGTACAGTTTACTAAAATGAAGAACTAGTGGTGGCTAGATATTTCTTTTTAAATCACTACAGGACATATATCGAAAGAATGTACTACTTGATCAGACAAGTTGTCTAGTCTCAGCGATTATCTATAGTATCCCAAGACAATTATAAAACGGTGGACTGAACACGTCACGCATATTGTATACAACTGAATTAAGGTGGCATAAGTAACTTGTCTCAGAAGACATCTTGAAATGATCCCTCATTCTGCCATTTAGGAGTACAATTCAGGAAGTGAAGATTGAGAAAGCACCTGAGGTTTTCTGCAATAATGGGAAAAAGATCGACGCAGAAATCCCTCGAATAATATCTGATGTTTGGGCGGGTGCCCCTATTACCCGACGTTTGATTGACGCAATTCTGACTTAACTATACAAAATGAAAGAGGGCTAGTTCATATGTGAAAACTATTGATGCATAAACCTTCTTCTGGGCGGGTGGACAAAGTATGTTCGAACTTCTTGCTTAACTTTTTCACTTTGCTATTCCTCTCGATTATGTTGGAACTCCAGAGTGGTTTTAGATCTGGTCGGGGCACAAATGGTATGATATTATCCCCCCGAATACTTCAGATAAATGCGTGGAATAAGGAGGTAGCATTCTTCCAAGTCCTTTTTCTTACTTGACGAAAGTTCTCAGGACTGTGAATACAACAATACTTTAGACACTTTTCCACAAACTTAGATACCCACAACGATTTGAAAGAACGTTTAGACGACTTCAAGCGGACCTGAAAGCACGCGTCTACTTTGGTCGAATAGTCTCTAAAGCAATAGCCATAGTTAATAGTCTTAAACAGAGTGACATTCTTGCGCCGTCGTTGCTCTCTACGTATGCTATATGCAACTTTAATGTCGGTGTTTTCATACGTTCCGAACCACTGACAGGATCTTCAATCTAATTGCTCTAATGCGAAGTTAAAGATTTCCAAACGCTCGACTTATTTTAAATAGAATTTAATTTATTTGATTTATATGTCATTAATATTTATACCAAAAAAACATCCAAAATAAAAATTGTTAAAGACTCCTTTAACAAACTAGAATAACTTTTTTTTAACTCCTTTCAATCTATTTATAGTATATCGAAGATATCTCAAAGAAATGTATTATTTAACACCCTCTCTTCGATCTAACATTACATTTTAAATAATATTTTTGTTTGCATTAATTCAACTTGATATTATTCAAAAACATGTATATTTATTCACAAAGAAGATTTATGAGAAGAAGAAATGTAAACAAAAATATAAACATGAATAAATGCGTTAGTGACGGGCAGCAACGATAAGAGAAGAGACAAAAATAAACCATGAAAAAAACTTACATTTACTTTTGATGTTATTTCATTTACGCTTTCGTGTTGTTGTTAATTAGAAGGTATTTGTTAGATTTTTAGTTCTCTGTATTTTTCGTGAATATAAATTGGGTCTTAATTTTGATGAGGAGTCGAAATAAATGTTGACATAATAAAAAATAAACAAGCATCAATAAATCTTACTTCACTGCAATGTTTTGTCATAATTTAATTTTAAATAAATGTTGTATAATATATATAAAATAAAAACTATTGACTTTACTTGTTATTGGTTAAAGTTCAAGAATTATATATATTTACCTTGGTAGCTGCATGTACTCCCTGTAACGCTTCGCTGTGCTCCTTCCATACCGAGGGAACGCCGCCCGATAAATAAGCGTCTTTCATACTTTCAGAAAGAACCAACTTGAACACAACTTATGACGACAGCGGAAATGTATTCAACTTGATCTTTGTTCTAAATCACTGGTAAGTCTGGGGATACGAAGAGATGGCGATCAAAATCACTAATTAATTATATTTTTTCAGCCCATATCATTTTAAACTTCCATGCGATGCGTGATTGTAAACGGACTCTCTTGTTTTCTATCAGTCTCTCTCTTTGAGTCACGGGATTTTATACCAAAAAAGTGGTGCTATTTTAAATGATAAGATTATATATTTATTTATTTATTTATTGCTGAGACTTTCTATGAATACATCTTTTTTTTCTTCAGTTTGTTGTTATTTACCCCGAAGGGGCAGATCCAGCGTAGAGTCCGAAAAGCACGTTAAGTTGTTAGAGACGATAGTTTAAAATAAAGTATTATCCGCTCGATGTTATTTGCGCTGGTTGGCGCCTTTTGATAAAGGAAATTGATAACAGCATTTTTTTCTGAGACTTTCGATGAATAAATAGTTTTAATGAGCGAGACATTTTTCATCTCTCTCTCTCTCTCTCGCTCTCCCTATATATATATGTGTGTGTGTATATATATATATATATATAGTTCTAATTACAGTTTTTCCCCCCTGTTAAACTTCTAAATAATTCTTCTCACTCTTTTAATAGCCTCGATTATTTCCCCCTCGATCACCTCGCCCCTCGCTCACTTCTCTCGGACCCTGCTCAATCCCGAATCCCGCCCTCACTCTACATCTTTTAACCCCCATAATATTTACTTTTAACTGCCATCCCCTTCTCACTCTAGTTTAAATTATTGTCACTATTTTAACCAAAGTGTGTATCAAATTCTCTCTGCCATCATTAACCTATTTAATAATTTTCTTTAATTAACTTCCATATTTCTTGTTCTGGAATTTTTTTTGATTCAAAGTTTAATTTTCCTACATCCAAAAACCACTAGCGTCCCGTAACAACATATTTTATTTCAATCCAAATCTTTAACCACTTGGGGATTTCCACTCCGAGTATTTACTCGAGGTCAAATTACCTTTTCCTTATTCTAATACTGACTCCCGGATTGCAATTTTATCGACTATTCCCTCATTTATATATTTCTTTATCGGTTAATCCATAATATTCCTTGCAGGCCTAAGATTAATTTTTTTTTTCATTTAATTATTTTTTTTATTTTTATTTTTATTATTTATTATTTTTTATTTCTACCCTTCAAATATAGTTTGCCTCATTGTTTATAAGTAATATCATCTGATTAAACCCCTAACCCCCATACCCCTGTTCATATCCCCCACCTCCGACACATTCTGGTATTTTAATTGCCCCCACACCCCTCTATCCTATTTCTAGTTGAACCCTAATTTCGCACTAGCATCCACTTTCAACTTTAAGCGACCTACCCCTCACATTCACACTCTTAGTTTTAAATCGCACTTATTTATCGCACCCGCACCCTTCTCCTCCCTTACACCCCTACACTTTCCTTTCTTGCCTACTGGTCGGATATGAGTTTTTAGCATTCTTCAGACTAGTCTTGTTTTTCAACGAGCAATCTGGAATTTTGGTCTAGCCTTTAAATATTAATTCGCTGTCTTTTTGCCAATTTAAACCTATTTTATGATTTTCGGCCCCGGGAAGTCTTTTTTAAATGGCGTATATTTTCCACCTCACGTTTTACTGAGCCTTGTTGCATCCACGAACGTACCTTCTATTTTCGCCGCACCTGAATATGTTGTTTGTGGATGTTAACTCTGAATCCTCTCATGTCATTTCTCGTGCCTTTTAACGACCTACCTATCTACAATTCACTTTCTCCGCTGGACATTTTGACACCGGACATTTTTGCAATCGGACTTTTCCTTGCATTCGGGCAGAGTTTTACCTTGTGTTTTTTTCCCCACAATCTTTATTTTACTTTTTCAAATTTTAAATCTTGGCCTTTGCCAACTTATCTATCCCAGCGATTTCCTCTGATGATAAGATTTTGATCTTTGAACAGCCTGGCTTAAGGAAAAATTTAATTTGAATAAATTGCCCTTTTACGGAATATACCTTGCTTTGAGCAACTGAATTGAAAAAAGATTTGACTTTTGCTTTTCTAATTCCTTTTCATCCTTATATATATATATATATATATATATATATATATATATATATATATATATATATATATATATATATATATTCTGGTTTTACAACTATTTCGACGAAATGTTTTCCGACAAACTTGCGGCACTTATACCGCCTCTACCTTAATACCCCTAACGAACTCTACAAGCAGCAAAATCTCACCCCTTCAGTATAGACATCGCCAGACACCGGAAGGTGTTCTACCCTTAAAGCTAATTTCCTCGAACCGCTTGCCTTTGAGATTATCCCATGCGTCTTGTTTCCCTGAAGAATTTAATATGTAATTTGAACAAGTTGCATAATTATTTTACTTAAGATGACCTGACAAATATGGTCTCTAATTCACAGTAGCCCCTTACGTCTTAGTGGCTTGTTTGGGGCGAATTGAAGTAAACCTACATATATAAAAGAGAACGTATGTGTGTGTCTGTCCGTTTATAGAAAGACAGATTGAGAGACTAACTAAAATATATAAGTTCATCCACACAATTTTCCTAGGTACATAATGAAAGCACATTAAACTTAATATATTTATAAGAGTTAGTTTCATACTGGCTCATTTTGCATACTGGTTAAAGTGTTCGCTAATAGCCTGACAGACCTTGCTTCAATCCTTGGTTGCGTCTTACAAAAGACTAAAACTAAATGGTTGTTGATACCCTCTTGGTAATCATTCAGCATTATAAGCTAAATGATCAATGGAGTAATCCTCGGTCAAGTAGCTAATGAACAGGGAGCCTTCGTGTTGCCTTTACTTTACGTTTACTTAATTAGTTTAACTTATATCTGAATATCTCAGTGGATAAGATAGCAGACTGGAAACATCAAGTTTTCTCTTAAGTGAACACTTCCTTCTATACTATTGTGTATGATGCTATCCCACACTCGAGCCTAGGAAACGGCGGTTAACCCTGCTAGTACATACATACATACATACATACATACATATATATATATATATATACATATATATATATATATATATATGTATATATATATATATATATATATATATATATATATATATATATATATATATATATATATATATATATATATATATATAATTTTTCATTCGCTGATTAATTGGACAATTACTCGGTTAGCAGTGCAAAATGGAATACTGGGGTGTATGGCTATTCGACGCTGATTAAGTTTACGTTCATAATAATCTATAATATGGATTCTCAAAACTCTAAGAATTATAATGCGTCTCTGGCAACAGTTCATACTTAAATGGTGATATATGATAGATATTTTTCTATCTGAAACAACAAAGAATGTCAATTCCTATAAAATATCGGTATTTTTAACGTTTACTGCTGCTCTGTATGACCCCCAGAAGAAACTTTACAAATTTATGAATTATTTTCGTGGGACTTTATTTACTTATTTCATGTCTGTATGTACATATAAATGATAATAAAGTGTATTTAAATTGAGAGTGTACTGCCTTTCCCTGGCGTTAGCGATCGTTAGATGTGTACCTGGTTGGTTTCTAATGTCTGGCATCACTTAGAAAGCGAACCCAACTAATTAACATAACTTATATAAACATCCCTGCATTTTGCGCGTTTTGTATCCTTATGTAACACTAATACAAATAGGGTTTGCAACAAGTGAAATTGAGCACAAGTATGCTTTGTTTAATCAAGGTTTTAATAGCAAAACAAATATTTATTTGTATGTCTGCATTCAGTTATACATTTTTGTATTTATTTAATAATTTCACTTGGTTTAATGTGTACATGAACGTATGCCTGTGAACCTACATACATACGGGTTAGTAGTTGGCTGACCCGGGTTAATAACCTACCCGAACTGAATAAGCGTTTTAAGAAACTGCCTGGGAGTAGTTTCGCCGCAATTAATGGCAGATATATAAAGATATGTCTTAGTTGTTAATTGGCAGATATGCAAAGACCCGTCTTAATTGTTAATTGATCGCGTGAACGATGTTGCCTTCTTTCCGTTATTAATCTCATTTATTAACTCATTATCGATTATGTTATTTTTTCGATCTGTTCGCAAGGAATGTAATAATAATAATAATAATAATAATAATAATAATAATAATAATAATAATAATAATAATAATAATAATAATAATAATAATAATAAAGATTTCTTTTTCATTTTCTGAAATCATACAAAAAAAGAAAGAAATATCAATTTTATATGTTATCTTCCTGATCTGTAGATACTGACTTTTCGACCGTAAACAGCTGGATTTTGAAAAAAATCGAACATATGCCGTCTATTTATATCCGGCATTGTGCATCCTATGCCGACTACGCGTGCACTGACAGAGGTTTCCTGTAAAGGAGGAGCATGGGTGTACCGGCTTGGATTAATAGACAAGCAAGTTAGTCTGGCAAATCCAGACGCAGAATTTGAATAGCGATTTCAAAGTAATCTAGAATGTCATTCATGAGAGTGCATACCTCCACCAACGCTCAACAGTAAAATTAACAAGAAAAGATACTTTGAAGATGAGGTCATACAAATGTGCGCTAACGTTGAAAATACTATTTGAAATGTCTTCGTAATAGATTAATGGAAATACTATTTCAAACTAAGACGTTACAGATAAATTAAAATGTTACTTGAAATTTAAATGAAAATGTTATTTCTAATTTAAGCTTGACAAACCCTCCGAAATGTTTGTGAAATTTTTAGCTTGGCAGACAAGCAAAAATGATATTTTAAATTTAAGCGTGACAGAGAATATCATTTGAAGTGAAACGTGGCAGACCGATCAAAATCCGATTTAGATCTAAATTTTAATTTGAATAGATCAACAGGAATAATGTGTCAAACTAAAAAGCATTTTTCTGTTTGTAACTTCATGTTCCAGAAGATTTTGTTATTTTCGTTTTCCGTTACTGTTTCCCGTTTATGTTTGTTTGCATGTTAAAAGAGCAGTCATTTGCATAGTTCCCAGTAGACTGCCTTCCCCATACCGTCGTGTCAATTGTTATTATTATTATTATTATTATTATTATTATTATTATTATTATTATTATTATTATTATTATTATTATTATTATTATTATTATTATTATTATTATTTACTCACAAGAAGGCATTATCAGTGATTGCTAACTGACAACAAGAAGCTGTGTTCCCTGGAGTCTAAGTAACAAGTCTCCATAGATTTCTAGCACTTTTCGTATCTTTCGATAAACGTTGCAAATAAATTTACAATGTCACAGTAACGGCCGTTTACCATTGATTTGTCGCTGAAAACGACCGTAAAATTTGATCCATCCTCCTTAGCATATTATGTTATTCAATCTTTTGTGTGTGCATAGGTTAAATTATGGAATTTCGGGTAATCTCATTTTGATTGGGATCATGTATTATTATTATTATTATTATTATTATTATTATTATTATTATTATTATTATTATTATTATTATTATTATTATTATTATTATTATATAAATATTCAAATCAAATTATGTGAAATATTTTATCCGATTGTGCACCAAAATGTCCTCGCAATTCCATTCAACCTTTATATCTGCAATAATCAAATTCCACCTTAAAATGTTATACACTATTGCTGTTTTTAAACTTGCCTGCCAAATTGTTACCAAAATGTATTATTCAAAATGCATAGAATTCGAGTTTTTCGTATTTCCTGTTTGGGTTTTGTCTATCTTAACCATAGTTAGAAATGCCCTTAATGATTTTAAAACCTTAATTAAATAACCTCTAATACTTCTGGAAAGTGATGTAGTTAATACTAATTTTCCAATCTTTCTGTATTTTATGTCATTCTTTTTGTGTGCTTTTGTATTAGATTTTAGTGAAGATTAGCTTTGTTATGATAATCTTCCAGGTCGAGTAGAAATAGTTTTTTAAAATTCTAACATAGTTAGAAATTGTATTAATTACTTTAAAAGTTCAATTAAATCTCATGGTATGCTTCTCTCTAGTAAAATAGTTAATCCTAATACACCCTCTCCTCTCTCTCTTTCTCTCTTTTTAATTTCAGTATTATTATTATTAATTTTGTTTCTAAGAGTTTTCTTGTCTTTCTTATGTATTCTTTTCCCATCTTTTTTTCCATTTCTCTTGATTTAACGGCGTCAGCTTCCAATATTCCCATGTATTTATAAGTATTATGTTAGCCAAGTGCTCTCATCTCTTCTCGATTGGGTAGTCACATGCTCCCAGCTCTCTTATCTTTCCATCCTCCTTGATACTTAACGATAATTTTGTGTAATACCTACTGTTGTGGCAGTAAGAAGGTATATTATGGGTTTTTTAATAGTTTCAGTTCCATTGGGATCGTGTATTATTATTATTACTATTATCATTATTATTAGTAGTAGTAGTAGTAGTAGTAGTAGTAGTAGTAGTAGCAGTAGTAGTAATAGTGGTATTTATGCCGTTTTAGAGCATCTCTCTTTTGAACTATTTTCTTAATTCAACCCTTTAGTTTTGGGCACATGGCATTCACATTAGTATTACAACATTAATATCGAAATCAAATTATGTGAAATAGTTCATCCGATAATTCACCAAAATGTTCTGTTAATTAATTATTCTAGATATTCTAGTTTTGTCACTCTCTTTGCATCAGTTTCTTGTAGACTTTATTTGTAAGTTACATTTTTTGTATTATTAATCCATGAAAATTCAGTAGACACACCTTATGAGTCTTATAAGAACACGTTTTAAAGCAAAATGTTTTGAGGAATGAGTTCGTCAGGATTTTCCGTGTGCGCTAATATCTTTATTGTAGAATATGCCCATGTCTGTCTCTACATATATTTTACACGCATTAATTCTTCTTCGATAGAAAACTGGCGTGTGTCCAAAAAGATAACATTTCATTTTATCAGAAGAGAGCATAACACAGTCAAAACCGTTCGTGCGTTACTACTCGCACCGAGGGACAGAAGAGAAAACGCAATGGTGGTTTCATCCCTTGGGATTGGCAACTCTCTTCGTAGACGACACTGAGTGAATCATTAAAACTCGATAACATCCGATGCTACTGTAGATAGACAGGAATGAGTCAAGCCTCTGGTTTTTCTATCAGTAAATTCATTCATGTTTTTAATAATTTTTGTTTTCATTATTCTATTGTTGTACGTCCGCCATCTACTGCCATCTCATGTCAGTGTCTCTATAGAGCCTCTATAAAGATCAATTTACTTTTTAATTACAAGTTTTTGTCAAAACAATGTTTTGTATATTATTACATCAAGTCGTATCATTGCGATAATTATAATTATAGTGTAGCCCCATTGAATACCACGGTGCTTTCAACACCATATCTATATACATTACTACTGCTGCTGTTGTTGTGTTGTTGCTGTTGCTGTTGCTGTTGCTGCTGCTGTTGCTGCTGGTGCTGTTGTTGTTGATGATGATCTTTCTATATTTATTTTTTTAATTATAGCGATTTAATTATTTTTAAAACGATAAATATTCTCTTTGTTTTTACCGTAAAAATAATTGTCAACTAAATATTCTTCAAATTAATAAAACGAAGGCCACCTTTTGAAATGAATGTGTTTAAACTATATTGTCAACGGGATGGCATTATTTGATTTTGGAGCAATTCAATTTAAAATGGGTCAAATCATTAGTAACATCGCACAATTTACTTATAATATTAGCTGATCAGACGATCTCATGTTTTAATGTGCGTAGAAGGTGATAACGTACGTACGAACATGAAATGTGTTAACGTATAATTATATAGATGATTATTATAACTACAACTGTGCTTCGATTCTATTTCAAATGTTTGACAATTACGTTCACTACGAAGTGATATAAGAATTATTTCTTTTTCAGTTGTTTATTTTTACTTCTCCGCCTTCGCCTCTATTTTATATCGTCAACAAAAATTTCCTGTCGTTAAAGTAAATGTTAATGCAATAAGCCAGAAACGGAAACACGAACACGAAAGAAGAACATTGATTTATGAGTTTCTACGCGAACAAGTAGCAATGCAGAAATTATCTGAAAAACCAAGAAAACTGGAGAAGACCAACAAAGAAAAGAAGAACAATAATAAATCGAAAACTAAAACAACAAAAAATGAACAATTAAAACAAGTTAAGAGAATATTTCAAAATTCTATAGAAAAGAAGAAGAAAAAAGTTTGTTTTTTAGTGTATAATTGTATATATATATCCATACGATGACTTGTTTCTATGTGTTCTTATTTGTTAGCTTATTCTGTTGGACTGTTTATAGTTTGAATATTTGTGGATTGATTTGATGATCTCGTTGCCATTTTGTTTTGTTTCTGATGGCGGGTACGAAACACGCACAGAACGACCAAACTCGGGTTATTTTCCCGTTTTCCTATTCTAAAAGGTTAAACATGAAGTCAGTTTAACGATGTGAAAGGGAGAATCCGGCTCCCCTGAGGGGCAAACTGTGGAAGATTATAAAAAGATAACCATGTTCAGACCCGTCGGCATTCTGTGGTTGCTGCGTTTCAAGTGATCTGCAATAAGCCATTTTTCGAAGGAGATAATGCCTGCGAGGTGGCCTTCAAAGGATTTAGTAAAAACATACTTCACGGCTGTATAAGTGTTAACCTTATGAGCAAACAGACCTTTGTACCAAAGTGCGCCAGAAAAATCTATCTTACTAGTCCCTTTCGGTGGCGATTCATTTGACAGCAGTGAGTGGCAGGTTGGTTGGGGGTGTTCGGCCTGGCTTATGACTCAACTTTCCCCACTTTAATATAGTCTAATGTCCTAAAACATTACGTTCTGCGCATGTCTGTGTGGGGAACTCTTCATTATTTAAGAAACATGATTCGGCACTTTTTTCTCAAGTATTTTTTCGACATCGGTTGCTGACGTCTATTCGACCAACGAAAACAAACGTCGCTGTATAGCAGAGACACACTCTGGACAAAAATACCTGACCCGACAGGAGTGGGTCGCGGATTTAGAATTGTGGGTGCACTAAAAAGCCCACTAAATTCGCAACGCTTTGACAACATGGATATTAAGCCAGGTGGATACTCTCCTGTTTCAACTCCAGACTAACAAAGCACTGATTACACTCCTGCTGGATCCCCACCCCCTTGTATCGTGGAAGGACCACATTTACTTTGTTTGTTTTTTTTTCTTACAAAATGTAATTAATTTATGTTCTGTGAGACAAAATGAATCTCTATAAAAACAAAGACTTTTCAATTAACAAATACATATTTCCACTGTTTTCTTTTTTTCTGTTTAGTTTATAGTTTTAGATCATGCGTATTGAATTATTTAGTGTCTAAGTAAAATGTGATTTAAAATACAAGGGTGGATTAAGTTTTGTCTACTGTAAAAATGGAACGAAAATGAAGAGGTACTTGTCAATGATTGACTGGCAGACTAGCAATATGGAACGAGCTACATGCGGAGTCGGCAGCTGCCGTTGCAGAGGAATTAGAAAAGGTGATGTTTGAACGGCTTAAGGACAGCTTAAGATATTTCATATCTGCAATCTTTCTGAAAATAATTTTCCAAAATAACGTGTCCTGTATCGCATCCGTTATATCTCATTGGATAAACGTTGGTATTGAGTGTGTTATACTATCCAAAACATCTAATGGTACAGTCCTGAATGTGCTACCGCTACTGCCAACAGGAACCAATATGTCAATTGTTTTCAACAAAATAGATGCATGAAACAAAAAATTTCTTCTAGTCTGCTCGAAATCACTGCAAAAGAGTATTAGAAACGATAAAGTGTCCTACGTCATATCTGTTAAATCTAGAGTAGCCTATCAAAGGATTGGCTCCCATGAGTTTTGGAAAATAACAAAATGTTGAACATATATAAGACCTCTATCGCAACTATCATTAATGCCCCTGGGGTTATCAGCTCAACATATGACAATGACAACATTTCACAAAGCACTTTGCAGCAGGTCAACACTTTGTGATAAAGCACAGCTCTTCCAGAATTCACTAGGACCGAGAAAACCCTAAGCGATATCCAAATAATTGTTCAAGTTGTTGCCAAACTTTACAAGAACGCGTATGCCAACAAGGCAACACATCCCGACAATATTCCAGTCACAGTACTCAATGAACTGCAATCAGAAATAGCCTTATCCTTACAAAGCTATTCAATCGTTGCTTAAAGAGGAAATGATTTCCATAATATCGGAAAACTTCGCTGGTATTTAAAAAATACGGGAGGGAGGTCTTCTGCATCTCAGTACTAACCAATTAATCTCCTGTGTGTCATTAGTGAGTTACTCGAATCTGTAATAAATCAAGAAGGCATCAACCACATACACAGTAAAAACTACTTAGTTGCAAGCAATATGTATTTAGTCCTGCAAGATCTACAGCTGACGTGCTGACTGTAATATCACATAGGATCAGTGAATCTATCGACGGGGAGTTCGCTTCGAGGGCAATGGCTTATGTTATATCAAAGGCCTTTAGTAGGGTTTGGCACAAAGTTTTGCTTCACAAACTTGCTAGTTAATGAATATTTGGAAATGTCTTCAGAAACAACAAATGTGTTCTCTCCAATATGGCTATTAAAGTAGTTTTTTACAGGCATACGTCTGAAGCTCAGAATATCAATACCAGCTTACCTCAGAGATTAATTATGGATCATATTTTTATCCTGGTGCCCATAAATGATCTTACGAATCGTATCCTGAGATCATTCGTTGATATCTACGCGGACGACACAACACTCTATGGCAGAGCATTGAGGAATAGATTCTGATTCTCTCTCTTCCGATTTGGAACACGTAGTACAATTGAAGAAAAGGCGCCTTGTCACTTTTAACCCTACAAACACTGAGCTTCTCTCTTTTCCCCACTAACGCTAAGATCCTCATTTCTCTCCAGTTGAAATAAATTGATCTCTTCTTTACGAAGTCCCATTCATTGCTAAGCTCCTAGGACTGACTCTTACCCCATAACTGAAATGGAAAACTTACATCAAATATGTTGCTAATGTCGCTAGAAAAATGGTTAGATCCTTCTATCGCTCCAGAAAGTGCCTCACTCCTGAGGTTATCCTCTACTTGTATAATTGTTAGATCCGTCCTAAGATTGAGTACTGCTGTCATATCTAAGCCGTTCCTCTCGGAGCACTCTTTCTTGCCTTTACAGGGTCCAAAACCGACTTCAGAGTCTAGTGTAGGGTGATCTAATCTCTTCTCTGAAGCTCCATTCGTATACCAGATGTTACAATCTTCTGTCGACTGTATCGATATGTTCATGGTAAGTACTCGATTGAGCTCCAATCTTTTATCCCCCCCCCCACTTTGGAAAACATTCACAGCAAGAACCCGACTTGCTACAATCACAGCAGAGGACTTTCATTTCTCTCTATTCGTACCAAAGACCAAGTGCGACTTCAATTAACAAAGTTTCTTTCGTCGGTGAAACAATACCACGAAGATGCTTCCCAGCTGACTACAACATGGTTCTCTTAAAGTCTAATGTAAACAGATGCTTATTAAGCTGTCTTCTTGAATAATCAATTTTTAAAAAGAAATCTTCTGTCCATTCCACGTTTGTTTCCAATGTGCCACTTAACGTTTAAGCGACGGTATTTTCTACTGGTATCGTCGTGTGACCCCTTGCCCTTGATAAGCGGTGACTCATTAGTACAAACAATATCTCGAATTTAATCATCATAGCTGGATAAAAATGGAGGATCCAACATCCGGTTCGCATCTGCGAATGTAGGCTCTTAAAAGTTCAGTAACAAGATCACAGACCAAAAACACGTAAGTAACCCCTCTTATTCCAGGTATGACAAGGGCAGAGACCAAACACAAAAATGCAGAAATGAAAAGAAGAAACAAAGAAGCTATAGAAAGAAATAAACCAAACACGAGAATAAACTCGTAATGGAATGCTACTACAGAAACCGCCACCCACAGAAGAGGCTATTGGAAACGAATGAGAAATCTATGGGGAATGTCTACGGAACACCATACAACGAAACAAAAGATAGCAGATCAAGCAATACAGATATTCAAGAGAAGATAGTCTTCGGGTTTGAATTAATGGAGATCATACAAAAGATAAATTGCGTAACAGATCAAAGAATATACAACTTGACGAAAACCCACAGGTAGGAGACTGGCAATACATAAACACTGAAAGTGAGGGGTTAAAAACTATCAAGTCACATAACTTACTGAGAAAGAAGCAAGAGAAGTGGAAAACATAAAACTGTTCATGACCGGGACCAAAACAAACTCCTATCCCCAAGGAACGTAGATCAGAAGAAATTACAATTAGAAACAGAGAAAGCAACCAGACTCCCTGAGTACATGTCAACAGATACAATCACATACCTAAACAACTTGATATATGTGGGGGGGGGGGGCAATAATTATGAAACTAAAAAGCGAAAAACAGACCGACCAATAGAATGAACCAACCAAGCCTGGATGGAAAATTACAACATCGTAAACGAAGAAAGAACGACATAAAAACAACCGGTTCCGACAGAGGCAAAACACTTCTGGAGCAAGATATGGGAAAAGCCTCCAAAACATAACAAAAATGCCAAATGACTGAAAAACATGAAAGATTAACTACAGGCCATTCAAGTAGGAATAGAAATAGAAATTAATAAAGAAACAATTAAGACAACCCTAAGGACAATTACAAACTGAAAATCATCAAGCCATGATAAAATGCATGCATACTTATTTTAAAATTCACGACTCTACATGAAAGACTAGCGCAGAAACTGAGAGGATATATCCACATAACAAACGTATGAGAGCGGATAACCAAAGGAAGGGCAACGCTAATAAAAAAGACGCCAAAAACATGGAACGATGCCAATCAACAACAGACCAATAACCTGTTTACCAACAATGTAGAAAATCCCAACAGCACAACTCAAAGAACAAATCTACCCTCCCTGAACAATCGTTGACTGCACCCGAGGAACAAAAAGAGTTGCCGGAAAGGGAACCGAGGGACGCGTGATCTGCTATACATAGATCAAAAGATGCTGAAGGAGATAAAAGGCAGAAACATAACATATCCATTGCATGGATTGACTACAAGAAAGCCTCCGACAGAATCCCTCAAGCATGGATAATTGAATGCTTCAAAACACACAAGATACCCGACAGGAGTATTAATCTCATTAAGAGAACAATGTGAACATGGAGACTAGAACTGACAGCTGGAAGACAAAACCTGACTGAGATAAAAAAAAAAATACAGAGATGTATCTTCCAAGGAGACTCCCTATCACGACTACACTACTTTTCATTAAAACCATGATGCCACTCAACTACATACTCACGAAATATGATGCCAGATACATGTTTACAGACACAGAACAAAGAATTAACGACTTTGTGTACATGGACGACCTGAAGCTAAACGTAAATCGAACAGCTGATGAATACGACCAGAATCTTCAGCAATAATATTCAATTGGAATTTAGAATGGAAAAGTGTGCACGACTAGAGATAAAAAGGGGAGAACTAATGACGGCAGAAGTCATTAAACTGCCAAACCAAGAGGAGATGAGGGCGCTAGGCTAACAAGATAATCATAAATATTTGGAAGTTCTGGAAGAAAGCATAATCAAATCTACAGAAATAAAAGAGAAGATTGGAAATAAATACCTGAGAAGAACATGGGACCTCTTAGAAACGAAATCATATAACCGAAATATAGTGAAAGGAATAAACACATCGGCAGTATCACTAATAAGATACTCTGGACCATTCATAGTCTAGACTAAAGAAAAACTTAGGCACCTAGATCAGAACACTAGAAAATTAATGAGCATGCACAACGCACTGCACCCAAAAGACGATACGGGCAGACGCTACGTGAAAATAAGCAGAAAGGAAGAAGACTGTTTGTTTGTTTCCTGCTGATCCAAATCATAACAAGGTGGTAGCATCACTTTTGCTTCCACTTATCTCTCCCTCTCTCTACCCTCATCTCTCCCCCTCTCTCTCTCTCTCTCTTTCTCTCTCTCTCTCTCTCGCTCTGAATGCATAGAGAG
The DNA here is from genome assembly GCA_963556195.1 of Sepiola atlantica. Taxonomy (NCBI): domain Eukaryota; kingdom Metazoa; phylum Mollusca; class Cephalopoda; order Sepiida; family Sepiolidae; genus Sepiola; species Sepiola atlantica. Next base: position 131,920,535 of record OY744527.1, on the reverse strand, counting down.
AGAGAGTATATGTTCTTTCGTTGCATGCGCATGTCGCAGTCTGCTGACTAGGACATTTGCCACTGGCGCACACTGCGATCGTACAACATTCCTAACGCTAATAGATATGTGTCTGTCCCATTGTTTTGTATAGGAGATTAACGTACGACTGAACGCGCTTTTAAAAACACTGTTTTTAATCAAAATACGCGATCGTAAAGAAGTCCGTCGCGACTTTACAAACAAAACAGTTGTAATATTTGTAATAGAAGTATTATACTTAGCACAAGAAAATCGGGAGTCAAAAATGTGTTGTTTTAACAGCGGTTTGAGCCCAAAGAATCAAGTAATATTTAAATTATCAAATAAAAGCATATATGTATATATATATATATATATATATATATATATATATATATATTTAATTTAAGTATATATTCTTTATAATATCCGAAAGTGTTCCGAATTGCAAGCTCGATAAAGTTGTATTAAAACTTAAGAGCATATATATTTATTATAGTTGCATTCGAATGACGACACTTATGGCCATGGATTGATTCCTGTGGTCATTAGAATGCAACTAGAATATATATATATATATATATATATATATATATATATATATATAAAACATTGGCTGACAAGCACGAATCCAAGAAACCCACGCTCCAACATTTGGACCACAAATAAAAAAAATGTTAGTCGATGTGTTAACTTTGTGATAAATATTAATTGTATTTTCTGTAATTATTGAACTAATAAATAACAGTTAAACATTTAAGTGTTTATATTGTGTCATAAATACTAACCAGCATCTTCGCAGCAACGTACTAAAGTAAGTGTATCGATACACAAACACTGGAAGGAAAGTACTATCTAATAGGAATTTAGATAAAAAGCATGCCCTTCATTTACTTTATCGGCAATTGGAAATCTGGGTAGCAATACGAATGAAAAAAGACAAAAGCGGTGTATCTGTAGTTTGCGTAATGAAGTTGGTGAACGTCAATTTAGAGTCTAAGGGACCATTAAAAATCAATTTCACCC
>OY744527.1:131902009-131912009 GCA_963556195.1 Sepiola atlantica | reverse complement strand
TATATATATATATTGTTCCTATATATCCTAGATTTAGATTTTTCACTTAGAAGATAAATTATTCAGTGAAGACCGGAATCAGTCCAATGGAAATAAGCTCGATGATACTCGATTACAGGGTACAGAGCATTTATATGTGTTTTTTGAAGGTTTACCAAAACATTTCGTTCAAGAAATCATTCATCACAACAAAAGATTTTTTCTTTTCATAGTTTGTTTATTTTTCAGGCTACAACGAGGCTTCCGCGTTTCATTCCCGTAGGGAATCGTAAGGCATTTTAGCCTGACGATTCCCTACGGGGATGAAAAACGGAAGCCTCTGTGTAGCTTAATTGGTATAAATATATTTTCATAACTAGCTCTTCTTACGTATTGAGCACTGTTGAAGTAAATAATGAAAATTGATACATAAAAGATTATATCACCTTATAACATTTTATAGGGATACATGAAATAATATATATATATATATATATATATATATATATATTCAGTAAGTTATGAAAATATATGTATGGTAATTAAGCAGAGGAGTCGGTCAGAGGCCTTCGTCAGGCTAAAATGCATGGAGTTATGTAGATACATGAAATAATAATATATTTCTTCATACTGAGATTTACAAAAGCCGCTTTTGATTCTAATAATATTATTTTGTACATGTCTGTATCACTAAAAGTATTAATATAAATACCTCTATTTACTATTGAGCACAATTATATAAGCCCGGTTTAAATTTTCGGATTTTAACCATGTGGATATTTACTTAACCTGCATTATATATATATATATATATATATATATATATATATATATATATATATATATATATATATATATAATATATATATATATAATATATATATATATAACACACACACACACACACATATATATATGTGTGTGTGTGTGTGTTATATATATATATATATATATATATATATATATATATATATATATATATATATAGGTGTGTATGAGTTTGTGAGAGAGAGAGAAACCGAGAAAAACTGGCGCATCTACGTTTATTTATTTCGAATAGATTCTTTCTGCATAACTTAAGCTTCTACCAGACAAGAGCCATCATAGACCAGAAACGAAATAATTCCTCTTCATTTTTTTCACTTTCTTCATCTCTCCCTTAACTGATACCTAATCAAAATTGAATCAGAGAGATTAAAATTAATACTTATATATTATAAGGCCGGGCCATTTCCATATGTTTACTGCGCCCACAGAACCAAGCACAAACGGAAAGAAAGAAGCAGTGTGAACCATCGTATCCATCACTTTCTCGCTCTTGTCCCGGCTGCTAGATTTTACGGCAACCACCTGTTGATCAAAATCCGCAGAGCGTTATTATATGGAAATACATTAGTAACGGATTTATACGCAGTATAATAGTTCTAATTTATGATCTCTTCCTCCTGTTGTTATTCTTTCCGATTGAGGCATGAAGATAGTTTTCCCTGAGTTAACTCATATTCTAAACCTATATTTTATCATATATTTTTTCCAATCAAATATAGAGTTATTTGTAAGATAATAAAAATGTGAGTATCATATTCCAATCGGTGGCTTCAGCATCATTATTAGACAAAGTTAAAGGTGATATATATATATCGATCTATGTGTGCACCTATATTTGTAAAAGCATTAATATATACCTATCAATCTATCTATTAAGAATCCATTTTCTAAAAGTGTATATATAATTCATCTCGCTAGATTTAAAGGCGTTATGTAGCTATCTATATATATATATGTGAATAGAGATTTTACAAAATACATTGCCTATCTATATATCAAATGATAATCTGTGTATTCAGAATCAGTTTTATATAAAGTTGAGTATATCATTAATGTCGATATATATTCATATATTATCAATCTAACTAGCGAGCTACGTACATATATGTGTGTGCATAATACTATGCATATATTATTCATCTATCTCTCCCCATTCTCCCTATCGTCGTCATACTTACTACTATTTATGCCTATTTTAAATACTTTATATATAGACATACATATACACATTATATATATTTATATATATATATATATATATATATATATATATATATTACTATTGTTTGTTCGATCTTATTTTGTTTTCCCTCTTCCCCTTCTCTCTCTTTCTCTGTCTCTCTCTTTGTACATATATATCTATCTATATATGTATATATATATATATATATATATATATATATATATTTTACTATTTTTTGTTCGAGCTTACTTTTGTTTAACATATTGTTTTCTATCTTCCCCTTCTCTCTTTCTCTCTCTCTCTCTTTCTACATATATATATATATATATATATATATATACATATATATATATATATCTTTAATTTAATATACCTTGTTTTGAAAAACTGAAAAATATGTTTATTATTGTCACATTTTTATTTCTATACTTTCATTTCTCTCTCTCTCTCTCTCTCTCTCTCTCTCTCTCTATCTCACTATTTCTCTTACACACTCTCTCTCTCTCTCTTTCTATATATATATATGTATATATGGATACATATATATATGTGGATATACATGTGTGTATATATATGTATATCTATCTATCTCTATATATACATATGTGTATATGTCTATGTGTGTATATATAATTATGTATATGTATATACATGCATAAATATATATGTATATATATATATGTGTATCAGTATATATATATATATATATATATATATATATATATATATATATATATATATATATAAGTACAGATTAGTAGTCCGAGGCCATAGCAATGCGATGTAGTTGTCAGAAGATGGAAAAAGTAAAAAGAAATAAACGATGAGAGAAAGCAATGCAATGCTTCAAGCAAACTACAATCTCCTTTTATATGTATATATATATATGTGTATGAGTATATATGTATATATATATGTTGATATATATGTATTCATATATATATGCATATATCTGTATATATATATGTATAAATGTATGTATATGTATGTATATATACATATGTATATATATATATATTTATGTACATATATATGTATATATACATGTGAATATATATATAAATATTTATAAACGTATACATGAAAAGGTATACATATATGTATATGTATATATGTATATACATACGTATTTATGTATATATACATGTGTGTGTATTCATATATGTGTATATATGTGTATACGTATGTTTATATGTATTTATATGTATGTATAAATGTATATCCATGTATGTATATATATGTATATAAATATGTATATATATATATGTATATATATATGTATATATTGTATGTATATATATATATATTATACATATATATATGTATATAAATACATTTATATATATATATATTTGTATATATATATGTCTATTTACATATGTATACATATATATATGTATATATATATATATATATATATATATATATATATATATATATATCTGTATATATATGTATACACGTTTGACTGAACAGGGGTTTTGTTTATTCATTTTCATATATGTATACATATATATATATATGTATGTATATCTATATATATGTATATATGTATGTATATCTCTCTCTCTCTATATATATATATATATATATGTATATATATGCGATCTATATATAAACCGTGGCTGAAGAAAGTTCTGAAAGAGAGGGCTTCATAGGTCAATAGTGTTAGGATTTGAAACCGGAGTTACCGATGTATTACTGATCTTCTGTAATACTGACATTAATAAATGTATATATATATATATATATATATATATATATATATATATATATATATATATATATATATATATATGTATATATATATATGTTAATATATATATATATATATATTAATAAAAAATATTTATAGTTAAAGCCCCTTTAATATGTAATATTCTTGAAATGAGAGCACAGTGAAATTGCGATAATTTCGTTTCATTTGCGACAAAACGAGCCCTGTACAAACGTTGAACACTGTATGACAATGATAATGCTTACCCCTTCCTCCCGTCAATTATCCCTTCTTCCTATCTCAATTTCAAATCATTGTATAATATGAGAAGCGTTTGCCGTGTGCTCTCAGGTGTGTGTTTCATAATTTTAGCATGTATCTACGAACAGCGTTCGATCCCATGCGACTGCCTGCAACCACTACTCCTGCGCTTATGAAGGCAAAAAGCCCGTAACGATATCGTCCGTAGATAATAAACACTTTAATATTTAATAAAAGAATATTTATAGTATATATATATATATATATATATATATATATATATATATATATATATATATATATATGTGTGTATGCGTATATATATATTTGTAAGTACAGGATTCACTCCAAAACTAATTTATCGACCAATACAAATTTTAGAAAAAAGCTGCTAGACTTAAGGGAGCCAAAGGTTGGTTAGATTTTGTTTAATTAAGTTGATTTAATGTAAAAGGGGAAAAAGTAGGTGGAAGCCCTTCTATGCAAATATAAATACCTTTTATTTAAAAATAATTCTAAATTATGGTATTAGACATCAATTAATAAATATTCTCCAAGTTTCAGTTTCTTTTAGAGTGCTTTAGAGTAACGGATAAAGTGCTTTGTGATAATTTTCTAGCGGTCAAATGTTTAATTGCCTGTGTGGGCGATACTAAGAATACACTTACGAATAACGTAAGACTTCTACCTAGTCATGGCTGACGGAACGAGAGAAAGCTACCCCGTGGATTAAATAAAAGTTCCGTTCGAAATTTCGTACAAATTCCCGAGTTCGACAGAAATATTGCCAAGTTCAACAAAAGACACCAGAATAACACTCAAAGGTAGAACAGTAGTTCGAATAATCCAAAAAAATCTAAATTATCAATCCTCATCTTACAGAAAATCCGAAACATAATGTAAAACTCAATTCTGCTCGCGCATAGTAGATCAATAGAACCGTCAAATCTGCTAAGATCTGTTCGCAGGGCAATGCCACATTTTTCCTGCTCTTAAGATCACTTTTAAACCTTACAACGAAAGCAGTGTTATGGTTGCTTATTTCAAGAATAGCAGACGGGCGCAGGTGAGATAAAGCATGTGACATAATTATTTTCATTTTGATGATTATGGCAGCACAATCTTGCTCTATACTTTGCCACATATTGTTAAAGTCATATATGACTGAATGTACCCCCATATTAACTGACTGAAATAAAAATGGCCGTTTTTTTCGTAAATTAATGAGTCACCACTTACAAACGCTTGAGAATAGGGGTTCACGAGATTACCAGCTGGATGATGAACAAGACTCTTAGAGGATTGAAAACGATAAATTGAATGCACAAAATCTGATGGTTTAAGGGGACGGTTTTACATGTGTTTGTTAACATTGGCCATGTGTAGTCTCCAGGGTAGCAGTCATGTGGCAATGTGTTCCATAGATGGAGAGGTATTGGAACGAAACTCTGTTCATGGAAATTCTTTTTGGTTCAAGTACACAGAACATGAAAGGAAACTACTTTGCAGAGATGGTTCAGAGATAATTTCTTGCTATCGATGTTTTACAGGGAGGAACTAGAGATTGAAGCTCAGGCGTGCACTTTCTATAAAAAACGACAGTGAGGTCTCTTCTGTGTGAGGAAGAAAAGAGATAATCTCTCACTACATACCGGATTTAATTTTCTACTCTGTCATGAAAAGAAAGGTAGCTCTGAGCGGCCTCTGCCCAGGTGTGACAGCAGTACCCTTTCTTATTATATCAGACTTATATACAGGTAAAAAAAAATCATCAGGAATCAGATCATTCTGGGGGCGGTAAAATGACCCAACTATTTATTTCAGCAGATCGGATGTATGTCTTCCATTTTAGGTTTCGAGTGAAAGTCAGTCCTAAGAGTTCATCAAAGCATGGTTCTCCCTCAAGGGGAGAGCTGTTAATTTCAACTGAGACAAAACAATGGTTTGGGCGTTGGTGGCAAAAGCTTTTTTTAGAGTAACTAAAACTTAAACATCATTTTTTCCGCTATTGAACTATATGACCCGGGTCAAAGGAGAGAGATTCAGAATGTTATTTGTAAGATCATTGATGAAAATAAAGAAGAGTTGTGGACCCAGAATAGATTCTTGAGGCACGTCGGCGTTCATACTATTGTTGTATATTGCACCTTCGCGAGTGTATACATCGTTGTACACCCGTTTGTCTTTTTTGGTAACCCAGATTGAGTCGCTGCTGGCTAGTGTCCCTCAGCCGTTGATCCATAACCACTTGAACGCCCGGTTTGGTTTTTAAAAGAATTTATTTAACATGATAAGGAGACAGAAATTAACTGCATGTGTACGAGAGAGAGAGAGGAGAGGGGAGAGAAGTTTAGAATGAATTGTGCCTACACTGCGCTCACCTCCTGTTGCAGGGGCCGCTTTATTCTCGCGTCAAGTTCGGTCGCTGATCGCAAGCTCAAAAGGCAGACCGCTCTCCAAACGGAAGTGACGTCATTTTCCTGACTTCTGCTTTTGGCCCCTCCCCACCTTTTAGGCTCCTTCCTTCCGGATCCCCCTTGTTAGCTAACACTATCTGCCTTAAACTTATACCCATCAATAGAATGTTTATTTTGTCCCACGTAATGTGTTGCTTTTTGTGAGTTTTTTTTTATTTCCCACATAAAAAGTTAGATCCTTTGTCTAAACTTGCCCCAGTGGCTCGTCAGGTACATATTTTATTCCACTATCTCTACCTTTATATAGTTAGGTATGTTTATAGATTTGTATTACGGAATTAACGTCTAAAAAACAAACAGATCATGATGAATTTTGAAACACAGCTGTTCGGCCTAAGGGCTCAACATATTCTAGATTCCAGTAGTTTCGCACCCTTCACAGGGTGCGAAACTATTGGAGCCTCATGGGGGCTTATTGTCACTTAAATTCCAAGAGGAGACCAACGGTTGTTACTAGCGATAAACTAATGGTAAACTGCTGTTGTGATAACGCAAAATCATTTTCAAAGGTTATCGAAAGACGTGGCGAGAACTGGGAATTTGAGGAGACTTGTTGTCACTCAGACTACAAGGAACACCACTGGTTACTGTCAGTGAGCAATCACTGATAATGCCTTGTGAAAACAAAACGCTAGTGAGTAGGATAATAATAATAATAATAATAATAATAATAATAATAATAATAATAATAATAATAATAATAATAATAATAATAATAATAATAATAATATAAAAATGAAGTAAGGTAGTTGACCATAGTCGAGGGCGACCATTAACTACGTAGCTACTACATTGAGGTGTAGGAAAGAGCGCCACTCCTTTTCGAGGATTACTCCACTTACACTTGATCATCACCTTATAATACTGAGTGCTTAGCGAAGGGGCATCATCGGCTATCATTTTTTTAGTTCTTGGTCTGGCTCGACAAAGTATGTGTCTCCTGACACCTTATCGAACACCCTTACCATTATGCCAAATGTTATGTAAAGAGACTTATTCTTTTAGTTATGCAAGACGAATCTATCACAAGATGTGTCAAAGTTTATGAATTTCCGAATCAAATGAAAGTGGAATAAATAGTGGTTGTGGTTGTGACCCAACGGATCAGGAGTACGTCTAGTTTATCAACATATCTATCTATTGATCATTCGGTAGACCTATATATATATATATATATATATATATATATATATATATATATATATATATGTTTGAATGTATATTTCAATTTCTTTTTCCGTATCTACTTCTTAATTTTTTCGACTTCATCTCATACCCGCATACTCTTTCTTCTCTACTTTCTTTCTTTTCCTTTTCTTCTTTTTCATCTTCTTCTTCTCTTCACCCACTTTCGTTTTCTGTAAACTTCTTCATCTTTTTTTTCTTCTTTTTTTACCCTTTCTGTTTCTTCTAATTATTCTTCCTCCTCTAAAACGTCGCTCAAACTCTTTTTCTTTTCGGTTCTCTCTTTTTTTCTATCCTCTCTGCCCCCCCCCCTCTCTCTCTCTCTCTCTCTCTCTCTATCTTTATCTCTCACGCACACACGCACACACTCTCTCTATCTTTTTCTGGTAGTTTTTTTTTTATATCTCTAATATTTGACACTTGCAATTTAACCAAATTAATCTGTTTTTGTTCTCTTTCCCGCTGTTCTTTTTTCAGTGCTCCTTTTTTACTTTCACTTTCACTTTCTATTTCGTTCTCACTTTTCAAATCTCCCACTTGATCCATACCCTCTTCTCTTCACTCTCAATTCAGTTTCAGTCGCAGCCACCCACACATATTGTTTTTCGCAGTATCACACCTGCACTCCCACCACCAACATATCTACCTAGCAGCCCCACCCCCGCAAAAATAACCCCCACCCGCTCCCGCCTGACTGTCCTTTCTGTGTTTAAGTCAGCCACCGCTAAGGTTCCATCTTGTATTAAATAAAATACTTACATAAAAGTATTACCCACAAACATACACACACTCCATATTTATCAAACATAACTTCATAATTACGCACACACACGAGAAATCTTTATAAACACAAAGAGTCATATACATACACACACATATATAGTTATATATAAAAATATACCTTTGTAAATGTTTGCATATATACGTGCGTATATAAACTTCAGATCCTTAAATTTATATACACACAGTTATTTGTTTGTGAATATCCCTTCAAATATTAGCACACAACCATACGCTATATATAATCGAATATAAATATATATATATATATATATATATATATATATATATATAGAGAGAGAGAGAGAGAGAGAGAGAGAGATTTATATATATATGTATATATATAAAATATATATATATAAATTAATCAATAAATAAATATATATATCGTAGTATAAAATTATAGTTATATAAGCATAAAGTATATACAACTACGTTGCTCTACTGATATATTGAGTACTATTAAATAAATATGGAAACAGAAATATATATATATATAATAGATTATTTTATAATATAAAAATATACAAGTAAAGGTAATCAAAATAATAATAAAAATATATATATATATATATATATATATATATATATATATATATATATATATATATATGTTTGTTTGTTTCTATGTGTGTGAGTGCAGTTCATATAGATATAGGTATATAAGAGCTAGTTTATGAAAGTAGTCTGTTGTCGGCATTCACGCACGCGTGCGTATATAACATATCCTAATTAGTTTGCGTACAAAAGCTCCTTTGTATATATTTAGTAATCGCTTGACGTTTGCTCTGTGCGCGTGTGGATAGATACACGCTTTTCTTGTATTACCTCTTAAATGTATATTGAAAACCCCAGTTAACCCTTGCCATCATACACACACACACACACACACACACACACATATATATATATATATATATATATATATATATATATATATATATACATATATATATATATATATATATACATATGTATATTTATATATAGGCATATACACTTAGACACACACAAATATTAACATATATATATATATATATATATATATATATACATATAAATAAATATTTTTTTCGATCTGTCTCATATCTTACAGTCGTTCTTTAAAAGAAAAACACATCTAACACAGCGACGCACGCGCGCACGCGCGGGCGGCGCACTCACACATATACAGACAGACACACACACACACATACGCACGAGACGCGTTACACACGGGCTTCTTCACAACACACAACACGCGAAAGCGGCACATATACAAGGAGAGAAGATCGCCTGCCGCGTGTATGTGCTATTTAAAAATTGTACGTCTTCGCGTTCTCGTCGGCATTTATTCCATCTTTGCTTTCTTGTAACCTACACTGTCAGGGATTAAGCATTATTAACAAGGGTATATTTCACATCGAATTCGACCATTTGCAACAATGACGTCCAAGTTCATTGAATCCCTACCGCGCATTAAGGCGGCCCTACCATCTATCAACACGGACATTCCTATGAAACCGATAAACGCCATAAAAGGGTAAGTCTGACGCTTTTCCCATTTGAAAACTTTTCTATTCAAAAAATAAACACAAAACCAAATCAAAA
>OY744527.1:131877009-131897009 GCA_963556195.1 Sepiola atlantica | reverse complement strand
ATTTAGAAATATGAATATGTAATGTGAAAATGAAATCAATACACACATATACAATGGCATTGAAACACACCCGGATGTACATTATATGTATACACACAGTTTCTTTGCGTGGGTGTCATAAATGCATACAGGTAGGACTTGCATTGTGTGCAATCATTAATACGTAGCATCATCGCATGTAGGCACGCACCTGTTCGTTTGTGAGAAACTTCATCGATATGCGCTCTCTTTTTTCTATTCCATCGAAAATATACGTCTCCTAAAGCGAAGGTGGGTGCTCTGCAAATTGGTAAGGTGTCTCTCCAGTGAATACCTGCTTTTAAGATAAGCCAAAAAAACGAACGATATATTTCTCATGATTTGATTTACTGCAGTTCCTGGGTAAATCTGCGGACATTTGTTTTATTAGTTTTAGTTTTGAATCTGCGCGCCTCTCTCATCTATACGCGAACACACGGACATTTGAAATGTTCTTTGTTTGCACGGCGAAGAGAAACCGTTCGAAACCTGTTGCGTCGAAGGAATCGGCCTTTGCGACGGATACTAGTAGTATCAGTTGTCAAATATATCACTTCCTTAATAGCGTTTTCCTACCTAAACACGTAACTATCTATTCTGCACTTTTATCTGCCACTAACGCATAACATTACTTAACTAAGAAATGCTACATTTTTTGGTTCGTTTTCTCGAGAAATACATTTGGCTTCTCGGCCTTTGGACTAGAATCAAAGTGTAGTATCTTTTTTCCCCTTAGTCAGTAAAGAGAGATCTTTCTAGACTGAGGCAATTTTTATTTCTCCCAATCCTGAATGTATTCTGGAGGGGGTAGCTGGATTTTCCAAATATTAAAATCCTCTCTTGTGTCTAAGCTGACAAGTAAATATGAACGTTAGAAACGAAACTGACACGACTAGAATAGTTTAAAGTGAAACTACATAAAACAAAATCTAAGTCGTTTGAGTGCTTACACTCTAAATATAATTAAGTTTAGATGATTGTATCTCTATAAAAACACCCATTTCACAACCTATCTGCTTAACGTTACCTACTTACATAATAGATTATTCCAGATACATTTTAGAAAGTGAAACTACATAAAAATGAAACCCTAACTTGTGCGAGTCCTAATAACTAAAAAATGGTTGAATTAATATGGTTACTTATATAAAACACCGATGGCCGTACCTAGGTACTTGCTAGCTACTCCTGTCTATACGCTAGGATTAACACATACAAATGCTTATAATTTATTAATGCATCACTTTTCGTCTCCTTTCTAACACTTGATCAACCAATAGAACTCGTGACTTTTAGTCGAATTGTCAAAAACGAAAATGCATTAAAACAATAAAATCTAAATTGTTTTAACCATTGTCGTTATATTCCAACATGTATTAGATTGAGATAGATCATATCTATGAAATAATGGTGTGTACAACCCACATGCTTACATACCTACCTACGTTACATCATACATTATTTCAACTAATTGAAACATATATATATATATATATATATATATATATATATATATATATATATATATGTAGTAAAGGAAAAGATTAATGTAAGAACTCAAATTATGGCCTATATTCTGAGGAGATTACATAAGACAAATCTTATTAATAAAATATTATGAATCACCAGGATGTATTAAATATTGCAGACATGAAATGAAGCTCAATGGTTTATACGTTATGTAAAACAGAGCTTATAATTTTTCATTTAGTAGAATATAAAATGAATAACATAATTAATATATTTTTAATCTTGCTCCAAAAATCAACATTCAACAATATTTCTATTGTTGAATGTTGCTTTTTGGAGCATTATTACAATATATTAATTATGTCATTCTATTGAAGTAATATATATATATATATATATATATATATATATATATATATATATATATATATATATAAATCGTCTTTATATGTTTATATGCATATATATATATATATATATATATATATATATATATATATATACATAAGTAAATGCGCTTAAGACAACTCGCTTTCAGTTATCTATACGAACTTTAATTACTGAAGTAATCTTTTGAAACTTGATTTTAAATGAGTTAAACATCTATTTAAAGCTATGCTTGTTGAAAGAAATATATATTCAGACATTCCTTCTGCGTGAAAGGGTACACATCTCTATCAAGAAGTTGTATCATTAGATCAGTCTGTCTGTCTCTCTTATGTTTGAAATAGTATGTTCGTCTGTCTGTCACGGTTTGACATTTAATTCTTAGATTCGCCCACGCATTTCTATAAGAGTATCTGTCAATCTGTCGGTCTGTCGGTCTGTCCGTTAATCTGTTACGCTTAAGTTTCGCATCGCATCTTAATATTCGTCCCCGGTTTGTCTACCCATTAGTAACTACCTCAGTCTATCACTTTTGTTTAAAATAATATTTCTGGATTTGTCCGTACATTTCTATAAAGAGTTCTTTATATTCATCGGTCAGTTCGTCTTTTTTAAAGCTTAAGTTTTGACATTTTTTTTTTATTTGCCAATGCATTGCTATTAAACGGCTCTGTCCGTGTGCTGATCCTTCTCACGCGGTAAAATTCGAAATAGCAATTTTAGTTTCGTCCCTGCATCACCAAGAAAGGCTCTGTCGGTCCGTTAGAGTTAAACGCGGAGGTTAAATAGGCGTATCTGAATAATCGATGTTCTAGTTTCGCGTTTTCGAATCTGCGCGCATCTATCCTTGACACGGGTCTCTTCAACCTTCATTTGTGCGCACTTTGAACGACAACTTTCATAACCTGTTGCATTCAATCGGATGCTGCGATGCCATTCTGCGGCTACTTGTAGTATCAGCTGTGGAAATGCATCAGCTTTGTTTCGACGTTTGCATTACTTACTTCGCTAGCTACTTTTTTCGCGCTATAAGCTGGTACAAACAATTAATGAATTATTGAAACTTAATAAATGCAGGATTTTTTTACTCCTTTCGAAATTTGAAAATCTGAACAATCTTTAAACCTATTTAGCAACACTGGAAAATCATCTCTGTCAAATTTTCAAAAGGGAATGAAAAATCTAAATGGTTTGCGCAATTTGTCTTTATATACTAAAAGATAATGAATTTATATTAATCGTCTCCGTAAAAAGCCCGTTTTCTACCTGCTTAAATATCTTCTCACATTGCATCTTAGTAGCAAGAAATATGCGACAACAAGCAATAATATACTAGTATACATGACGAACAAACAGATACTACACTGCCCTCCAAAGAAGAAAGTGCTACCTAGAAGAATGGTCTCATAACAATAGAACATATATTACACTACCGAACACAAATAAAGAAGGGCATAATGCCTGGCAGAATTGTCTCCTCACAATGGACTATACTAAACTACCTTCTTAAAAGAGAGGATGTGAATATGGTATCATGACAACAGAACATATACTACACTACCTAACCCACAAAATGTAGCATTGAACGATAGTACATTGGTCTAAACTAGTATAGTAAACTGAATTAAACAGTAAATGTTAGTAATCGTATAGGTTCGGCTTCAGACCGACGGATTACCAAATATCCATTATTAATAGATATGCTAAGTCAATAAAAATATAGATACAGTATAAAGTATATTGAGAAATTATAAAGTAATTGTCAACTACTTTAGTAAGAGCAAACTATGTTTGTTTATTTATAATATCGTGTAACTATGCGCTGATTAGCCATCTGTACCAACGGTTTCTGTAGCATAGCTAAATCAAGTTCAAGGGTTTGAATACAATCTTTTATCAGCGGCTGATGTAAGGGGGTATACAAACTAATGAGTTCCCCAAGAAACCGCAGGCATGGATGACTAATCAACACATAATTGTATGATATATATATATATATATATATATATATATATATATATTATTATTATTATTATTATTATTATTATTATTTACTGTATCCACATAAAATGTTATAATGGGATATAATCTTTTATATATAACTTTTCAGTATTTACTTCAACAGTGCTCAATACGTAAGTAGAGCTGGGTAGTAAGTTATGAAAATATATTTATAGAAATTAAGCTACACAGAGGCTTCCGCGTTTCATCCTCGTTAGGAATTGTCAGGTTAAAATGCCTGACGATTCCCTACGGGGATGAACCGCGGAAGTCTATGTGTAGCTTAATTGCCATAAATATATTTTCATAACTTACAATATATACATATATATATGATACTGATTTCTTTCACCTCACTCACCACTGACAAACACGGCTAAGATATATCAATCTAATTTTTCCAAGAGAAAATATATAAAAAATTAAAATTGATTGAATCATCGTTATTATATCAAAAAAAGGATTGGATATAGCTAAATTATTCGTATATAAAAAAGAGTTCCATACCTATCTGCAATTTACCTACATACATTTACTCTTTTTATATCTTACCTCTTGGAATTACATACGGTTGCAATGAACTTCAATACTTATTAGTAGCTATTTTAACATAAATATCTACTTTTAATGTGTGCATTTTAAACTGAAGTGTGTAAAAAGATTTATATAATTCAAATCAATGCCTTGATTTTCAGTTACGAAGTAAATCTAAGAATATTTCTTTAGATGGACTCTTCGATAAGATGCGATGTCCGTGCGTCGGACGATCAGATACGCTTGGCTTTCAAATAACATTTTTAAATCCGTTGGCGCAACTACATCAGAGTATCTCACCATCCGTCTATCTGTCTGTCACGCTTAAGTTTGAAATCGCATTTGTGTCGGTGTGTCACCCTTAAGTCTGAAATAACAATTTCGTCGGTCTGTCAAATTTATGTTTGAAATAACATTTTTGTCGGTCTGACAGACTTGAGTTTGAAATAACTGTTTCATCGGTGTGTCACCCTTAAGTTTGAAATAACTGTTTCATCGTTGTGTCACCCTTAAGTTTGAAATAACAGTTTCATCGGTGTGTCACCCTTAAGTTTGAAATAACAGTTTCATTGTTGTGTCACCCTTAAGTTTGAAATAACAGTTTCATCGGTGTGACACCCTTAAGTTTGAAATAACAGTTTCGTTGGTGTGTCACCCTTTAGTTTTAAATAACAGTTTCATCGTTGTGTCACCCTTAAGTTTGAAATAACTGTTTCATCGGTGTGTCACCCTTAAGTTTGAAATAACTGTTTCATCGGTGTGTCACCCTTAAGTTTGAAATAACAGTTTCATCGGTGTGTCACCCTTAAGTTTGAAATAACAGTTTCATCGGTGTGTCACCCTTAAGTTTGAAATAACAGTTTCATCGGTGTGTCACCCTTAAGTTTGAAATAACAGTTTCATCGGTGTGTCACCCTTAAGTTTGAAATAACAGTTTCGTTGGTCTGAAACCCTTTAATTTTTCATAGCATTGTTTGTCGGTCTGTCACCCTTATATTTTAAATAGCATTTTCATCGCTTAACGCTCACATTTTAATATCCGTTCTAGTCTTTTTAATAAAGGTGCGGCTCTCCTTGAAACAAACGTTTTTTTTTTAAATGTCCTTTGTTTGCTGTTCGAAAGACATTTGAAAACCTGTTGCGTTCCATCAGCCACTACAATGACAGTCAGCGACTACCTGTTGTATCCTCCATTAACATTTTGCAGTTTGTTAATAACTTTCCCTACACCCCTACTCAACTACCTATTCCACGTTGTAATGTAGTGATAACGAATAAACTGCTTAAATAAAATAGATGTAAGTGTTGGTTCCCTTCCAATTTCGAATCCTTCACCAATCTGTAGAACTCGTGATCAACATTACTTGATTATTTCAGCAAAATTTTCTAAATAAGACACAAATTGCAACTTAATTGATATAAAAAAAATCAAAGTCGTTTACGTCAATGTTATTATATAATTTTATGTAGATGTATGATCTATATAAAATACACCATTTTCACTATCTATCACCTTGTGTATCTACGATAATTTTGTGATATATTAACGCTGTGAAATTTATATATATATATATATATATATATATATATATATATATATAATTAAAATTATTATAAGTATCTGTTAACACTTACTCCAGGTGTATTTTTAAATATTATGAAAGAATAAATAAGCAAAAGTTACTTCGTTTCACCATAATTTTAACAAGAATATTTGTCAAATATATTAAAAACTGAATTGAATACACGTCACATGACAAGTACGTAGTCATGAGACACCCTTGGACTCGCTACTAATTCCTAGAGGTCAGACCACAAAATAATTCAACGCAATACAAAATAATACTATGGTGAAAACTGTATAAAAATGTAACTTACATGACGTAAGTTATGGGTTTGATAACATTAATTTTGTATGGGGAAGTTTCCCCGCCCAAAACCTAGTTCGTTCCCGAGTCTTAAAATTATCCAAATTTGTTCGAATTTTTTAAATTTAAATAATTTCATATTCGCCTCACATCTCATTAAAACCAACGATAAAATATGTTTGCAATGTTGGTTCAATATTCCCTGTGGACGCTTTTACTAATAAAAAAAACGGTAATTGTTACCTACTTTCGTCAATCTGCATTAGTAGAGGGTTATTCGCACAAAATGTCATGTTCCTAAATCTAATAGCGGATGCCCACACATACGTCATTGGGTCTGGCGTTTTGGCTATGATCAACGAAGTATCTGTTCCGTCTCAGGTGATATTCCCCAGGCTTTACCCTTCGTTCAGAGGGTAGGGAGCTATCGCCGGATGGGGTCCTCATTCGTGAAGATATATCGACTGCACAGGTATTTTGTTCTGAATAAATAGTGCCCCTTTCTGATGACTTTATATCTAACTTTTACGTCGTTGAGAGGCAATTGAAATAAACGGACACGCATATTCCATATTAATATCGATTCACATTTTCGTACGGTCTTATAGGGGATCTTCGACATGTTTTAATATTCAATGTTAATAAGTAAAATAGCACAGAATAGTCCAACATACTTAAAAGCAACTAAAAATAGGCCATCACAATGAAAACTGTGTGAAAATATAGCTTACCACACATTCATTTCTGAAAATATGTATGAAGTACGCAATTTCACTACAGTTATACACACACACACACACACACACACACACACACACATATATATATATATATATATATATATATATATATATATATATATATATGTAACAAAACAATGCTGTAATATATATATATATATATATATATATATATATATATATATATATATATATATATACATATTTATTACATCTTTATTATTTTACTTTTATTTCGTATTCGTTTACGTAGAGGAATCGTATATATATATATATATATATATATGTGTGTGTGTGGGGGGGTGTATGTTATACTCAATCTGAGTTAATCAACGTTTGTTTCCCTAAGGAGTTTTCGTATACACTTTAATAACACAAAATATATGCTACAATGTACCTTAATTTCTGATTAAGTTATGTATGAAAAATATGTTTTGATTGTCGTGATTTATAATTAACTGAACAAGTTACCCATCTTTCTCTCAGCTATCTATGTATTTCGCTTTCTCTCTAACAATATATTGTTTCAACAACTCTCTAATATTTCTTAATATCTCTGTGGTCATTAAGAGAAAGCATTCCTCTCTGTCTCTCTTACAAGCTAATTTACATAGTTTGTTAGTAGAGGCTGGAAACGCGTCTGCGAAATAATAGGTCGTTTTATTTTTATACTTATATATATTACATATGATTCATGCGGATGATATAGAAGTTAAGTGATGTATTAGTTGTATTTTTACACCAAGAATGTCTTTAAAAGTATGTCACAGTTTAACATATCGAATGAAAAGTGGAACAAATAGTGGTAGTGGTCCAACGGATCACCGGTAGTCTAGTATATATATATTTTTTTATTTATTCATTTATTTACACAGACATAATCTGTGACACTGGCATGTCGATGTTATCGATCAACAGCTATTATAAACTGAGATCTCATCAGGCAGAGTTAGAATGCAATCTTAACCTATCATACTTAAGATCGGATTCTAACTCTCTCGATATATATATATATATATATATATATATATATATATATATATATATATATATATATATATATATCGAGAGAGACAGAGAGTAAGTTGAATCAAATACATTTATTACATTATTTATATGAGTTCCAAGAAGTCAAGATCAACAATAATTAGGCGTACGATCGTTTCTAAGACGAATAAGATTTTTGTTTCATTTTGTACTTCTACAGCGTTTTTTACAAAACATCACAAGTAGAAATCAAACAAAAACATCAACATTTTCTTATTTTGAAAAGATATAACAAATTATTATAGGTAAAAAGAAAAACATATGTACATAAATTGATAATACCTCTACTAATGATGATTACAATAATAATAATAATAATAATAATAATAATAATAATAATAATAATAATAATAATAAAAAAATATTTTTATTTTTTTATTTTTTTTTAATTCATTTTTAAAAATATTATTTCATTTATTTATTTATTTTATTTTGATTTGATTTTTTTTAACTGGTGCCGGCCTAAGCTGACACCAGGCAAAATATTTGTAAAGGGTCGAGGAGGATCAGAAGACCGAGGAGGGATAGCACAAACTAGACCTCCACTGGAAAAGTGCAGAGAATGCTGGGACCTTAGGGGAGGTTTATTGCCACCCAAATCCTAGAGAAGACCAATTGTTCTTACCAGCGAGAAATCAATGGTAAGCGGCTGTTGCGATACTGCATCGTTATCGAATAGAGGTGAAGAATACTAGAAATCTGGAGAGACTTGTTGTCACTCAGACTCCAGGAAATACCACTGATTGTTGTCGGTGAGCAATCACTGACGATGATCTGTGTGAGAACTCCTAGTGAGTACAAATAATAACAATAATAAAAAGCCAGAAATAATGAGAAAAGATATAATGCATTTGACCCTCCAAATTCAATATTAAGAAAAAACTAAATAATAATAGTTATAATAATAATCCATAAATACTATAGTAATAATGAATATAATAATGATGATATTGTAACTAGTACAATAATAGGAGAGGAGAATTTTTGGTATGACAAATAACAGCAAAGAAAACAAATACAAAAAAGTACAAATGCGATAAAACATCAGAGAAAATTACATAAAAGTTTACATAAAAAAGCATTTTGTATTAACAATCACAATAAAACAGAAAAGAGTAACAGAAAGACAATAGCTATCTATCAATTTATCTATCTATATCTATATCTATATCTATATCTATATCTATATCTACATCTACCTGTCTATCTATCTATCTATCTATCTATCTAGCTATCTATCTCTCTCTCTCTCTCTCTCTAATATATATATATATATATATATATATATATATATATATATATATATATATAGATTTAGATTTTTCACTTATAAAATAGATCATTCAGTGAACACCGGGGTTGTTCCAATAAAAACAAGCTCGATGATACTCGATTACAGAGTACAGAGCATGTATATGTGATTTTATGAAGGCTTACCAAAGCATTCCTTTCAGGACACCAATGATCACCATTAAATATATTTTTTCTTACAAAATATTTAATTTGAATAAATAATATTTGTAAGAAACATATCTTTAATGGTGATCATTGGTGTCCTGAAAGGAATGCTTTGGTAAGCCTTCATAACATCACACACACACACACACACACACATATATATATATATATATATATATATATATATATATATATATATATATAATCCCTACAAGAATATTTATATTATAGTTATGTATAAAGATCGGCATAAATTTCTGGGAGAAAACTACTAACACAATATCAACGAATTGACTGAGTTACAAAACAGGGACATTTTCCAACGAATTGCTTAGAAGTAAAACATTTCTAAATAACATCTTGAATAGTTCTAAGGTTGAGAGACGTTCAAGACTATTTATAGATATAGTCTAGTAGATATATATATATATATATATATATATATATAGAGAGAGAGAGAGAGAGAGAGAGAGAGAGAGAGGGGGGGGAGATAGAGAAAGAGAGAGCGAGAGAGAGAGAAAGCGTGGGAGAGAGAAATAGTAAGAAGGAAATAGAGTACGAAAGACAAACATATATACTTGTTTATGCCTTCGTAGTTTTATTTCCCTTGGATTCGTGTAATATTTTTTTATAGTTTTTAGTTCTGCTTTCACAGTATTATCCTATCTAAACTTATCTGTGATTGCTCAAGGTTCAGGTAACGTTGGTTTGCATTTAAGCATATTTCTTAATATTTCCGTTTATTATTAGTAGTTGTAACAATAGGAGTATGTGCTGTGATTGTGACTGCTCTCTAGGATGGACATTCTATGAAAACTTTCTAGTGAAGCTTTTTTGTGCAATTACTATCCGCACCCTTTCTGGACTTGAATTTCCAAAGTAAAGTGGCAGGGAACCCCCCAAATCTATTGGAAACAACACCCGAGTAACTGGAAGTTCCGAGTGCGACGATAAGCCATTTAAAATCTAAAACAAGAGTGTGACCACTTCAGATAGCTTTATAGGTAGCGGCGGCTGATAGAGACGCAAATAGGTACGTAGTTAGGATAAAATTAACAAACATAGATGGCGCTTTCAACTAGTTTCTTCTTTATGCTATTAATCTCCTGAATTAAACCACATAGATTTTGTTCTTTTTACAGAACTCGGCTGTGAGAGACTGATTACGTTTGACGCGTCTATTCTCCGTTGAATGCTTTAAAACCATGAAATAATTGGAAATTAATATCATACAAATAGCCGGCATAATTATACATAGTAGATCTGATGAAATGTCATAGCAGACCAAGAGAGGTATTGGATTCGAACATCAAGTGAAACGAAAAATAATTGCAGCAATAATCAATTATGCATTAGTAAATACCCGTATATTGCGTTACTTGTTTGGTCGGTACCCACATAAGTAGTCCCAATAGAAAGAAAGGTTAGAGAATCTACATAAAATCTAAAGAAGACGATGGTAAGTATTCCCGAATTACTAAGTTCACCCCTAAGGCGGCTGGTAGGGCATAACCACTTAAATGTTTACATAACTCCTATTTTTATGAAATTTAAATCTTATGTATGCAATTTTACTGAAGAAGACAATGAAAGTGACCCCGCATCTCAAAGTCGCCATCGAACCTAAGAAAGCTATGTTGACCGAACTTCCTTTAAAACTACAAATATATCCTCTTTTTATGAAATTTATATCATGTGCATGAAATTCTCCTAGGAAGACAATGGAAGTGGTCCAAATCTCTACGTTACACTCTATGTGTTGAATATCTACGTGCCCTTACCTCTAAGTGACTCATTGGGACACAACCCTCTTAAAACTTTAACTACGTATATCCGATGTTAATGACATTTACACCATATGTATAAGACACTAACTCAGGGAGTTTTCTAACATTTCAGCCTCTTCCGACTATATTGAGGGCGAAACGGGAGGAGTGGGGAGAGTAAAAACAAAGAAAGTAATATGGTGTTATGAGCATAGTAAAAACGGACATAGTAATAGTCTTCAGTAAATCCCGAGCAACGTCGGATCTTTCTACAAATATATAATTAATTAATTGATGAAAAATTGTTTATATATATATATATATATATATATATATATATATATATATATATATATATATATATATATGTCTCTGTGTGTATGCATAAATATTGATTATATGAACATTTAAACCGGCTTAAGCAAATTCAATTAGATTTCAGTGATCTATCGATTCGTTGGAGCCGAGAAATTATTTATCGGCTCCGACGAAGCGGTAGATCGCTGAAATGTAATTGAATTTGCGTAAGCCGGTTTAAATGTGTAGATAATAAATATTTATAAAGCCCACTCTATATGGAACACTTTTGAAAGCATATTGGGTTTAAGTTCATTTTATAAATATATTCAAACATTTTAATTGACAATATATATATATATATATATATATATATATATATATATATATATATATACAAAATAAAAAAGACAGACATACAGACAGACAGAGATAGAGATACACGGAGAGAGCGAGAGCATCATAGAATAGGTGATAAATACCCGAGTGTAAATAACAGTTTCAAATAATCTAGTTCGGATTGGGTTTTTATACTAATGGTTCACCACTACTCAAAGCAATAAGCAACTCGAGGATAAGGGTAAGTGAGAGATTCAGTTTTATGGTAGACCAATACTATTAAAGTATTCAAAACTATGATTAATTCACAGGACGATATTTGTTCATATTGGAATGTGAAACTACAAAGTTGTAGTATGTAATGAAATATTCTTAACTTGTTCGCTGGTGAGAGTTCTTGGAAAGTAATTATGTTCATGGAACTTCCGTATCTTCTGAATCGTGAAAATACTCTATATATATAGTATATATATATACATATATATATATATATAGAGAGAGAGAGAGAGAGAGAGAGAGGAGAGAGAGAGAGGGAGAGAGAGAACATAGACAGAGAGAGACAGGGGGAGACACGGACAGAGAGGGAAAGAGAGATGGAGGATACTGTTTCGCTGTATCACATCTCTTCAGTGTAGCTCCTTACCCAGTCGAAAATTATCAGAAGCTACGAAGTGGAATCATAATAACTCGCTGTAATTACCCTATGTTGCTTGGAGACCTTTTTCCTTCCATTTTTAGGGTTTTGTATCTTTAATAACAAATGTAAACGGACGCATTGTCAACTGTGAATGATTTACGTGACAAAAAATGATGCCAAAATAAAAGTGACACAAAAAACACAAGTTATATGTAACCTCTTATTTCGCACAAATAATATCAGTCACCCCTCTCTCGTTAATAACAAATAAGTTGAACATATTCTCAACGGTTTGCCTTCTCTTCTTATTACTAATACTAGGCGAATAGATAATAGTACTACTATTAAAAAATCCCTGTGCTTCCTTCCCTATATTCCTTCCCCTCTCCTTCCTTTTCTTCCTATACCAGGTGAATACATAGTATTACTATTATTAAAATTGTTTTACTTCCTCCTTTTGCTTCTCTTCCTCATCAGCGAATCGATAATATGGCTACTTTTATTAATGCCCATAAGTTTTTTAAAAATAAAACAATACATTTTGCTAAGCGGACAAAAACACTTGACAATTAAACATAATTTGTTTTCTTTATTGCTTGTAAATAGTAGTAATTAAACGTTTTAACCCTTAATAAAATTAGGATTGTTATATTTTAAAACACAGGGACAAATGTAATCATCAGTCAAAGTTGTTGTCTCTAAGCTTTTGTGACATAGTATCCACGGCAGTGAACATTGGTCATCCGTCATTTTTAGAAAATGTTGATCATCAACTGCTTTTCTTTGGAAGGTGATCACATAAATGTTATTGTTTTTGTTATCGGTGTACAGTTTAAGAATTCATGAATTTTTGTTTTAGCCTTCATCTGTATAGCAGTTATTGAAATAGAAACTTTATTTTTTCTGATCTTCAAAAGAATTAGAAAAACATATACGACTTAAAGAAGATAAATCCTTTTGTTGGCTGCCATAACGGCGAGGGGTACGTCCTAGTTGATTAAGCACCCAGAAATCAGATTTGATAATACTAAAGGTGTTAATCTACTATTCTACTATTCCATACTAACTAACAGACAGATAATAACAAAATCACATAACCACTGAGCATAATACTGAAATAAATTAGTTTTTAATATATAAGTGAAATCTATTCAAAAATAAAACAGTGCCTACAATGTTTGCATTTGGTAAAGAGCGTATTTTTTAGGTCATTAGTGCTCGACAAATATAATTCTGTTAATCATTTTTTCTCGTAAGCGAGAATAGATAAGTTTTGAATAAGCAGAGTTTAATGCGTTCGGTAAATGCAATTATATTATTCTTATTATTCTGGCAAGCGGGGATGTATTAGCTCGTCAAAGAGTAAATGTGTTTAGAATGACCAGAAGCCAATAGTGTTCGGCTAATTAAGACTGTCATTCTTTTTATTTTGGAAAGTGAGAATAAAAATTGTCGATATAGGAAGTGTCGTGTGTGTCGTCTGAAAATGTTTAATTCACTAGGGCCAAAGTAAAGATTGAAATATGAAATTATAACGGAGCTACAAAAGTATGTGTTTTGCGAGAACTTCTCTCCGGTGTACGCGGCTGACAGTGATCGTGGATCTGAATATAAGAGTCCCCCCCCCTCGGCTCTATGTATGTATGACAAATTGTACAAGAAGTAGCCCATAGGACTCCATATTACAAGCGCTGACAGCGATTGAAAATAAAATCGCTGTTTTAGAACACAGACTAATAAGCATCCTAAAACACTGACGCTACTGATTATTTTTATTTACGTTCGGTTAGCTAACCTAGTTGAATCCAGATAGTGACTTGAACACACAAAGGGCTCAATGTCTTCTTAGCTAACGCTATCTTACAATGAGGAAGTAAAAAATGTTTTAAGACATGTAACATTTTTAATTTATTATTGATAAATATGTGGGTAGGTGTGAGTGTCTTTGTGTATCGAGAAACGGATTTTAAATCCAACAGCTTATCTTGTATTAAATAGAATTTCAATGATTAAAATAATTAAAATATCACTCCTAAACTTTGATCTTAGCCAAAAGGCTGAGGTTCTATAAAAATAATTATTGTTTTTATGATTGTAGATTTTTAAATGAATGACAAAAAACTAATTTAACCTATTATTGTATTATTTGATAACAGAGATTGATAGTGCAGTATCGGTTCTCTTGTCATAAGACCATCCTTCCGGATTTACCTCTACGCTTTTATGTATTCCCTCAATTTTGGAGAGGTGTAAATGTCGTACGAATTCGGTTATTATAGAACCATCTTCTGATTTTATTTGGTGGGAGAGTGTAGTGTAGTGTAGTGTATTGTAGTGTAGTGTAGTGTATTGTAGTGTATTGTATTGTATTGTATTGTAGTGTAGTGTAGTGTAGTATAGTGTAGTGTATTGTAGTGTAGTGTAGTGTATTGTAGTGTAGTGTAGTGTAGTGTATTGTAGTGTAGTGTAGTATATTTTCAATCATGATACCATCCTCCCAGGATTATTTTCTTTTTTCTTGGGGGAGGGACTATGTGTTCTATTGTCATGATATAATCATTCATTAACTACTCCTTTTTAGGGTGTAGTGTTCCTTCCTCATAAAACCCTTCTGTCAGTCATTATCTCAACCTTTAATTATCAGCGTAGTATATGTTAGTTCACCATGGTACCATCCTCCCAGACTTGTAAAAATATGCTACCGAAGGTAGCGTCACTGTGTGTGCATGTGTAGGTGTGTGTATGCATGAATCGCCTTTGATGCTGGCCGATGTGTGCGCGTTAATGAACGTGTGGGTTGAAGTTTGTTTACACTATTTTTCCGCTATCCAAATGAAAATATAATTAGGTGGAAATGTTGCAGCCAGATCGACATGTGCGTATCATATAACTTCTCGATTGTGTTTGTCCGTGTACTTGGTTATGCATTTTAGCACTAGTGTCGGTAACACAAGGGGTTGTTAAAGTTTGCATTATTGTGTTGTTTGAAATATATATATATATATATATATATATATATATATATATATATATATATATATATATATATAATAATGGTAATAATCCAGGTGAAAAATATCCACAGGGTGGTAATCCAGAGAATTTTAACCGGGTTTATAAAAAGTGCTCAATATCAAAATAGAGCTTTATATATGATAATTTTATTTACACAGACATGTACAAAATCTGCGACACTGGCATGTCGATGTTATCGATCAACAGTTACTATAAACTGAGATCTCATCAGGCAGAGTTAGGTTCTCTCCAAATATGATCTGAGGTTAAGATCGGATTCTAACTCTGCCTGATGAGATCTCAGTTTATAGTAATGTTGATCGATAACATCGACATGCCAGTGTCGCAGATTTTGTACATGTCTGTGTAAATAAAATTATCATATATATATATATATATATATATATATATATATATATATATTATTGCATACATATACGCATACCATATTATTCGGTGATATGATATCTTGTGTATAGATGTTCAGTGTTTACTTCAATAGTACGTGTGTAGAGCTTAGTAGTATCAAATTTATCAAAGCTACACATAAATGTCTACGTCTTATCTCTGAACTTAGCTTTGAAGGCATTGTTACGCTCTGTCACGTTTATATTTTAAGCCATTTTTTCTTTCTCTAATGTTTGGCTTAAACTATAATTTTGTCGAATTAAGTTTTAAATAGCAAGTCTAAATGCGTCTTCGCATCTCTCCACGGGGCTCTTTCGGTCTGTCGGTCAATCACTCTAAAGTTTAAAATATCATTTGACTCGTTATATGCTCTTATTCAAAAGCCGCATCTTAAGAAGATGCATGCTTGTTTAATTCAGTTCTTCCAATAAAATATCATCAATATAAAAGCGGTTTGCAAAGTTAATGATGTCATCTTTTTCAAAAGAGTTGATATTGTTGGAAATCAGCAAGGGAAAGCTGTGCACATGCCTCCTCTTTTAGTTTTTCAAATCACTTCCTTCTTCCACAAGATGTTACTAAATTGAACAATTGTATCAAAGTCTATCGACATTATCATCGTCATCATCTACAGCCAATATTTGCGGGGGCTTTATTTTGAGATCACATGAAAATTTGACAAAAAAATGCAAGTAGTTCTTCTTTTTCTTCTTCTTCTTTTTACCCTTTTCTTGATGTCTTTTGTTATTCATTTTTTATTGTTGTTGTATTGATGTTGCTCCCTTTTCTTCTTCGTCTTCTCAACGTTCTTTTTCTTCCGTTTTCTTCATTTTTGTCTGTTTTCTTCACTTTACATTTACGTTCTTCTCAATGTATTTTATCGCCCCCTTTTTACGTTTTGACCTTTATATCTTCGTTTACTTTATTTCCACCCCTTTTCCCCCACTTTTTCGTCTTTTTCTACATTTTGTTCTTCTTTATCGTCTTCTAGTTTCTCTAATTTTTATCGTCGTATTTCTCTTCTTCTTCTTCTTCATCATCTTCTTCGTCTTCTTCTTCTTCTTCATCTTATTCGTCTTCTTCTTCTTCTTCTTCTTCTTCTTCTTCATCTTATTCGTCTTCTTCTTCTTCTTCTTCATCTTATTCGTCTTCTTCTTCTTCTTCTTCATCTTATTCGTCTTCTTCTTGCTCATCTCTATCACCTTCTACTTGTACTTCTTCATCTTCGTTTTCCTACTCTTCATCTTCGTCGTCTTCGTCTCTTTCCTTTTCTTCGTATTCTTCTTCGTATTCTTGTTCTTCATCATGATATTCTTCGTCCCTCTCGTCTTCTTTTTTACTACTTCTTACGTCATCTTCTTAATATTTATCGACATCGTCATATTCTTCATCGTCATATTCGTCGTCTTCTTCTTCTGTGCCTTCCTACGCTTTTATTTTTTGTTTCCACACACTTGTCCCCCTCCTCCTTCGGTCTTGTACATTTCGTACAGCTCTTCGTCCTTTTTCACCTCATCCCATTTCCCTTCCTATCCTCTTTCCTTCCCCTGCATGTAGTTTTGGAGTCACCGAAGGAAGTCAAGTGAAAATGATTCTGGGAGACTAAACAAATTTTTTTATTTACCGACGTTATTTAATAAAACACATATAGACAATTGTCGAACCAAGTCGTAAAAGTCTAATTATTGTTAGTCATTTATTTTACTGTTTTTTTTTTGCGTTGGTTCTTGGATGAATCGGTTATTGTTCTAAATGGACTAAATCGTCATATTAACATTTTCAGCTTAACACCTCCTCAAAATGTACCTGACATCACATGACGATAGTGAATCTTTCGAAGACCAAAATGTGTTAGCAGTCAGAATAATCGTAATAGTATTATCATTTGTACCTAGAGATGTATTCACAATTACAATGAGACTAAAAATCCTTATATAAATAATGTGTTATGGTATTGGGTGCTTTTACTCTCAATCCCAATTAGATTTTTCTCAACATCGTCAGTTTAATTATTGTTTACATTGATCTTTTGTACGATATGTAAATGTTTGTACATTGAGGTTTAAATCTTTTTCTTACCCACTAAAGATCTGAATTCTAATATATATATATATATATATATATATATATATATATATATATATATATATATATATATATATATACATATATCTATCTATCTCTATCTCTATATATATATATATATATATATATATATATATATATATATATATATATATATATATATATGAATAAAAGAAGGATAAACTAAATTATCAGTAAAGTCATCAACGTTTCGTCTTCATCAAGAAAAGACTTCCTCAAGATGGTTTAAGAGAAATAAAAAAGTTATAAACACAAGTACATTACTTGGAAATAGTCTGTATGTATAGAATGTAAAAAATATTTGTGTTCATCTTCTGGGCTAAACATGGTCGACTAAAATAAAAATGTGTAATACGAATGTGGTGTGGAAATAAGGCCTTATTTATTTTATTTTATATCTTTTCACACGGCACCCAACTTCATGAAATGAACTAATTGGAGCAGTTTTGGTGGTTTCATTTTTACTTATTTATTCATTTTTTAAATTTTTATTATATATAATGATAATGATAATGATAATAATAATAATAATAATAATAATAATAATAATAATAATAATAATAATAATAATAATAATAATTATTATTATTATTATTATTATTATTATTATTATTATTATTATTATTATTATTATTATTATTATTATTTTTTATAAATATGTACAAGACCAGTTTTGGAAATGGTGTAAAAACGCTAACCGGGCTCTAACTTCAAATTTTGTTCCATTAGTATGATTTTGCTGATTAAAGGGGTTAGATTATAGAAACCGTTTCGTTGTTTAATCGTGTCTGATTTCATGATAATTGCTGATTCTAGAAGTCTGCGTCGCGATTTATTTATAATGAATTTAATGATACCGACCTGCTCGAAATTAAAATAGTGATCATTGTGTTGCAATATATATATATATATATATATATATATATATATATATATATATATATATATATAATATCCTTTAATAGTATTCATCATCATTAAAATATCAATCTATCAAAACCATTGACACTTGTTCTCGATTGGTTTTAGCCTTGATAAATAATGACTGGTTAGTACTAAAGTATTTCTTATAAAATCAGTTGATGCGGTTACCAGGCGGCGTGAGAAGCTGCTGCTTAATGCTGGCACCCATATTAAATTCTTAATCAAAAACATAGTTGTACACATTTCTTATCAGAATTATATTTCAGTCATACATTATGAGCACTTGATAGTTGATAGTTACTTTCTAATTAGTCTGTATATGTAAAGGCGAGAAGTACGAGTGTACCAGAATTTAGAAATGGTTAAAGTATTTCTATCAAAATACTTTCTAATTAGTCTGTATATGTAAAGGCGAGAAGTACAAGTGTACCAGAATTTAGAAATGGTTAAAGTATTTCTATCAAAATACTTTCTAATTAGTCTGTATATGTAAAGGCGAGAAGTACAAGTGTACCAGAATTTAGAAATGGTTAAAGTATTTCTATCAAAATACTTTCTAATTAATCTGTATATGTAAAGGCGAGAAGTACAAGTGTACCAGAATTTAGAAATGGTTAAAGTATTTCTATCAAAATACTTTCTAATTAATCTGTATATGTAAAGGCGAGAAGTACAAGTGTACCAGAATTTAGAAATGGTTAAAGTATTTCTATCAAAATACTTTCTAATTAATCTGTATATGTAAAGGCGAGAAGTACAAGTGTACCAGAATTTAGAAATGGTTAAAGTATTTCTATCAAAATACTTTCTAATTAATCTGTATATGTAAAGGCGAGAAGTACAAGTGTACCAGAATTTAGAAATGGTTAAAGTATTTCTATCAAAATACTTTCTAATTAATCTGTATATGTAAAGGCGAGAAGTACAAGTGTACCAGAATTTAGAAATGGTTAAAGTATTTCTATCAAAATATACATTCAAGTTC
>OY744527.1:131847009-131872009 GCA_963556195.1 Sepiola atlantica | reverse complement strand
CATCTTTCATACATATAATGTATACCTCTATTACTTGTATGGCTGTATTACCTGTATGTCTGCAACACGTACATATGTTTTTCTGCATCCGTTTTATAGTGTATTTTTGACATCGTTTTACATGTAACTGTATTTTGTTTGCATCGCATTTACGTAATAATTTCTTCACCGTTGTGCGCCATCAATCTTTTGGCAGATTCCTGCTCTTCTTCATTTTGTATTCATCTGATAGTTATGTTGTTGTGTTGCAACTGAAATACTGAGCCTTTTTCAGCTGTGCTTAAATTTTGGGTCACATGTTATTCACAGTGGAGGGACGTCTTACATCGTTATATTGTTTTATAAGTTCTGATTTTCTCTAACACAATTTATTATATGAATGAAAGATGAGAATAAAAATTGTACAACATACAATACATATTAAGTCATCAGATGTTCAAATCAAGGGGTTCAAATAAAAGAAATGGAGTTTTCCTTCCTTAAGCCATGGCTTTTCAAAGGTATATTGTTTTACTTTTAAAACTTTATTTGTCTATCAGCTTTAGAGATAAAAAAAAAGATAAAATATAGAATGGGGGCTAGAGTGCTTATTTCCACTTTTAAGTTTAAGGATTGTGACTGTTTAGAAAAAATGGGATTAGTAATCTCGCCATCTCTATAGAGGTCACTTGCACTCCGCAAACTAGATCCCCTATCCAAACCTAAAATCCCGCCCAAAACCAACTGCTGAACGGATACGATAGAACGGTTTGGGTGTAGAGGAAGCGAAATTCGTTGCTCCAGACTACAACAGAAGAAACGCTACAACCAAAAGAAAAGAAACTTCGAAGAAACATTTGCGCAAGATTCCCAGCACCTTGGAAACTGTTAAATTGTTTGATACTGATATGGACACCAACAAAGAAAATGCTTTGCATACATTTCACGAATACCAAGCTGAGTTTTGTTTTTGCATTATATATATCTTCGCTCGGTCTAGTTAAGTATTTGTTAAAACCCTATATACTATTTTTGTTTTTCTTATATCCTGTCCCTATTTATATATTTTATACAAATAAATGTTGTAATTTTAACCTTTTAACTTGTGTTTGCCTTCCGTTCCTTCACAAAGTGTTTGTCGTCTGTCTCCTCATCTTTACAAGTGTGGTGAGAAAGAGATATCACTCCCCTCTCGTGCTGTGTGCACGCATATTTGAACCCGAGGACCACAGTGTTTTCTTTTTTTTAACTTTCTGTTGCGTGATTGTCTTGTCGTTCCAAATGAGACGCGACCGCAAAAAAAGTGGGTGATTAACGCCCGGGATACTCTTTCTCTATAAGACCCGATAGGACAGACTAACACGGTTGTGAAATAACGAAGGTCGTAAATCCAAGATGTCGTTAGTAAACACCTTTTTAGATTCTCATACGTTTGAAGAATTAGTAAAATTAAAGAAGGATTACATTTTAGAAATGAGACGACACTTGTTGTGTGGCCGTCCCTGTGGAAACCCCAGTTAATTGGGATAGTGACATAGAACCTGGTCGACAATGATTTGTTCAACTAGACTGTGCTACAAGTCTTGTCGGAAGACTCGCCCAAACTTTCCCAGGCTCAGATTGAATTTGAGAAATTCAAAATCGATGCGAATTTGCGTGAAAAGGAGATGCAGATAGAAATAAAGAAGGCGAAGATTGAGCAAGAAACGAGAATTAGAGAATTAGATTAGAAGAGAACGCTCCACCAGGAAAAGAGGGACGAATTCGATCTCGCTAAGCAGGTCTGACTTTTACCGGCGTTCAACGAGGCGGATGTAGACAGATATTTCCAGCACTTTGAGAAAATTGTTTTAAATTTAAAATGGCCCGCAGAGTCGTGGTTGATGCTCCTAAAAAACGGCGCTGAAAGGGGAGAGCACAGGAGGTGCATATCTTTCGATCACCGACTGCGTTGATTATAACATTATAAAAACTGCGGTCCTCAAAAGGTATGAAATCGTACACGAAGCTTATTGACATAGGTTAAGGTCGTATGCGAAAGAGGAAAAACAGTCGTATGTAGAATTCTTTAGCAAAAAGGAGACCTATTTCGATAGATGGATGTAGAATCGAACTACGATAAACTCCGACAGATTTGATAGAGGAATTTAAAAGATGCATCTACGACGATCTGAAAGTCTTCCTTGACGAGAGACAGATCGCTACAGCCTATGAGATGGCAGCCGTCGCGGATGAATAGGCACAATTAAACCCATTAACCCATTCGAGCGTGAAAGCTACATGCAACCCCGAGAGGCAGCTAGCGCTGATCCAAACACAAGGTCAAGTCAAGTAGACAATATATACCGACCTCCTGCCTAAGAAACATACTCCATAGTAGTGAGTTTCATTCTCCCACCTACCGACAGATAGAAGGGTGGAAACCCATAACGTGTCACTACTGTAGAAAGGTGGGACCTCTCATCATAAACTGTTTAGCGAGAAAAAGCGCTGAATCCATGAATACATCGCCTAGTTACCGTGAGAAAAGTCGCCGAGGAGACTGCCCGGAAAAAAATACAGGCTCGACGTAGATGGGATAATCGACCTCTCCCAATCACTCATAGAACCCGAAGTAGACTTAGATTTTTCGCCCGAAGAAATACATAAGAATAGCAATGATTGACCCACCATTCGTGGTTCCACTCTGCTGAAATCAATCACGAGTGAACAGTGGGATGTCAATAACTTGTTATATATCATGACGTTACAGGGGCATAAAGATGAAATACGTTGCCTTGCAGTTCGTAATAGTAGTAATTCTATTGTAACAGCCTCCCATGATAAAACAATATGTCTCTGAGAAAAGTCAGGCGAAAGTGTCATTCCGGAAGAAGAAAGAGACAAGGAATGTGAAGAAGAACCTGAAGAAATAGAACTCCAAATTTCTAGAGAAGATTCCAAAGGAGTTGGTTATGCTTCTCGTGTGACATTAGACACAGAACAATCTATTGACAGACTAATGGAAGCTCTTATCCCTCGTAACGATTAATTTGAAAAATCAGTAAAAGAAGGAGCCGAAGATGCAGCTTCAGATGCTTCAGATGCTTCAATGAAAGCGTATGATGTAGATAAGTCTAAAAAAACTTGTCCGAGAAATCTCCAACAGAGTTCGTATAAGCGAAATAGAAGGTGCCTTGTTTGGCCTTCCTTATAACCAAGCCACTATTTTGTTGAAATTGTTACAGCATTTCATTGTCTCAAAATAGAGCACGGCCTATAGTAGTTTCAAAGTCGGAGATATGATGCTTGTCTCATTACCTTCATCAACCCGCACACATAGAACCTGATTCCATGACCCTGATTTAATTTTCCAATTTTGCCGCAAAAGTATCGCTTACGACACGTTTTCGTTTTTTTAGTGAGGGGATGTGACGTAATCCTCAAAGTAGATTTTTAATTTACATATATATAGCAGTAATAAATTTAAACTATTTTCCAACGAAGGTATATTTTTTTACTTTTAAAACTTGATTTGTCCGTCCTTTTACCTTTGACTTATTATTAACATTGTTGGTATATTTTATTATTGCAATAGTTACTATATACTATTATAATTATAATATTCTATTCCAACCTTTTAAATGTGTTTTTATTACTCCAAAAGAGACAGACTGAGCTATGAACATTAATGTCTTATTAAGAGAGACTTGATGTATTTAATTGTTGACTCAATTATGTAGACCGTTAAACTTCCACAAATGTACGTGAAATTTGTGTGTGTTTAGAACTTTTTGTCTAGAAATCGGATTTCAGTGATATTTTATATTTTTATATATGATGTTATGATGTTATAAATCGTTGAACATATATCATAAAACTCTATTTACTCAGAAATAGTGAGCTTCTAAACTGCAATTTTGATTGATTCGTATCTTCTCATGCAAATCTATTTTTACCTATATAAAATCCGTTTTATATTATTGTTCTATATTTTTGGTGAACATTTGAAAATAATATACTCTTACTCATATTTCCGAAATGGTCTTTTCATAATAAAGACGAATTAAAAAGGCATATAATATATAGGATTGTCCGCGTTTATCCGCATGTTTTCATTAATCTCTACATGTCGAATTTGATCTAAACTTTCCTTTTACAAAACGCTGGTCTACATTCTATTAAAGATTTACTTTAATTTCATTGATACATTGGACATCGGTGTATACACTAAGTGCCCTTAACTTATTATGATGGTAAATAGATAGTTCACCTTATTTGCTGGCATTTATTTTACGGAAGAGATATTATTATAACAAAAAAATAAAAACATTGTTTCAAAGTATCAATTACCAAATTACCGTAACTTTTGCAAATTACATATATTTCAATTTTCAATTTGATCCGTGTATAAAGCTTTTTTCATGTGTCCAGTATTACAAAATAACTCGTGACCTGAATACATTAATGTATTATGCCTTTTGAAGGTAAAAAAGATAGGTTATCTCATTTACCCTTTGCTGAAAAACATACACTGCTATGCAACTATTATTTACCTTTTCTTCTTTATTTATATCATTTTTTTAAATACTTCATCCTCTTTCCTTTCTCTTATTCTATTACTGCAACTACTACTACACCCCTGTTCTTCTTTATTTATCTTATTCATTTATTTACATCATTTTTTAAATACTTCATCCTCTTCCCTTTCTCTTATTCTATTATTGAAGCTACTACTACACCCCTTTTCTTCTTTATTTATCTTATTCATTTATTTACATAATCCTCTTACTTTCCTTTTCTTACACTGTTTATACTACTACTACTCCTCCCTTACTCCCTTCTTTCAGACATTTCTCGTTCCTTCTTACTTCTTTCATCGTCTAAAATAACCCAGCAACCCATCAACCCAGCAAGCTAGATTACTAGAGTGGGAGTGTCATACTAGACAACTTGTAACCTTTTGCTATATTCTATCTCACACTTTATCCACTCTCCTACTGCTGTTCTCTTTATTCCCTTCTGTCTTCTGTTGCTTTCTTTTTTTAATTATTTACGTAATTTACATCCTCCCACAATTTCTATTATCATTCGCTCTTTATTTATGTAATTCACCTTTTGTTATAGTCATCCGTGTGTAGTGTGTGTTCACGGTGACAAACAAGCAAGATTACAAACAAGCAAGATTACAAACAAGCAAGATTACAAACAAGCAAGATTACAAACAAGCAAGATTACAAACAAGCAAGATTACAAACAAGCAAGATTACAAACAAGCAAGCTCCACAATAATTTATTATCATACAAGCTGCCCGAGCCGGCGTTGCCCGGGAATATTTATACTTTCATTTTGGTTCGCATTTTTTAAGTGTGGTTAAATTTTAATTAAAAAGATGGTTCTTCGCTGTGGTATGTATTCATTTGAGACAAACTAAAGATGTAACTTCATAAAGCAAAACAAAATAATAATCGCCGATCAGGTTCAGAACCCATGAGTTCAAGTAAATACCCGACTTGTACCCCGTCGATCATTCATTCCCAGGAAACATCGAGTAGACTTCTAGGGTGTTAAAGAGTATACATTTAGCAATTATTTAATCCGTTTAGTTGATAAGCAAATGCGTTTGGAGAGCACGTTTTGAGATGCAATATTTATTAAAAATCATTAAAATACTTTTGTATCTTG
This sequence comes from Sepiola atlantica, assembly GCA_963556195.1. Classification (NCBI taxonomy): domain Eukaryota; kingdom Metazoa; phylum Mollusca; class Cephalopoda; order Sepiida; family Sepiolidae; genus Sepiola; species Sepiola atlantica. Next base: position 131,866,365 of record OY744527.1, on the reverse strand, counting down.
ACTCTTTGTTCTTATCAATTTCGAATGATAACACAACTTCTTCAGAGTCGGACCATCGAACTTTTATCAAATTGTATTACTATATAAGCGGCCACGCGCTACAAAAAGTTCAAAATTAAAAAAGGACATTACTCATTCTCACCACCCTGCGACGAAATCTGACCATCGTTCCGTAACATCGAAGTGTAAAGCTACCACAGCATAAAAAAAATAAAGGTATTGTCTTTAAATTGAAAAATTGGAAAGGCTCTCCGAAGAAGAATGTATTATAATGATAATACATAAAAATTAATAAGAAAAGAAGTTAAGAAAGAAAAATAATTAAATATTTTTTAATAAAATATTGCATCTAAAAACGTGGTCTCCAAAAGCATTTGTTTGGCTGTTTTCAATTTCCTATATATATATATATATATATATATATATATATATATATATATAAAGAAAGAGGCAGAATGCCTTCATAAGAAACCATGTTAGATGCAGATATTTTTTATTAACATCAAAATAAAAAATAAAAACATTTTTTTTTCTTCATCTTGACTTTTTTATCTAATATTCCGCTTGATATAACAAGCCTCGACAGAGCTTTAGAGAAATAAAAGTATTAACCTTTTGTTTCGTAATAATCCTTCCTGGTCTTGTAGAAGTGGCGTCCGATGTTGTGGACTAACGGTGCAAATGTCTGTTTTAAATTGAACTTAAATCACGCATGGTCGCTGGTAGGTATACATTTGGGAAAGTTCATTTTTTAAAGATTTTTTTTAATTTTAAACATAAAGATAGATGATAAAAGCCCTTCATAAGAAACCATGTGTTAGATGCAGATATTTTTTTATTAAAATCAAATTAAAAAATAAAAACGTTTTTTTTCTTTATCTTGACTTTTTTTATCTAATATTTCGCTTGATATAATAAGCCTCGACTGAGCTTTAGACAAATAACAGGTATTAACCTTTTTTTTTCGTAATAATCCTTCCTTATATATAAGGTAAGTTGATATATATATATATATATATATATATATATATATATATATATATATATATATATATATTTTTAATGAACTCTTCGAAAGCGTCATGGAGTTTGCTACTCTTCTCTCGGATATTTCTGAAGAAGAGATTAACATTGTAAGAAAATGTAGGAAGACAGTGCTAATTAGTAAAAAAGATCAATGGACAAAGAGCAACCAATCTGGCTCTTTTGATGTTTCGATGGGCTCTTTCGACTCTGCAGAAATCACCGACCTAGTTGGTTTATACATCCTCTACAACCTAACTAATGATATAGATATTGAAGACATTGGCCTATATAGGGATGATGGACTCTTAGTAGTCAGAAACTCTAATGGGCAAAGGTGTGAAAATATTAAAAAGATTATTATTAGGGAGATGAGGAGGATATGCCTTAAAGTTGAAATAACTTCCAACATTAAAATAGTAAATTTCCTAGATGTAACTCTCAACTTAACCAAAGAAACATACGAACCATATAATAAAGAAAACTTTAACCCAATCTATGTACACCCCCTCTCCAACCACCCCAAAACTATCATTAAACACATCCCTAAATCTATCCAACATAGGATAAGCAATAAGTCATCAAATGAAACAATCTTTAACAAACATAAAGAATTCTATAATAAAGCACTAAAAAACAGCGGATACAAGAATACACAAATTAAATTTAATAAACCTGCAACGACTAATAATAAAAACAATAAAGCAAGAAACAGGAAGATAATATGGTTTACACGTCCCTTCAATCAAGCAGTTAAAACCAAACTTGGTAAAAAATTTCTAAACCTCATAAACACATATTTCCCCCCAAACAATATCTTACATAAAATATTCAACAAAAATACACTTAAACTAAGTTATAGTTGCAGCGAAAATTTAGAAATGATAATTAAAAAACACAATAACAAAATCCTAAACAGCAAACTAAACCCTGAATCAGATAACAATAAAACAACTAAAGTAAAGTCCTGTAACTGCATAAATAAAAATGAATGCCCCTTGCAACAAAATTGTTTAATAACAAAAACGATTTACCAAGCAACAATCTCAACTAAGGAAACTCCAGATATAAAAAAATACTACATAGGTATGGCAGGTAATACTTTCAAAGAAAGATACACCGGCCATAAATGTTCTTTCAACAACCCAAGCTACCAAAACAGAACATCACTCTCAAATTACCACTGGGAACTCACTAATAAAAATAAATCACCAACTGTAATCTGGAACATTATCAGAAAAACTAGCACCTGTAGCTCATTAAACTCACCATGCTATTTATGCCTCGGCGAAAAACTTGAAATAATTAAATTTACTGACAGAGGAAAACTTTTAAACAAAAAACAGGAAACATCGATCAACTGTAGGCATAACAGATCACACCTCCTCAGTAATTTGTACAACCCCCCCTAAATAATACCATTAAAACAAAAAAAACCCAATACCCAACAAGCCCGATAAAATTAACACTTATTAACACTTCCAAATCAAGTAACTTTAACCCTCAACTACAAACACAGTACAACCACCCCAATCTTTGAATAAATACTATAACATGTAAAAGTAAAAATTTTTATATATATATATATATAGGTGACTTTTGTGGACATATGAGTGGGCATATGTATGAAGATATCAAATTTTATAACTATTTATGTGTGTATGTGTGCGCCTGTATGCGCGTATGTATACGTATACATATGTACACATACATGTGTATCTGTGTGTTCATGTATATGTGTATGGGTTTGGGTGCATATATGAATGTTTGTGTATACATGTGCATATATGTATTTATATGTGTGCACGAGTGCGTATGTGCGCTCAACATCCAGATCACAAAACTACTTATTACCAAAACCAATTTTTAAATATTTAAATAATTATATACTGATCACTTTAATTAAAATTACTGGCCCCCACCATTTCTAATCCCCCCCTTCATAGACCATAACTTGCGTTAACAATTTTAACTAGAACACCTTACCACTAATACTATAACAGGTGTTAACCCCACCATTAATAATAGGATCACAACGAATAATAAAATTTATTTATTTATACCACTGAAATTAATCGATATATAAATTCCATTAAAAATAAAAGCAATTACCAGTATGTTTTATTAATCCATCACTAACTATTATTTATAATCGAAATACATTTATTCATACTCCAAAATAATTAAAACTAAATATAATAGTATAATCCATCTATATCAATGTCATAAACTTATATACGATCTTTACCAAGAATAATTCCCAATATATTTTAACTCATTAGTACCTAGAACTTGACAGGAAGCAGACACAACAAACTTGAAACCCCCCTCCCCCTCTTCCTTCATCTTCTCTTTCGCTCTTGTTTAATCTCCCCCCGACCCCCCTCTTTATCCAGCCCAGCGCTGAATAAAAATAAATATGAATTTAACTCAGAACCATTCCCGCAACAAATCCTAAATGGCTATAGACATCCACCCCTAACACCCCTCAACCCCTTTCTCTTTCTTTTTCTCCCAACCCCCCCCCCCACCCTTACTAAGCGTTGGATAAAAATACAAAATAAAAATATAAACAGCTGTAAATTAAACTTTTCTGACAGCAATTGTATCTCTTTCCCCTTCTTTTTTCTTTTTCTTTTCCTAGCCCCCCCCCCCTTTCTACCCCAGCTCAGCGTTGGATATATATATATAAAATATATAAAAGATAAAAATAAGAAAATAGTAATTTCTAACGGCAATCATATTTTAAAATCGGTCACATGACTTTTATTTCTTTCTCCTCTTCTTTTTTGCTTGACTTCATTCTCCCTGGAATTCAGCAACCAGTTGAATCAAAAAACAATTTTCTGCCTGATGAGACCTCAGCTCTTGAGAGCTGTAGATCGATAACATCGACATGCCAGTGTAGCAGACCTTGTACATGTTTGAATAAAAGCATTCACAATACAGCTCTATATTTTTATTGAGCACTCTTTAATAAACCCGGTTTGATTCCCTTTGGATTTCTACCCTGTGGATTTTTACCCTACCTGGATTACTATATATATATATATATATATATATATATACAGGGTGGGCCAAAATAAGGGTCCTATCTTTAAATTTGAATAACTTCCACAAAATAAAAGTTAAACTCACCAAACTTTATGTGTGTGTAGACTGACCCTTCCGAGATTTTTTGAAATAAACAAAACAAATTTTAGCCGAAAAACACTTCTTAAAACTTACAAAAACTAAAGTATTGTTTTTTACACTGTTTTGAGTTTTTTAAACAAAAATAATGTTTTCTAAATGAGGGTACGTTCCTTAGGGCTAATACGGCTCATGCTTGCTTTGGAAGGGGTCCTTTACTTATTCTAAAAAAAAAAATTAAAAAAATCAATAAATAAAAATTTATGAATTTTTAAAAATAGGACCCTTATTTTTGCCCACCCTGTATATATAAACGAATAAATTCGAAAGTGTTTTCCATCTATCCTAACTATATTAACATCAAAACACGTTAGGAGTATTTAATTCTAATGATATTAAATATATTGAAATATCTTATCTATAGGCATCTCCAACTTACTCAAACAAATCTCATTTGAAGATTCATTTATTTTTAAGTTTTTAATAAATTAATATTCTGTAATATACCTTTCTACTTTGTATTGTCAAATTTTCTTCTATATACGCAATCGTTTTATCGAATGTGCTATTATTATAATTATGAATAAAATAAGATGAAGAGATTTTATTTAAAAAATGATAGCGTTTAAAAACTTATTTAGGATTTCATTTTCAAGTGAGATAATTTACTTCCGACTTTAGTAAAGTGTTAAATATCGCTGAGATGTCGAACAGATAATACACTTTGATCTTAGCCAAAAGGTCACGGAACCATAAAAAATTTTGTTTTGTTACTAGGCATTTTTAAACTAATAAAAAACAAAAAGATTGATTAAATTGGAATATTTTTTAATGGGCGGTGTAGTGTAGTATCGGTTCCGTTGTCATAAGACTGTCCTCTAAGGAATTACCTACTCCGTTGTAAGGGTGTGTAAGGGGGAATTCTCCCAGAATGAAAAAGCCCCAAGAATATATTTAGTCAGAATAACTTTTAAGGGGGAGGGGGTAATGTAGTATCGGTTCTGTTCTGATAAGACCGTCCACGCAAGAATGACTTTCTCCTTTTAAGGTGGAGGGAAGTCGTGTTCGTTCATCCTAATATTATCGTCTGTCAGGAGGGAGTCAGTGTTGTATATGTTTGTTCACCATAATACTAGCTAATGAAGAACAATAACTCAAGTTTATAATAAACATGTCTTTTTAACTAGAAAATTATGAAAGTTATCCTTATTTCTTAGCCAGCATATTCATCTTTCTTTATAAAGATAGCGACAATATTTTTCCAGACAATTTTCATTTAAGCGTTTCACGTGGATAATAGAACTTGCCATGGGTTTTAATGTTATCTAAATAAATAAATGCAAACATTTATTTCCACCTATTCTAACTATATTGACATTAAAACAGTTTATGCTTATTTGATTCTTTGTACTATATTTTCATTTGTCATGATACATTCCTCCCAGGCATTACCTCCTCTTCGTGGGAAGGCCGTACAGTATACATTCGTTCTTCACGATACCATTTCCTCAGGATTACCAAGTGCACTATCTATTCTGTTGTCATGGTATCATCCTCCCAGGCATTAACCCCTCCTTTGGGGGAGAAGAGATCAGTGTATATAGTTAGTTCATCATGATGTCATCTCTCAGCCTCTCATTTGCATATTTCTTTATTTTTAAGTTTCTAATGAATTTATATTTTCTAAACTGTTAATAATTAAATAGATGCGTTTATTATTTTCTTTAATAAATTTGGTGTTGTTGTGGTTGTTGTTGTGGTTGTTGTTGTTCCTATTCCTATTAATTCCTTCCACGAGAGCAGAGTTAGGCACAATGTCAATATTTAACGTGAGGAGATTCCGGCTCGTCCAAAATGGGCATTTTGAATTCGAACAAAAATTTCAATTGTTTCCGTCTAGAAGGATTTCTCCTACACTGACAGAGAACATAAACACTAAGTGCAGATTCAGTACAGATACTACATTTTGCTTCTAGCCAAAAGGCCAAGGAGTTAACAGGTTGGTACTGATGATGATGATGATGATGATGATGATGATGATGATGATGATGATGATGATGATGATGATGATGATGATGATGATTTGTCATAGAAAAGAAATAAACTTCCTCTAATCTTTCTAAATTACAAAAAAAGTATGTTTCTTTACTATTCTTTACGTATTTTTCTTTCTTTTATAATAAAGGTGAAAAGTACAAACAACCCATTTCGAATTACTCAGTAATATGTTTATTTATTTCATTATATAGACCAATTTTAATGGGGAATTCATTTTAATTTTTATGCTGAAACAAAATAAAATATATCGACGTTCAATATCTTAAAGACTATATAAATTGACATTTTTGTCGTTTTTTTCTTGAAAACTAAATTTGACGATGTTAATGCACAGTATATTTCCCCATATTAGAATATATTAAATAACCCTACGACAATCATCATTTTTTAAATTTCTATCAGAATTACCGAAATGTCAAATGAAAATTACTTCTTTGGTTTCTGTAAAAAACTACTTCGTCAGCAATTGCCGCCCGGGTGGCAGGTAGTTATTGCTAGTATACACACATATATATATATATATATATATATATATATATATATATATATATATATATATATATATATATATATATATATATATATATATATATATATATATATATATACTCCGTCGAAATAAAATCAATAAAGCTGCCAATCGTAAGAGTATGGGGGCTAAAATACACATTATTTATTTTCAAAACTATACGTTATATATTCGTATCATGGTTTTATTGACATGGATAGACATTTACTGTTTAGAAAAACCGTTACAATTCATCTCAAATTTTTGGCGACTCACAATATCAAAAATGGACTTCAACGATCACCGGTTTCTATCGTCGGGTAAATATGCTCAAGTGTCCCTTATATACAGCCGTATAGACCGCCCCTGTTAATTCGGTAATGTTCCCAAAGGAGACACTTGAGCGAATTCACCGAATGATGAAGCCAGTGATAATCAAATTATATTTTCGAACTGTCTTCATTTCGTGAGTCGGCAACGATTCTAGATGGATTCTTTTCTTAACTGAAAATACCTATTCAGATCAATGAAACGATGGTACGTCTCTAGAATATGTAATCTAGAGTTAAAAAATAATTTCTTTTTATAAATATGTACATATATATATACACACAAATATATATATGCATATATATATGTATATATGTATGTACGTATATATATATATATATATATATATATATATATATATATATTTATATATATATATATATATATATAAACACATATTTTCCATAATATAACGTCAAGTGTAAGGAAAAAGAGCTAAACACTATGGAGTCCGTATTAGCCAACGTATAGATAGACTGTCAACATTTTCGCTGCGATACCAGTCGTTCTCTTTGGTATTATTTGTTTCTGTCTGTATAAAGTAAAATGGAAGCAGGTCAGTTAGATGATGGCTGTGTTGTAAGAAGCACTTGATCACGTCATACTTTTTCAGTTGTTGTCGTTAGTTGTGTGTGTGTGGCGGGGGTAGGGATAACTGTGCAGAGGAAATCGGATAATGACTGGAAAAGCAAGCAGATAGGTTGGCCAGATTGTAAGTAAGAGAACGAGGCAATTTAATTGTAATCTCAAGATTATAAAGTTCATGATTAAAATGTTAAGTTAGTTTAAGATTAACACGTAATTGCTATAATCTGCTTATGGTTGTAAGCTAAGGCAGAGTTTACTCGAGAAAAAATAAACGAAAGTATTTATTTCTAAACGAATCTCTCTCTTTCTCTCTCTCTCTCTCTCTCTCTTACTCTCACTCTCTCTCTCTCTCTCTCTCTCTATATATATATATATATATATATATATATACTGTGTCAATTTATATTGAAAAAAAAATCAATAAATTACTCGATCGCAGAAGAGTGAGACCTAATACAAATAATTTATTTGAGAACTATGTTACATATTTCAGAATCGTACGGCGGTCTCATCCAGATAAGTTGACATTTTGCATGTTAAAAAGTCTATACCCAAAAGACTCGTCAACGTACTGAATGAGGTCAAAATATAATGAGAAATGGCGTTATATAGATTAAAAAACGGTGCATCCTTGAAATGTATCTCTGAAAATATATATATTGGTTGGGAAATAATTGAGTTTTATTTTATTTATAGTTTATAGTTTTGTGTTTTAGGTGTTTATTGTATTCTACTAAGTGTTTTATTTAATTATTTATTTGTAGTCTAGTAGTTTTATTTGAAGGGTTGTGTTTTGAAGATCGTAGGAGATTTTTGGTGTCTTGAAAAAAAAAAAAAAAAAAAAAAAAAAAACAAGGCGTTTAGATTCGTCGTTTAAAAAGGTTTTAATACTGAAGTCACCCTTTGAATATATTGACTAATATTGGTTCTCTAAACTACAATATTCGAATGTACTTAGGATCCCATTTTTGTTCATCGGGCTCATTGTTTTCGCAAAAACATTGGTATAATGAGACTTAAACGTCTGTATAATTTATATGTATATATGTATATATATATATATATATATATATATATATATATATATATATATATATATATTAACAATGAAAAGAAATAATATCAATACATAGAGATGCATCTCAACGTTACAGTAAAAGACGGGAACTGTATTTTAGGAGTATGTCGCAGAAAAAATAATATATGGCAATTTTGCATAATAAAATTTAAATATGTCAGTAAAAGAAATATTTATTGGAAATTTCGGCAAAGTATATTTTAAATATAGAGCGAGTTAAAATAAGTAAATAAAAACATTAATCTCGTCGACCATTTATTGTACCATATCTAGTGTTCGTGATGGAGCAGGTAAATAGGGGCTGTGGATAAGGGTAGAAGCGAATGACGACATAATAGCTAATAGATATACCTCCGCAAGACCTATGGTCCTGGGTATGACCTTAAAGTTTTGAGGCTCGAATTTAAAAGCATGGGAACTGTGGAGTTGTCCTTAAGTACAATTACTCCCAAGTACACACTTACCTGTTGTTGTACCTGTCAGGGTCATATCTAGAATTCGTCTTGAGTACGAGTCTAAACTGCCTCGAAAAAGTTTGGGTAAAATGTTTACCCGTACTAACCCCGAGATCCAATTTATATTCATAATGGTCATAGCGCATATTAAAGTTAGTCTTGTGTTATATCCTGCCATCGTAAGACAACGTAAATAGATGGAGAGGGCGCAGAAGATTGATCTTTCGTTGTCATTTCGTGGGAGTGTAGTGGTCAGACGTAGATGACTGCATGAAGACCACGTACAGTATGTACGATGTATGAATATCTAAAAACTTTAATTATATAAGTTGTAGGTGAGGTGGAAAGAAATAAAACTTCATATCACTTTTTAACTGTACAAATATGATAGTATATAAATAATGCACGTTAAGAATTGAAGGAACACATTTGACTATTTTTACACTGAAAGTAATTTAAATTAAAAGAGATATATATATATATATATATATATATATAATGATTATTTTTATTCAAACAGACATGCACAAAATCTACGACATTGGCATGTCGATATTATCGATCTACAGTAGTAAAAAGCTGAGATCTAATACGCCAGAATTAGGATTTAATCCTTCCCTCAGATAGTATTTGGGGATAATGAGATGGGGGAGACTAATATTCATGATCATATATTATAACGTCTAAATCAGAAAAGTTAAACCGAAAGAAAAAAGTAAAATGTATAAATAGGTATAGAAAGTAGAAAGAAATAGAAAATCATCGTGGAAATAGATTGAAGGAGAGAGGTTTTCTTACTTGCTGTTTGCTTTCTCAAACCCCTTAAATACTTTAAATGTTGTGTGACAGGACAGATATATATATATATATATATATATATATATATATATATATATATATATATATATATATATACATTGTTCTTTAAGAATGTAGGATAAATATACGTGTCCCGCTAAAAGAAACAACACAAGATACATATACAGCCTCAGATCATCGGATCCAGTGTGACTTCGACCTGGTTATGGTATGAATACTGTAATAGCCATTCCTTTGGGGTCGTCAGGAATAAATTAAGTGCATGGATGATGACAATATTGTTTTCATTCTTATAAATAGTTGTTTTAAAAACAACACTGAAACTAGATGAAACAGTCAGTCAGTCTTCTTTTTTTATTCATATATTTCCATTCTCTGTGTGCCTATTATATTAGATCAGTTGCCAAAGAGAGAGAAAAAGAAGGACTTTGGAAGATATGTTGAAAGAGAGAGGTGTAGTCAGAGAGAGAGTTATAGAGAAATGTTTTAAGACAAATGCAGATAGAATAGATAGCAGTGACGAAACAAGCAAGTAGATAGATTTACAGGGAAAGGGGGGTGAATACAGACACGGAGAGAGAGTGCGGATTAACGTATGAAGACAGACAAAGGAAAGGAGAGAAAAGATGTCACGTCCATGCATGCTTATTGCATTTACTAGCAATAATACGCCACCACTCCGCTCGAATATTTTTGCTAGTACAAAGTGTTGTAGAAAAATCCGACAAAATGAAAACGAAATATGCAATTACAACAAAAGTTGTATATGCAGAGACCAGACATTTTATTTAGCAACAGTGAGAGTTACATACTACATTATATTTTAATGTAACGTACTTCGACGGGCGCGAAATGAGTCACACATTTGGCGGCAATGCCCTTATCTGTAGCGGCGAACAACTCCATCATGACATCCTTCAGGGTGCATATAGTGTTGGAGGCGTGCTTGTTGGTATTTGCCTCGATCACGCCCAGAAGAAATAGTTAAGATGATTGCAGTCGAGTGAGAAGGGCGGCTACATGTTCGGGGTCAGTGGTGAGGAACATTGTCAAGCGATCACGTCTGGGTCGTCTTGACCTTGTGTGGCGGCGATCTCATCTATCCAAGCTTTCACCACGTTCCTAAGCACCTCCAGCTTTTTCGTTTACTTTTTGTCAATTGTCTGAGTTTTCATCAGCCTCTCTTTATATATAACGTAAGTGCTGAGTTAGTACTTGTCATCCGGTGGCTATTAATCTAGTTTTCTTTTGAAATGTATACATATTTTTATATACACCTGCGGTAATTTTATAACTAATATTTTTCATTTTAATTACCTTCCTTTAAAATAAATGAATATAATAATTTAAGTAAGTTTTAAATCATTTATCTTTATTTTTAATCAATTTAATTTATTATTGTTAGTCGAAAAAACTATTGCATATATATATATATATATATATATATATATATATATATATATATATATATATATATGTATATATATATATATATGTGTGTGTGTGTGTATATATATATATATATGTGTGTGTGGGAGTGTGTATATATATATATATATATATATATATGTATATATATATATATATATATATATATATATATATATACGATTATACAGAAATAAGACAATAATATTACTAATAAAGAAAAATCATTAAGTTATTATAAACTGTTTAAAAATATTTCTGCAAATTTAAACATACACATGTGTTTGTTTATTTTGCTCTCTACTATATATACAGTAATTTTAATTATAGGTTTTAATAACAGTGAGCTGTTTTGATAGTAATATATACGTGATAAATAAATAACAAACTTTCGCTTTTATTCATTTAGAATGCATTGCTTTCAGCAATGTTTTCATTACTTTTGTGAATTTGTGTGTTGTATTTAAAACATTTCTTCCAGACAATGTGTTTAATTCTAATAAAACGATATTTAACGAACACTACTTTATCATTTTTATGTTTAGTCATATAACATATGTTTGAAAGTCATATAACTACCCATTTTGTTATTACATAATGTTTTTTTTCTTTTTTGTCTATATGTGGAACTAATGTGTTCCAGTGTATTCAAATATGTTAATAAATATGCGTTTCTCTTTATATTTTTGTTTACTTAATAGGATATTATCCCGAGTGGATTTCTTAACGATTTCGCAATGGTAATAAAACAATTGTTGCTTCTGTTATTTATCATTCCGGGTATCAATTAACCACATTCAACTCAGGGTGTAAAGCAGCTTTATCGATAACACCTGTTTATACAAACGTGCAAACGTCGTATTTTATTCAGTTCGAAGTCTTTTGATGTAACGACGAGGAGACAATATTTGTTTCGCTCTGTATATTTTCAATGACGTGTGAACCTTTGATGCAATAGATTAAACCGCCACAAAACTTTTATTGAAAATCATTCTCTCAGAAACGGATCTGAAGAAGAAATACTCGTAGTTATACAAATGGATTTCAATAAACCTTTTCAAAATAAAGAATGAAATTAACACATCTTGATAAAAAAATTCATAAATATTCCAAATCGATATCAGTTGAATTCGTTCGATTGAATTACACACATATTGCGCGGATAAATCTATAGAATAACCGTTATTATTTTTTAGCCATTCAATGTTCTTTCTTGATAATTGTAAAACTCCTGAATGAATTCTATATCTGTCGATCTTAAAATTTCTCTCTATATTACCCGTTACGCACAGACTCAGAAATGATTAAATGTTTGAAAGCGTTAATAATGCATATTTTAAAACTAAACTAATATAAGGCATATGTACGTGTATATTTTCTAATATTCCGCGGTAAAATCTATTCATCAAGAAGAATTGTGGACGAAGTCTTTGTTTTTGTTTTCCTTTCTTTTTGTCTCCGCATATCTTATAGTTTTTGTCTAATAAGTGGTATCGAGTCAGCGTTTAAGAATGTGTAAGTTTTCCCATTTCATCTGGTGTTGAAACAAGTCTTGAAAGATCACACACATGGCCTGGCTAGGTGTACAATTAAGGAAATGTTCTGGTTTCGTCCCAGTGTTTACTACTTGTACTTGGAACGGCATTCACTCAGAGTGGGTAAAGACGGCTCCAATTATCATTGCAACTGTGTCTTTCACGAAGGTCGGCGTTGCCTGATGATTTCAAGTCCACAATTGAGTGATCTCTAACCACTCTCTGTTCCAGCCGCGAACTTTGTTGATACGGGCGCCTAGGTAAAGTTTTAGGTTAGATTTAACCGTCATAATCCCGGTGTTTGTTTGTCTATCACATCGCTTTCTCCAAACCCATGAGGGATCTGGGGCAATTGCTTCGTATCATGGTTGACGGCGAAGAGCATGGCTTAGGCAGCGCGAGCGTTTCGTGAAACTGATGTGTCGAGAGAGGTAAATTTTGAAGGAGAAACATACTGTGTTGTTTGAGGGTAAGTACTGCCACCAGACATGGAAGATGCGACGATGGCAGTGGTGATTTAAAGTTTCAAATCGCTTAACGTCTTCCTTCTCATTGGCCAGAAATCACTGCCATAAAATAGAGTCGTTCGCACCAGTGGTTTGTAAATCCTTACTTTGGTTCTGCGCCTCATCTTAGGCGTTGACCAGAGCCAGGAATTAAGTCGTCAGAAAACATGACGTGCAAAGTCAATTCACGCTCTTATGTCATCTTCACCTTCATCCGTAGCTATAATGGTGACGCTGAAAGATTTGAAACTGTTAACCACTTCAAGTCCAACACCATAGTCCAGAACTCTATTTTAGTGTAATATGTGCATTAGTAAGGCTTACAAATGTACTATAATACGTATACTAAGCAAAATGCTTCGATCAAATAATAACACATTTGTGCTCAGAATTGTATTTGCTTATAAATGATGAAATTTAATTTTGGAAGATTTCAGAAATAAAATAACGCCTATTGTGCTTGGAGTCTACCATACACACGGACAGGACATTCAAATCTAATCAACCAATGTATCTTTCTTATAGATATGCAAATTCCTGTAGCTTGATGATTTGCACAAAAATACAAATACATAAAACATATTAAGTATGTGGCACATAAAAACATTAATAATTACTGTAATAGTTTAGTCTTTTGGTATATTGATCAAAGGCTGAAATAAACTAATTGAAAATATATCTTGCAATCTTAACAGAATTGTTCTGACAAACACAGCTCAGATCATAAGAAGGATGTTCATTCTTGTAGAAAAAAGACATGTGTATGTGTGCAAGATATGCAATGTAAATTATATGAGGTGATTCCTCCAGAAGAAATAATTCAGCAAACGTCAAAGAAAACATAAGTAATAATATAATAAAATAGTGAGTTTGGTTTGGTTTAGTTTGTTTGACGGCATATCAACCATATATGGGTTATTTGATACCGAATAAAATTGACAAATATAATTCTTTAGCTAGGATAATTACTTATGTTACTGGAATACATTACTCTCCGAAAGCATTACTCTTTGAAGACATTACATTTAAAAATGTAATTTAAAAAATTGAAATTCAATTTTTTTTGAACAGTCACACTTCTTTGATGAAGTATAAGATTTTGGTTTGATTTGTGTGTTAAAACAAGTCATTTATATTTTTCGAGTTGTAGTATTTCCTTCGGCTTTGTTGTAGATCTTAGCAGTCTATTAATATCTGTTTTACAGTATAAGATTCTTGACATGATATACACATTGGAGACTTTTAACCTTCCAATAAATGTGTGTGAGTAATATACGGAGTCTAGTTAGTAAAACGTCTTTTTTTTGGTCATTTTTGTAGCCTAAGGGTGACTCATCAATAGTTGGCCAAATCTTGTGTAATTTATTACTTTGACATTATCTTAAGATTCTTGACATTTTTCTTGAGGTTTTGCTAGCGATAATGACTTGTGTGAGAAATAACTGGTAATACTGGTAATACCTGGTGTGAGAAATCTAAGCAATAATAATAATAAGAAGAAGAAGAAGAAGAAGAAGAAGAAGAAAAAGATAAAGAGTAAGAAGAAAAAGAAAAGGAAATAAAGAAAAAAAAAGAGAAAAATATAGATAGATCACGACGAAGAAAATGAAACTACATGAAATCTCATGAACTGCCCCTCCCCGCTCCCCCCTCCCCCCAAAAAAGACACAATGTGATGCCACTAGCCTCGGCTGATACCAAACAAAAGAGGCATGAAAAGCCAAGGAAGATTCAAAGACAGAGGAGGGAAAGCACTAACCAAACCTCCACTGGAAAGGTTAGGAGAGTACTGGGAACCTGGGAAGGATTATTGCAACCCAAACCACCAGTGAAGACCAATGGTCGCTGAGCAGCGATAAAAAAATGATAAACTGCTTTTGCAATAACACAAAATCATTTGCAATGGTTAACGAAAAAGGTGGAGAATACTAGAAATCTTAGGAGACATGTTGTCACTCGGATTCTAGGGAAAACCACTTGTTATTGTCAGTGAACAATCACTGATGATGACCTGCGTTGTTGATAATAATAATAATAATAATAATAATAATAATAATAATAATAATAATAATAATAATAATAATAATAATAATAATAATAATAAATGGTTGTGATGGATCAAAGAGTATGGAAAGACCGATAAAGAGGTGCACCAACGAGAGCTCGACTTGAATTATGCGGTGAGTACTGTGACTTTCGGAAGGGCTTATTGCCACCCAAATTTTAGTGAAGCCCAATCGGTGGTGCCGGCAAGAAATCAATGGAAACACAGAAGTATTTGCAATGATTATTGAAAGAGGTGGATATTGCTGAAAATGTGGGGAGACTCCAGTTCAAAACCGCTATCACTGATAATTACTTGTGTGAGAAGTCCTAGTGAGTAAAACAAATTCAACCAGGGATTGGTGTCTGTTCCGATAGATACTACATCCCATAGACCGGTATTGTTTTGACCTTCGGGTCTTGATTTACGCCGGTCTATTGGTCTGTCCTGTTCAGTTCTAGGAGGTCCACCCTCCCAGGCTTTGCCTTATCACCCAGGGGTTAGTTTACTGCTAATCGCCTGAGGCGCCCTACCGTGGAATGCTGACGGGACTGCCCAGGCAATTTTTAATGGCCAGAGTGCTCAAATTCTCGGGCGCTGGTTTTCCAAATCCTACTTTCCCGACCTTGTCTCACATCTGTCCTTGTGGGAGGAAGATAAATAAAACCAATGGTAATCACTGATAATAAATCGTGTGAAAGTACCAACTAAAGGAGATGCATGGCATGTCTAAGAAAAGACACTTTTTCTTGACATCTTTGTTTAAAATAAAACGTTTATTTTTGTTTTACATCTGTTTTTTTTCATTAAGATTCACTAAAAAAAATGGACTAAAGCTGGGTGTGTATTTGTTACTAAATAGCATTACTTAAAAGAATTTGGCCCGGTGTCATCTTTTTTTTCGCTAAAGATAAAATATCTTAAACATTCTTGAGTCGGCATTTTTATCCGGAATGAAAAGAAACTGGAATCTTAGTAAGATCTCTATTATTCCAGTAATTATGGGAGCAACCTGAAAAATAATTTTTTTTAAATACCTACCGAATATACCCGGTTAACCAAGTGCAATAAAGATACAAAGAATTGAACTTAAATGGACGGTAATGATCTTAAAAAGATCTCTCGGCTGGAGTGTCCGAAATAGCGGTGCATATCTGGTATCCGGTTAGATGGCCCATCCTCACTAAATTCTAAAATAAGAAAATTAAAAAAATGTAATGGTTTCTCCTGTAAATAATGTGCTGTATTTGCACGACATATAAAACTAAATTCGAAGACAAACGCGATTAAATACAATACCTTTTATGTATGACGTAAGTAGTAAAGCTACTATATCCGGGTATGATATTATATCCGGTTATGGTATTATATCCGGGTAGTCTTCGCTAAAATCTAAAAGTATCCGCTAAAGTCTAAAATTATATTTTACTTTCGAGTGTAAAAAATCGAACATGAAATCAATATTGACAGCAGAGTAATAGTTACAAGTAGTCCAATAGTTTTCTCACCTGTCAGGTGAGAGACTGGTGTTGTCTGCCTATGTCCGATGGCGGAGAAATAAGAGAATCTAAATCTAGTATGTGAATTATCTAGGATAATTTATAGCGACAATCAGGGGAGTATATGTCATCACAATTAGACGTTTTCCTGTAGGGATTCTAAATAAATAGACAATATAGATCGTTTGAAGATAGATAGATAGATAGATAGATAGATAGATAGATAGATAGATAGATAGATAGATAGATAGATAGATAGATAGAGAAAGAGAGAGAGAAAGAAAGGGGGAGAGAGAGAGAAATAAGCAGGCAGACATAAAAACAAATTAAGGTGCATTTAACTATATAGACAGATATGAAGCACGAAAGAAAGACAGTCACAGACAGATATATATATATATATATATATATATATATATATATATATATATATATATATATATATAGCTTACATGAGCTGGAATAGTTGGAAGACTTTCGAGTGTGTGAGCTGATGGCTCAAGTAGTAAAGCAACAAGTGATTCTGGTTTCCAATACTGTTAGAATGTATCGTATATTGAAGAGCCCCTAAGAAAAGTGAAACGCCAGTGTACGGCATGCAGTCCGTGGTGTTCATGGTTTCTGTTTTTTTCGGTGATATGTCTGATTGTGGAAAAATTATATATATATATATATATATATATATATATATATATATATATATATATATATATATGTGGGGGGTGTACACACACACACACAAACACACACACACACATATATATATATATACATATATATATATATATATATATATATATATATATATATATATATATATATATATATATATATATGATAATAGAATGTACTTAGCTGAATAACTGAATTCAGATTAACGATATCATCGATCATCAGAACTGTCGCAGACTAGCGCTAATCGAGTAATACTAGTCGGACCAACTTCTGATGATCGATGATACCGTGAAACTGTAGTAATGTTTTAAGCTAAGTACATATTATTATCATTTATTATTCTTATAGCTATCAATAGAATATCTAACTGAGTCTGTGTCTGAATTATGTTCTGTTTCAATTATTAGAGTTAGGTTTTCCGTTCATAAGAAAGAAACATTCGAAATAACAATAGACTTTCTCTGCTTATCCCGTCGTTGTTTCCAGTTGTCCTTAAATTCATTTTGTTCATGGCCTCAAGCAATGCCGTTTCAAATGAGATTGCGCAAATCTGGTTTTAACAATAGATTGCCCTCACAGTTGCTCTTACAGGAGGTATCCATTGTCTTTTCGAGACTACAAGGAATTGTGTCTGAGAAATCGCCACTCCTTATAAACTCTGACGCAATTAGACAATGTAACGGCTTCTACGATTTATCTCCTTTAATCCGCAAACTAATACTGACCTAACAGAACTTTTATTTAAATCCAGACGAGCTATTTTACACCATATTCCCAACAGAACATTGTACATAACCTCGATATTAATAATTTAAAAAATTACTATCCTTCTAAGTCATGAACACACAACATATTTTGAATTTCGTACGTCTGTGATTCGTTTGAAAAAAAAATGAACAAAAACATTATTTTCGCGTCATAGTCGCATCACATATTTTCATATATTAATTACTATGTTATTTTTTTAAATAAGGCTCTCCCTCTATCTATGTATCTATCTATGTATCTATCTATCTTTCCTTCTATCTATCTATCTATCTATCTATCTAGCTAGCTAGCTAGCTAGCTATCTATCTCTTTCTCTCTCTCTTTCTCTCTCTCTCTCTGTCTCTCTCTCTCTCTCTCTCTCTATATATATATATATATATATATATATTTATATATATATATATATATATATATATATATATATATACTAGAAAAATGTCACCCATTCAGCTTGGCTAAGATTATCTTACTCAAAGTTTGAGATGCTAAATCTAGTGAAATATAAATGACAAAATCTTAAATTAGTCGCGTTCTGCTCTCTCTGTCACTCTCTGTCTTTGCTAGAGGTTAAATAGTTTTCCTCGTGATTTTATTCCTTTTTATATATTTTTAATAGACTGTTTTCCATATTTCTTTCAACAGTGCGAATCAGAGAAGTTGTGTATAATAGTTATCATTTTTATATATATTTTATATATTTTAATTTCATGATATCTTCAGTTGGAAGATCCACTGAGAATGATCACGCAAATGTTTGAGTTGCAAGTTCAAAACGTATTTCTCTATAATATAAGCATATCTATGGCGGTGTGTCTGTATGTGTTTGCGTGCGTGTGTTGGCTTGAAGGTATTTACAATTTTAATATGTTTCAAATCGTGTAGCCATTCAAAACAAGTATTGCTATTATAA
>OY744527.1:131744509-131844509 GCA_963556195.1 Sepiola atlantica | reverse complement strand
TATATATATATATGCATATATGTAGATATACATATATATATATATTTATGTATATATACATATATATATGTGTGTATATATATATACATATATATATAAGTATAAATATATATGTGTGTATATATATACATATATATAAATATATATATGTATATATATACATATATATATATATATATTTACATATATGAATATATATATATATATATATATATATATATAATCATACAGGCAAGGTAAATATTAACAGGATTATTTTTATATAATCATATATATATACACACATGAATATATATATATATATATATATATATATATATATATATATATATATATATATATATATATATAGTCAGCCTTTACTCCCTGACGAACAACATCGGTCGAAGAAACCGATGTAAGTTTGTCCATCCGAATTTTCGTTAGATCTTAATCTCTGTCAGTATGCTTTCTGAAATAATTCATAGTTACCCATTATATTGTAATCGGTACAATCTGTTAAGGAGAGTTCTGGGTAGGCTTTCTATGCTTTTTATTTCAACAGTGTGCAGAAGTATCGGCCGTGATTTTTCAGGCCATTCTTTTTGAAAATGCTGCAAGTACTTATACACATCTACTTCATGAAAGTGTGCAACGAGTCGGGTTTGTTTAGTGAGATTAAATGTGTTACTTCTATTTTCTCGTGGCATTGGCCTCGTATCTAATTTGGTTTCTTGTTCTACTCGTGCTTTTCTAACTCTGGTTGGTTGCCTAGTTCCAGCTATATTTCCTTTTACAATCCGGCCTTTTCCGTCTTTTTTCGTGAATACTATTTTTCCTAAACTTAATTGAGTATTCAACAGTAGGAGAGATAAGAAAGATACTTACTATAGACATTTTGTTTTACGCTTTCACTGTTATTTCACGATGCGTGCTACTCCTTTGAACAGATCCTGTGCATAGGAAATTATTACATACCATTAGTTTGTGTCTCTCGGAATGCGATGCATCTCTGCAATATACAACTGTGAATGTAAGCTTGTGCACAAATAAAACTAATGCCGAAACAGAAGATTGCATCAAAATATTTTTTAAAATACAGGAACTATATATTTAACAGCACTAGACATCAAAGATTAGGAAATATTAATTCGGGTAGGGTTTCAACTTAAGGATAGCCATCTATCTCTGGCTAAGCATATTTAATCAGCATATAATAAATAGTGCTTACCTCAGAAGAATACACTTAAAATAATACAATATCGCTATATTCAAAGTCCCAATAGATGGTGTCTAATTATATTTTGGCGCAAATTTTCTGCGGATAATATAAGTTCAGGAAGATTATATTTCACTTTATACAGATCAAAATGTCTATGTATATGGGATGTAGAATTAATAGCTGTCAGAATGTTCTTGGTCTTTCATCCTTGAAGGTAATGCAAAAGTTGAACATGTTAGCTAGTTGCAGTTGGAATACGTGTGCTTTGGCGGATAGCAAATCGTGGTTTAGTCTTTTGGATTTGTTTGCATCAACACCAAATTAGAGAGAGTAAAACTCATATATATATATATATATATATATATATATATATATATATATATATATATATATATATATATATATAATACGGTAATTGGGACACATAAATGCATCAGCATACAGTACCTGAAATCATCTAAGCAAGGTAAACGCAATATTCATGACACCAGTAATAAGAAAAATCTATATAATACTATTCAATTACTAACCTTCAATGGCACGTGTAAAAATTTAAGCCAAATCGGATTATTAGATTACAAATTACACTTATCTATGTAAAGCAACTGTTACAAGTTTTTAAAACAATAGGAAATTCTGAATTCCGTGTATTAGTAAATAATTACTTTTCTATTGGAAAGAAAATGGTCAAGCAAAACAATGGTGTGATGAGTGTTATTCATGGGTGGTATGCTGACTATAAACGCGATCGCACAGACACCAATGATGCTGAATCCTCAGGTCGCCACAATTCGGTAGTTAAAACGTCAACACATTCGTTTTGATCGATCGCAAATTAAAGTTGTGTGAAATAGAAGAGGAATTAAAGATATCAGAAGGCAGTGTATTTACCATTCTGAATGAACATTTTAATGTGAAATCTATGTTCAACACTTTGAACATAGATTTCAAATTACGTTTGCTAACGATAAAAAACAACAACCCACCAACGATTCAGAGTTTAGTTTGCAACTGTTTCAACGCAACCAAAAAGGGTATTGAATATGAATATGTGACAATGAATGAAGCATGACTCTACCACTTTACTCCAGAGTAAAAAAGGCAGTAAGCCGAGTGGACAGCATCAGGTGAAAGCCATCAAAAGCGACCAAAGACCCTAACATCAGCATCAAGGTGTTTGCCTTCCTATGTTGGGATGTGCAAGATATTCAGTCCATCGATTAACTTGAGAAAATAAAAATATCAATAGCGAATTTTCTTTAGTATTATTGGCGCGTTTAAAGAAATAAATCACCTCCTCCAAAAAAAATATAACGGCAACAAATGAAGTAGAAAAACGTGCTCCTTTACCAGGATGATGCACCATGTTACAAAACAATACGAATTGCACTTCGAATTTCGTTCTCACACCTTAATTTTTAGATCTGGTCCTCAGTGACTACTGAATGTTTTCAGACCTCAAAAGAATATCTCAGGGAAAGCAATCAAACAAAGAACTGATGCATAACTTAAGGGAAATCGTTCTACAAAACAGGAATTTAATTGTTTAAGAAGTATTGAATCAATGCATCACCCAAGGAGACCATGTTGATGAATAAAGTCTGATTTTGACAAAAAATTGTTGTTTTCTTAGTTATGTCCGGAAATTATTTAGCGATTATATATTACATCAGACTAATGGCATGCGCAAGTCAGAGGTGGTTGGTGGAGTATCCGTTCTGTTATAATTATACCATTCTCCCAGACATTACCTCCTATTTTTATTTGGAAAGAGAGTAGTTTAGAATATGTTCTGTTGTCATGAGACCATCCTCCCAAGAATTAACTCTTCCTTTGAATGTGTATTGAAGTATCTGTTCGTACGTTATAATACCATCCTCTGAGGCATTACACCTCATTTGAAGAGTGCAGTTTAGTATAATCGTCGTCATATGTACTCGCAACATAATTATGCCTCGTATGAATATATATATATATATATATATATATATATATATATATATATATATATATATATATATATATTATTTTCTTATATTAAACTAGCTTTGTAAACTCATTTTTTGATTCAAACAATTTAATCCGAGCTTTATATGTGACTAAACGAGTCACATTTTTTCTAGTATAGATACAATTCGTATAATGTGTATCTATGAGTATGGGTGTACGTCTTATTAGTGAAACCATAACAATTTCTATATCATTCAAATGTGTTAGTACCAACTGCAAATCTAAACTATGCAGAAACAGATGTACATTTATAGAAGATATCTTGATATTACTACAAGTATGGATGCCTAGAGATCTGTACGATAATTTGTGCGATTGTATTTTTTCAGATGTGCGGTCATGTGTGAATGTGCATGCGTTGGTGTGGGGTCATTCGTGAATGTGTGTATGCGTAAGTACGTACGGCTTCGGTCATGAGACGCCGCCTGGAAATTCAATCTATGAAAGAGACGAAGGCGTTCATTGGATAATCCAATGCAATTAATTATGCTTACATCTAAATGTATCATTAGATCTTTTCAGTTGTTTTTTCTTGTTGTGTTGTTGTCTTTTTTTATTAATGTTCGTTTGTTTTTCTATGTTTGGAACAGAGAATGGAGAAAACAGACGATAGTATTAGAAGAGGCATTGAAGTTAAATAGAAAATTAACCACGTGACTTTAACGCGTTATTTGGAAATGTTCTGAAATAATTAAACGTTTCAGTATGTTCATGAAATGAAAAAGAGAGAGTTATCAAATTAAAGTCAACTGTGAAAATTTCACGGTCAGTGAAATTTAATTTAATTTAATTATTAATTATTTAATTTAATTTAATTATTTCCTGAAGCTAACAATATGACGTTGCTCAAAAATGTAGTCTAACAGTTGTCTTAATAGTTTTGAGTAAACTCCCATCTACTCATTTCCCCACCTTCTTGGCCTTTTGGCTAAGATCAAAGTGTAGTATTTGTTCCGATGGATACTGCACCCCATAGACTGGTATTGTCTTGGCCTTCGGGGCTTGATTTACGCCGGTCTATGGGTCTGTCCTGTGCACTACTAGGAGGTCCATCCTCCCAGGCTTCGCCTCCCCTCTTTGGGGAGGAGTAAGTTTATTGCTTACTGCCTGAGGCGCCCCTACCGGGGAATGCCGACGGGGCTGCCCAGGCAATTTTTAAACCCCACTTTCCCGACCTTGGGTCACATCTTACTTGTGAGAGTAAGATAAAAACTGGCCTTGTGCCTAACTCCTGGAGAGGAGTAAATCAAAACTCCCAACAAAGTGTCGCGACATATTTTCACTTTTGCGATTTCACGATCGCGCGTTTTCTTCTTTTACTATTGTTCCCCTCTCTCTCTCTCTCTCCCTCTCCCTCTCTCTCTCTCTCTCTCTCTATATATATATATATATATATATATATATATATATATATAGTTCTGCTTTCATCAGTGCAGGAAAATAACAATTTCAGGCGGTCGGGAGGCGCAAACCCGGTTTACAAAGTCAGCCTAGAATATGCGAGCAGTCGCCATATCCACTCGGCCACCTGCAACTGCCACGTGGTCACGGACAATTAAGACTTATATGTACCTAGAAGCGGGCACAGATAGAAGAGTAGTCGAGAGTGTTCGACGAACATATTCGGAACTTTGCATTAGAGAGCTTTTTCAACAGTATATTTTTAACATCCCAGAGTGTGCCCGACTTTAATTTCCTAAAGCGGTTTATTATAATATTCATGAATAAATAATTATTATTTATACACACAGACGATAGCGTTCCAAGTTGATTGCTCTTATCAGTGCAGGAAAGTAACAATTTCATTCATCTCTCTCTCTCTCTCTCTCTCTCTCTCTCTCTCTCTATATATATATATATATATATATATATATATATATATATATATATATATATATATATCGAGGCAACATTTTTTCCTTAAGACACGTATTATTAAAAATTACCGACAAGTTTTGTCTGGTTATTTTAGTATTGATCCCTTTAATTTTCCGGATTAAAATCTTAATCTCGGAAAATTGAAGGGATCAATACTAAAATAAACAGACAAAAATTGTCGGTTATTTTTAATATATATATATATATATATATATATATATATATATATATATATATATATATATATATATATATATATATATATATAGTGAATGTTTTTATTCGAACATGTACAAGGTCTGCTACACTGGCATGTCGATGTTATCGATCTACAGCTATCGAGAGCTGAGGTCTCATCAGGCAGAAAGTTTTTTCTTGATCCGACCCGGTCGGTGAAGTCCAGGAAGAATGGAGTTCAGCAAAGAAGAAGAAGAGGAAGAAATAAAAATCATGTGACCAATTTTAAAAAAATATATATATATATGCCGTTATAAAAGTTTAATTTACAGTAATTCATAATTTTATTTTCACCCAACGCTGAGTTGGGGTAGAGAGAGGCCGGGGAAGGAAAAGAAAGGGAAAGCGAAGCGAAAGAAAGAGAGGTATGGAGGGTGTTTGGGTGTGTGTCTGTAGCCATTTGAGAAGTTGTCGTATCTTATGTGTCTAGCTAGGATTCATGGCACGCGACCGATGGGGGGGGGATGTTTCAATTCCTTAATGCAGACGTCTACGTTATCGCGGCAACAAGCTTAGAGTGATATTTAGTTTTTACTGGTGAGAAATAAATTTAATTTTGTGTAGTATTTGACAATGAATTAATAAAATATAATGGTGATTATTTCTAGTAAAAAACGTATCTAGATTTATGACATTAGTATTAATAAATTTTACCTTTATATCTTGATCACTTGATATTTAGTTTTAATTATTTTGATGGATAAATAAATGTATTTTAATTCTTAGTAATATTTAGTAGTTAATTAATAAAACATAGCGGTAATTGCTTTTATTTTTAGTAAGAGTCATATATGAAATTAATGGCAGTGGTATTGATAAATTTAATTCCAGATAATATTTGATAATGAGTTAATACAATATAATGGGGCTTATTTTTAGTAAGAATCGTATATAAATTTATGACATTGGTATTAATGAATTATACTATTATATTTGGTTTTAATTATTTTGGAGTATAGATAAATGTATTTTGATTTAAAATAATAGTTGGTAATTAATTAATAAAACATAGTGCTAATTATTTTTATTTTTAGTGAAAGTCGTATATGAATTGATAGATTTTATTATTCGTTGTGATTGTATTAAAAATGGTGGGGTTAAAATCTGTCAGAAGATTAAAGATAATATTGGCGGTGTTTTAGTTAAAGTTGTTAAAAGAATTTATTGTCCATGAGTGGGGGGGGGACTAGAAATGGTGGGGGCTAGTACTTTTGGGTAAAGTAATCAATATATATTTTTTTTTTAATTATATGATTTTGGTAATATGTGGTTGACTTTTGTGGGGTTTCGTAAATTAAGTATTTATGGCCAAGGTTAAGTATATGGGGAATGCCTATACACACATATAGACGTATACACGCACTCATATATACATACATATACATATATATGCATGCATACATGGACACTCATACATGCACTCATACGCATACATATATACATGAACCCATAGATACATATGCATACGTACACATACACACGCACACGCACATACATACATATACAAGCACATACACATACATACAAATAGTTACATATTTCATATTTTTACACATATGCATGTACATACATCCACATAGTACACCCGCACATACATATCCCAAAATGTCTACTTGAAGGTGTTCTAATATTTATTCCAAAAAAGGGGGGGGGGTAATTATATTATACTTGTAGTTGAGGGTTAAAGTTATCTGGTTTGGAGATGTTTATAAGTGTTAATTTTAGGGGGTTGGTTGGTATTGGGATTTTTGTTTTAATGGTATTATTTAGGGGGTATTGTACAAATTACTAAGGAGATGTGATCTGTTATGCCTACAATTGATCGATGTTTCCTGTTTTTTGTTTAAGAGCTTTCCTCTATCGGTGAATTTAATTATTTTAAATTTTTCGTCAAGGCATAAATAGCATGGTGAGTTTAGGGAGCTACAGGAGGTGCTAGTTTTTCTGATAGTGTTCCAGATTACAGTTGGTGATTTATTTTTATTAGTTAGTTCCCAGTGGTAATTTGAGAGTGAAGTTCTATTTTGGTAGTTTGGGTTGTAGAAAGAACATTTACGACCGGTGTATCTTTCTTTGAAGGTATTACCTGCCATACCTATGTAGTATTGTTTATATCTGGGTTTTCCTTAGTCAAGATTGTTGCTTGGTAAATAGTTTTTGTTATTAAACAATTTTGTTGCAAAGGGCATTCATTTTTATTTATGCAGTTACAGGACTTTACTTTAGTTGTTTTTTTTTGTTATCTGATTCAGGGTTTAGGTTGCTGTTTAGGATTTTATTATTGTATTTTTTAATTATCATTTCTAAGTTTTCACTGCAACTGTAACTTAGTTTAAGTGTATTTTTGTTGAATAGTTTATGTAAGATGTTGTTTGGGGGAAGTGTGTGTTGATGAGGTCAAAAAATTTGTTACCAAGTTTGGTTGTAACTGCTTGATTGAAGGGGGTGTAAACCATATTATATTCCTGTTTCTTGTTTTATTGCTTTTATTGTTGGTTGCTGTTGGTTTGGTAATTTTAATTTGCGTATTCTTGTACCCACTGTTTTTTAGTGCTTTATTATAAAATTCCTTATGTTTGTTAAAGATTGTTTCATTTGAGGAGTTATTGCTTATCCTTTGTTGGATAGACTTAGGGATGTGCTTAATGATAGTTTTGGGGTGGTTGGAGAGGGGGTGTACGTAGATTGGGTTAAAGTTTTCTTTATTGTATGGTTCATATGTTCCCTTAGTTAAGTTGAGAGTTACATCTAGGAAGTTTACTATTTTAATGTTAGAAGTTATTTCAACCTTAAGGCATATCCTTTTCATCTCCTTAATGATAATCTTTTTAATATTTTCGCACTTTTGCCTATTAGAATTTCTGACTACTAATAGTCAATCATCTCTATATAGTCCAATGTCTTCAATATCTATATCTTTAGTTAAGTTGTAAAGGATGTGTAGGCCAACTAGATCGGTGATTTCTGAGAGTCGAAAGAACCCATCGAAACATCAAATGAGCCAGATTGGTTGCTCTTTGTTTATTGATCTTGTTTACTAATTAACACTGTTTTCCTGCATTTTCTCACAATGTTAATCCCTTCTTCAGATATATCTGAGAGAAGAGTAGCAAATTCCATGACGTTTTCAAAGAGTTCATTAGAAGTCGAGGGATAGTAGTTAACTATATCGAATTGGATGAAGGAACAATTTATCTTGTTTTTTATCTTGTGGAACCAATTAATTGTATCTGTAGTGTTGGTCCATTGGTTGAGTTTGTATGTTGATTTTATATTTTCGTTGATTTTTTGTAGAATAATTTTGCTGATTTTTCCGGTTTCCTGTTTTGTGGGGTTAATTAATCTAGTCGTGGGCTTTGTTTGAAAGTCAGGTTTGTGGTCTTTAATGAGTATGTATGCTTCTCTCACCTTTAATGTACTAACCCTATCACTAATCTTAAATTTGTCAGTAATTTCCTTGCTATAAACATTTATGTTTTGACTAAGTCAATGTTTGATTTTTTGTAATTTTTAGTTATATTGTTGTCGAGTAGTTTAAAGTATTCTGGTTTGGTGAGTTTGTAGAAGTTTTGAGTTTTGTCTGCTTTAACTAATATGTATTTAGAGTTGTTAATTTCGTTGACTATTCTGTCTAGTTTTTTTTTTAATGTTTTTTTTTGTTGGTGAATTTAATGTCTTTAACAATTTTAACTAAGTCATTTTCAAAATTATCAATTAATTCGATACGCCGTGCCGTACCTTGGGTTTTGAAGCCGTAGTTTTCTCTGTTTTGGTTGCTGGTAGGTCCATTTAGGAAGAAGTTTGCTTTCCACTTCATCCTTCTCAATAGTTCATCCATCTTCATTGTTAGTATAAGAAGATAATTCCGTTTGTTTGTGATTGGAATGTTCTTAAGGAAGGTGTTGAAGTTGGTTTTATCTATGTTAGTTAAATAAACCGGGTTAAGAGAGTGCTCGACAATAAATGGAGCAAATAGTAATCCAGGTACAGTAAAAATCCACAGGGTAGAAATCCAAAGGGAATCAAACGGGGCTTACAAAAGAGTGCCCAATAAAGATATAGAGCTGTAGTGTGAATGTTTTTATTCGAACATGTACAAGGTCTGCTACACTGGCATGTCGATGTTATCGATCTACAGCTATCGAGAGCTGAGGTCTCATCAGGCAGAAAGTTTTTTTTCTTGATCCGACCCGGTCGGTGAAGAGTAGGCCTTGGATTTGAATTTAATGTGTGTTTCTTAACTTTTTTATTTTTTCATAAGTATAATATACTTAAATCTTTTTTCTCTGTTTTATATTCTCCAGAAGACACATTATTAACAGTAACGGCCAAATATACGCTACTTATAAACATTGACTCACGGGATTTGTATAGAAATATCTTTTTAATTTTGTTATATTTTTTATATTTTGAAATCTTTTTTAATTTTTTAATCCCAATTGTTACATTTAACCCCCTTTTTTGTCAAAGCCTATTAAACCCTCCTAACACTTATTTTAAACAAATATACACAACACTCTAAGCAAATAACGCATCCAAACGAGAGTGACACATGACTTCACATTTCTGAAACAGGTTACAACATAAGCTTAATAGAGCTGGATGCCTAAGTCCTTCTGAGCTTGAAACAGACGGTACTAATGTTGTACTAATTTTTTGTAGCAATATATATATATATATATATATATATATATATATATATATATATATATATATATATATAAAATATGTAGTTGTATGAAAATATATGTATGGCATTAAGCTGCACAGAAACGTTCATGTTTGATTCCCTAATGAAATGTTCAGGCTAAAATGCATTTTGCTGGAAGATTTCTAAGGAATGAAACAAAAACATTTCTTTGTAGCTTACTTGCCATATATATTTTTGTATACTAGCACTTAGCTCTACTCTCTTATTAAGTACTGCTTAAGTTAAGACAAATATATATATATATATATATATATATATATATATATATATATATATATATCCTTATCTTTCTGTTTTGGCTGGAGATGGGGCATCCTACCGGATGCCAGACATTCACCGGCTATTTGAGACACTCCAGCCTAGAGATCGTTTTAAGATTCTAACCGTCCCTTTAAGTGCAGTTGTTTGTATTTCTCTTGCACTCGGTTCACCGGGTATACTCGCCAGATAGCTCTTGAAATTCTTCTTCATCTGTCCTGTATCTCCTATAATTACTGGTATGATGGATATTTTCCTAAGATTCCAGTTTCTTTTCATGTCGTACATAAGATGTTGGTATTTCGTAATCTTTTCCCGTTCTGCTCTGTTCAATCCTGCATCATTAGGGGCACTGACTTCAACTAGGGTTGCTATTTTCTCCCTTTTGTCCCATATTACGATGTCAGGTTTAACAGCTCCGTTTTCTAGATATGTAGCTGTAGGAATTGCATAGTCATAGTGGATGGTGTATAAATTATTTCCAACTGTTCTTTCTGGTATATGCTCCCAGGACTTGCTGCTACACTGGATATTCAACTTTTTACAAATAGTCCAGTAAAGATATTTACACACTCCGTTGTGTCGCATTGTTTAATAGCCACCCCCAGGAGAACCTTACAACTGGATGGCAGGTGGCTCACACTCTCTACTTCTGTGTGGCAGAACCTGCACTTGTTATGTGTGTGTATACGCAATATATATTACCTTATAATAGTATATGCGTACATACATGAAATAATAATATATATAATGTTATATATATACAATGTATGTATATATATTTATATATATATATGTGTGTGTGTGTGTGTGTGTGTGTGTAGGTGTGTGTGTGTCTGTGTTATTTTACTATGACAAACCCCTTATTCCGACTATTAATTTGATTTGCACTATATTAATTTTTCTTTTAAAAGTCTTCCGGGACAAAAATGTAAATAACCTAAGTTGCATCATTTTGACGTTAAGGGAAACGATAAAACCTTGGTCTTTTACCTGACTTTCTTTTCATACTGATAAATTACCACTTACTAAGGCAGAAAGCCACTCGAGAGTTAGTGGGATGTTTAGTTGGATGATGGAGCAATACCATTAAAGGATTGAGAACTACATAGACGAGTAGTAAAAAGATACTGTGACAGAAATCGAGGTGAAAGCCAAGACGAAAATAGATAGAAAAACATAATTGAAAAATAAACAACAAAAAGCAAATAAATACAATGGGCGGGACTAAAAAGAAGGATCTACAAAGAAGGCATAAATTGGAAGGCAGAGTGCGCGTGACAACAGGGAAGCGGGAAAAGATGAGAAGAAGATTGAAACAGCGTGAAATAGGGGCAGAGTAAGAAAGATAAAGAGATGAATTGAAAGACGGCGAAAAAAAGATTAGCAAATAATAAATAAGAAATAAGAAGAAGAAAGAAAGAGAGGAAAAAAGAAGAAGAAGAAGAAAGAAGAGAAAGATGAAGAAGAAGAAGGAGAAGAAGAAAAAGAAGAAGAAGAGAAAGAAGAATAGAAAGAAGAAGAAGAAGAAGAAGAAGAAGAAGAAGAAGAAGAAGAAGAAGAAGAAGAAGAAGAAGAAGAAGTAAAGTGTCATGGCAAACGGGTTGAGTTTTGTGGAGAAGAACAAAGATAGGGATAAGATGAAACGTTTCTATTGTTACAAGTCTGTCTGGGGTGAACGTGTGAAAACCGGGATGCATTTGGAGAGGAGGCGAAATGAGTAGATTATGGCAAACTAGGGTAGTAACAAAACGAGTGAAACTACTCCATCGATAGATCACCAATTTCTAGTTTTCCCCTTTAAAACATTTACAAGAACTCGTCTCCTGCCACCACTGCAGATACCTTGCATTTCTTCTTCTGTATGCAGAAAACCAAACATGAACGCAGATACTTTCAAAGAACTTCGCATCTGCCGAACACAATTCCACGGCACTGCTTCCCTGCTGACTACAACAGGGTAATCTTCAAGTCCAAAGTCAACAAATACTTGTCGGGCCGTTCGTTTAATTAATCAAAGTATGCTCTTTACACCCATTTTTTCTAATGCTTTCATAGTCTTTTGAATCATCTAACTGACAATTTGATTTACCTTAGTTCGTGACTCATTAGTATTAGATATGGACCGAAGTTTATTTGTACCAAATAGTTTTGAATTGCAAAAAAAGGGATTTTATTAACGATTCCATGGATTGTATTTCGGGGGTGGGGGGAGGGGGGCTGTACTAAACAATCGACGAATAAAACTGACACTCACCCTCAACCAGTTTTAACTTTGAAGAAGACCAACCTGATCCCGCGATTATTTTATGATTTCAGTCTGTAGTGAGCCTTTTTATATGACGCCAGGTAATTTTAACACATTTCCTGTAGATATATTCATGTCGACCTGACACAGAGAACAACATTAAATACAATTTTTAAAATCAGATAATTAAATTAATTTTGCGATGTTTCGAATTACGTGTGCGTACTTATGAGAAGATGTCAGTATATGTCCGTTTCCTTTCGATTTTAGGCCTTTTTTTATCTGCATCTGTTCAGACAGTGCTATTTATGGGGATTGTTATCTTCTCTTCTATTCCACAGAATAGTTTTTCTAAGTTGAATCCGTGGTGAACTGGAAAACAAAATTGATGTGTTTTTGTTCAGAATAGTAGAAGGAAATGGCCGTTTACCTCTCATATTTCAAATCAAAATATGTGTCGCAACTCGCTTGTTACAACTCGTATTAAATAGTGCGATAATTGCATTATAAAATAAAGAAGTGTGCATATACGCGTACAATACAAGGATATGCATTATAAAACAAAAATATATAGATTCGTATATATATATATATATATATATATATATATATATATATATATAAATGTATTAATTTATAACTAAATTATAGAACTTATAAACTATTTTAAGAAATATTACTGAATCAAAATTTATAAATGTCCACACAACTTTTAGGATGTACTAGCTCTGAACGAAAAATTCAAAATAACGTATTAGTGGGTTCCCCCACGTGTGAGTTTGCTCTTTTCTTTCTTTTTTTTGGGGTTTTTCAAGACACTTTAATCCAAGAACTTTTTACTCTTTGTGAATTTTACTGATAACTTTGTAATGTTGCAGAGACGATATTGACATAAAAATGTTGTTTGGCGCAAGACAAATGAGGTTAATCAGGTACAGACCACGTTTTACCTGATTAACCTCATTCCCCCGAAGATGGGCCCGGATGGGTCCGAAAGTACTTGGGAGACAAATCCAAACTATAGCAAATTCATCAGCCAATTCCCCTCCGAAACTAAGATCCTGATTCGGACTATTGAAAGAATCTACCAAAGGATATCTTGACATGAGTTGTCTCTTATATTTAACAATATTTGCCTGCAAGAGAAGATGCTGCCTATATATATATATATACATATATATATATATATATATATATACATAAATATATATATATACATATATATATATATATATATATATATATATATATATATATATATATATATATATATATATATATATATATATATATATATATATATATATATATATATATATATATATATATATATATATATATATACTTACCTGGCACAACTTTAGTCCTCGACAATCAGTCCGCCAGTAGCTTTTTTGCTGCCGGGCTGGGGTATGGTTCTGTTCAGTCTGAGGAAATCGACCTACCGAAGCTGTAACTTTTCCCTGAGAAACCAAAATTATTCATATATTCATCAACGAAAGAAATAACATACAAGTACAATACAATCGAACACCTTTGTGACGGGAAATGGATGCCTGTTTTTTTTATTTTCAAACGAAACATAGTGGTAAAAATTCAAAAAATGTTTTCTCCACCAGCTGCAGGAGTCTTGAAATAAAGACAAAACGTTGATGAAGATATAAATAATTTTGTTTTTTTTTATTTTTCATTTTCCCTCACGTTTAATTATTACTTCCATAACTTTTTCATATACACATACGCACACACACACACACACGCACACAAACACACACACATATATATATATATATATATATATATATATATATATATATATACATATCGTCTAGATTAATGTAAACCCAAATACATGATTAATTTTCGCGTCAAATATCAACAAAACAACAGATTGTGTACGATCGTTTCTGAGACCATGTATTTTTATTATTTCTGTTAGATTGCATCGTTAGCACAGCGTATTGACTTGCAATTAAAACATATAGACAGCATCAATGGAATAGATACAAACATCCTCAATTACGCAACAAATTCGAAACAATGAGAGAAGTTGATGCATGTTGTCCTCAAAACTGTCCCCCATTCATATATAAAAGACTTATAGAGAAAGGGCAAAAAAAGAGAGAGAAATAATATGAATTTATAAAGCAAAGTTGTGAGTATATGTGTATGTATGTATATGTGTCGCGGCATCACATTTAAAGTGTTGTTTGAGGAACCAAACTAAGCGAAAGTTTGGAACCCGCGCATTCGATCTAGATACGTATTGCGACCGAAAAACAGCTTTGCATATAAAATTGAAGGTGCCCACAAAAACAAGGTATATTAAGCGAGTAACTTTATTTGTAACAGTATCTGAATCCAATTTGATAAGAATGTCTTTCTCAACAAACATCAAAATGGAGGCATCCAAGTGTGGTGCACTAATAGTACTTCTAAGACAGTTTTCGATGAATTTCAGTGTAGAAAATGACCTTTCACACGCGATTTGTGTGCATGACTGTGAGAACATATACTTGTATGCTATTCCTATTGTACTATATGCATTTGTGAGTAGATTATACTTCCGGAGAGTATAATAGACACATACTGCATAGTCTTTGCAGCGATTGCAGATTAGAGAGGTGGGTAAGTCATGTTTGGTGTCCAAATTTGAGTCTGGTTCAATGTTAATCTTCGAATTCTCGTATTCTTTTGCGAGTCTTTTTTTCAACTTGTTCCAGTTTTTGGCTAGATTGACCAATTCAGGTTGAAATTTTTCTTTAGTTGCACCAGGATCAAATTTCTGCAGTTGTTTGCTTAAACTCTCCAATGTATACTCAGGAATACCAGATGAAATGTCAGAAAAATTATCAGGCTGCAAACAAGCCATATCTCGATAGAGTTCGCCATTTTTCTCAAATCTAGTTCTCTGACTCTCTGTAACTTGATCAGTTATTTACTTCAAACGACTTGAAATCATCTTGTATTGGTTCATCTCGTGCATTTTCATGTCATATATTTGCTGATTGTGTGGATGCTGCGTTCGTCTGCAGTTCCAATATTTTATCTTATCTAACATGGTGGAATCTTACACAAGAAACAATAGCGTTCACATTATATTCTAGCCGACATCGACCATCATCATAAACCGGAATAATGCAATGCTTACATTCATAATTGTTTTTATTCTAATGATTTAACGTATTTTTTAAATTATTTTTGGTGGTTTAAAGTAAAAAAACTTTTTTCATTTAAACTGTGACGTAGAAGAAAAGACTTTGATAAATCAGGTCTTCATAAGAACTTAATATGTATATATATATATATATATATACAGATGTAAAAATGGGTTAACGTTAGTTTTGTAATGAAATAAACGCCAGACATTTGTGAAATAGGGTAATAGATTTATATATATATATATATATATATATATATATATATATATATATATATATAGCGTAAAATATTTATTACACTGAAAGTGAGAATTGAGAATTTATATATTTGTAACAAAAAAAATGTCTTTATTTCAATTTAATAAAATGAATAAATGTAAATAAAATAAGGAAATAAAATTTTAATTTCATCTTTCGATTTTGTATGAATAATTGCGCATATAAAATTGATTTTTCTTTGGTTAAAAATTTAATCGATAACAAATAAATCATCGAATTTGATAACACTTAGTCGATCCTGTGTCTACATCGTTAATACATTTATTTGTTACTATCTCTTGCACTACAATTTGAAAATTAATATCATTCTACAGCCATTTTACTAAATTCTGTTATATATATATATATATATATATATACATATATACATATATATATACATATATACATATATACATATATATATATATATATATATATATATATATATATATATATATATATATGTAACTCAATATATGTGAGTATTTGTGTTATAAAGAGAGAGGTTATAGAATCTACATAAAATCTAAAGATGTATTCTTATGTAAAATATACCGGCGAGAACAATGAAAGACTTTCTGAATCTCTACGTACATCTCTAAAGGAGATATGATGGCATAACCCCGTTAAAACATCAAATATATCCTATTTTCATAAAAAAATAAATTATGTGCAACATTATCTGGGGAAGGTAATGGAAATGGTCCGGAATCTCTAAGTGTCCTCCAAACCTAAGAGAGCTATGAAGGCCGAATCTACTTTAAAATTTAAACATACATCCTATTTTGATCCAATTCATATCAGATGTATAAAATTCTCCGGAGAAGACAATGGATGTGGTCCGTATCTCTATAATACTCGCTATGTGTCGACTAACTACGTTTCCCCACCTCTAAGTTACTCATGGTGACAGAACTATCTTAAAACTTCAACTGCGTATATCCGATTTTTCTTACGGGCGTTTTTTTAAGTCTACTTAACAAATGTCTGAATTGTTTAGTTCTGAAGGTATCAGATTAAGAACATTAACTGCTCAATTTCGACTTTACTCCCGATTTTTAAAAGAATAAATTTTCTTTTTCTAAATATAATAAAATGTATGTATCAGAATGTTGGTATATTTAGTGTTAGAGAAAGAAAAAAAATTGTTAGAGAAAGAAAGTAGTGTCATCATTCTCCGGGTTAATGGCCTTGTTCCAACTAAAATAGTGTTTGCGTGTGTTACTGTGTCATGGTAAGTATATGCTACGATCATTGAATCATACTTGAACGAGAAAATACAGGGTTGAGCGGAAGTTTGAAAAGGTGAACATAGCGACAAAGGTTACCAAAAAAAGAAAATGATGATACAAGAACACACAGGCGCAATGGGGCTTCAACGTTCTATTCACTTTTAGATCAGACGCCTATTTCCACCGATCCTTCAACTCGTTTGCTGAGAAGGGTATTCGCTGGTGTACAGCTGAGAGCGAAAAAAAAACGCGGAGAAAAATAAAAGCGCGAAAAAAACATTTCACACGTTTTAGTCGCGTCTTATTTTCCTAACAGAAGATTAACAACAAACCAGCGACGACGTTCCATCGGTCTGTCTGTCTGTCTGTCTATCTGTCTGTCTGTCTGTGAGTTTGTAATTTAGAAACTCGAAATTACTTGACGCAATTGAAACTAATTTGACATGAACATCTCCAAGATTCCGGGGTGGTTAAGTGGACAATATTTCTAATATTATATCTATAACTAAAAACAATACGTATTCTCTAAAACTATTGGTTAGATTCGATCAAATGTATATGAAATAAAGTAAAATTGGCATGCTAAGGCTGCCATGAGAGATAGTACTTTTATTACTACTAGTATTACTAGTACTACTGGCTCGTATACTAATAATAAACCCTTCCATGATATTTGGGTGGATTGCACTAAATTTAAAATGAAAACCCTTGAGATATCTAGTGTGTCATATTTGAATACTACAAACGTGAATAATACTCATGAACACTTTTAGACCCCCAAAATAAAGTGTATCTCATTTGGCATCAAGATCAATTGGAGTTGTGGATATAATACCATTAATAATAGTATATGATGATTCAAATCTTAACAGCCTCTATAGAAGGAAGGTTAAAAGTCGCCTAAAATGTCGGTGTTATGCCGAGCGGAGTTGTTCATTTATTCTGTATGAAATGCTCGTTTAAGTTCTCGTATTTCTATCATTTTTCCATTGATTTCTGTTCAGTCTTTATCCATTTTGGTGGTGTGTGTTATTTTTAAATTGTACAAAATTTTCCTTTTAAAATTAGATTATCGTTATTCCCATGGACACGAATCGAAGAACTCAATAGTCAACCATCCAAAGAAGAATCTACCGAATAATTTTCTTTCAAAATATTCAAGAAAGAAACATTGAAATGTGTAAAAAAAATGAAAAGATTTTCTGAGATGTTCAATCAGCTGCGAAAAAAAAGATCAAAAGATCTTGCACTTAATCGATCTGCGCTGTCGAGATTCATATAGATTTGATTTTTGTTTCTTTAGAGAAAATACATTAGCCTTTATGGAATGAGCAGATCAATCAGTCAGCGTAACGAGTGGTGCAATACAGATCACGTGAGACATATCACCGCCGCTCATAAAACAAGATGTTTTTCATGTATCTCTTCATTATTATTTTTCTTTCTTTAATCTTGTTACTGTCTTCAATTTCAAAATCAATGTATCAGTAATAAAAGGGATATTATACACCATGGTACCATATTGGCTTGATTGCGCTATTGGTGTAAAACTTTGACTTGGTTAGGCAACATTTCGAATGAAAATAAAAGTAAAATTTTAAACTTTTGCTTTGTCAATAAATGTAATCTTCAATGTTGACTTTTGTGTTATTGAATTGTTTATTATTAAATTGCTTTTTAAATGGGTGTCATTGTGAACGTGCAGAGACACCTTGAGTCACCGGGAAGCAATAACTTACAACTTGAATCTTTGGAGGAGGTTTTGAGAGTATATATCTTAATGTGTTCGCCTTTAGTTATATCTTTAGGTATAATTTCGTGACCCGTGAGGTGAAAAGTGACTTGATCGCAAGAAGGGAAATGTAGAAAGAAGTAGATATTATTTTTGTCTATTTAATATAATTTGAAATAACTTTCAATCAGTAAAATTTCAACTTTTCTTGGTTTGCGATGGAAATAAGCTAAGAAACAAATGGAGGATAAAGAGAATACAGCGGTAAATTTTGCATTTTAAACTTCGTAACAAATCAATATGTATTGTTTTTTAAAATGTTTGTACCATGTTTTTCATTATATGTTATATTTTATTTCTAAACATTAGCATTTGTGTGAATTCATGTTTAAGTTTAATAAATATAGTTAAGCTCTATAATATTGAATAAATATGAAACATCGCTGCAGCAAAACTCAACTCTGTAAATGAATTTACAATAATTAAACATAACTATGAAAATAAATGTTTGTCGATCAAGTTTACTATTCATTAGTGATAATACAAGGAAAGTCAGACTGTAAAATTAATGTTGTTTCAGTTAAACATTCTATAGGGTGGGCCAAAATAAGGGTCCTATCTTTAAATTTGAATAACTTGAATTTGAATAACTTCCACAAAATAAAAGTTAAACTCACCAAGCTTTATGTGTGTGTAGACTGACCCTTCCGAGATTTTTTGAAATATACAAAACAAATTTTAGCCGAAAAACGCTTCTTAAAA
The DNA here is from genome assembly GCA_963556195.1 of Sepiola atlantica. Lineage (NCBI taxonomy): Eukaryota > Metazoa > Mollusca > Cephalopoda > Sepiida > Sepiolidae > Sepiola > Sepiola atlantica. Next base: position 131,824,818 of record OY744527.1, on the reverse strand, counting down.
CTTACAAAAACTAAAGTATTGTTTTTTACACTGTTTTGTGTTTTTTAAGCAAAAATAATGTTTTCTAAATGAGGGTACGTTCCTTAGGGCTAATACGGCTCATGCTTGCTTCGGAAGGGGTCCTTTACTTATTCTAAAAAAAAAAAAAAAAATCAATAAATAAAAAAGTTATGAATTTTTAAAAATAGGACCCTTATTTTTGCCCACCCTGTATATTAGCATATTATTTTCTTAAAATCAGGATATTTATTTTTTTAAATAAATACATGAAGTAAAATCTTACACTTCCAATTAAATTTATATAAATTATATGCTGTACACTAAAGTATGAGTATTGCATTATTAGTCTAGATTTTTGAAAGTTTTACAATTATATAAAAAAATGTTTTAGAATTTAAGTAAAACATTAATTCGGATAAATAGCGAAACAGGAAACACTCTGAGAAATGTACATAACAAGTAGGCGAGACAGGGGAATAGTGATGAGGAAAGCACCCCCTCTCTCTCTCTCTCTCTCTCTCTCTCTTTCGCTCTCTCTCTCTCTCTCTCTCATTATATTCACCATTAAGTAAACAAATTTAAAAGGAACTTGTATACTTAATGATGAATAGGTCATATTTTTTTATTTTTCTAAGTTGTTCTATATATATTTATATTATATATATATATATATATATATATATATATAAATTAGATGTGTGTGTATGTTCATATATCTATATGTACAATACTAACTCCTTAATAATCAACCGATCATTATGAATTTTAGAAAGTAATTGCTAACAGTAATATTCCGTAATGTGGTCTATGTTTATTTTTATTTAATTTTCCCGCAACGGGGCAAGGAGAGGTGAAAGTCGTTTTGTGAAAATTCAGATTTCTTCCGATTTATGTTATTTCTTTTTATAATGGGCATAAAACATTAATTCATAGATATTCTCCAAATGTCAGTTTCCTTGGAGTATATTAAAGGGGGTTTATAAGAATAATATTGACGCAATCTCTAATTTAAAAATTAAAATATTTAAGAGTTTCATTAAATTTGATCTGTTGTCATTTGGCACAAATGAAGCAACATTCCCTGAATTATTTTTTTTCTTAAGACCCGGTAAACTTTAACCTGAAATGTTGTACATTTCTAAGAGGAGAATACTACAATCGACCGGTGTTAATTTTTGTATTTTTTAATTTTTGATTGCTGTGATATATTATGCGATTTCTTATATATCTACCCCGAGAAACTCATTTCTCTTGAGCTCGTCTGCTTATCTTCTATCTATATTTATTCGCCTTTCTTCTTCATCATTATCATCCTCATCCTTCTTCTTGTGTATCATTATTATCATTCTTTTTTTTCTTCTTTATTGTCATTACCATCATCCTTTTTATACTCCCTTTTTTCTTCTTCTTCTTCTTCTTTTTCTACTTCTATTTCTTCTTCTTCTTCTTCTTCTTCTTCTTCTTATTATTATTATTATTATTATTATTATTATTATTATTATTACTGTCATCCTTTTTATCTTCCTTTTCCGCCACCACTGTATCCTCCTCCTCCGCACTTTTCTTCTTATTCTGTATATATCACTACCACGTATTCAAAATATGAACGACATTCATCTTCGATAATCATGAATATTCATGAAGTTATTTTTGCCATCATGCTTTTTCCTCATTGGACAGCACTTGTGCACCCCCTCACTTAAACTGTTCTTGTATATGGTAGCGGAGCGTGTATATATTTAGATTTCACGTACCCCCCCCCCACACACCTAAGAATTCCACACTGCGTCCTTACCCGGATAAATAATATGATGTCCCTTCGAAAAAAATTCCAAATGCTATGCTCGGTCAAAAATAAAATTGCAGACATCAGGTGACTGTTTATATAGAACAAAATGATACTTTTTTGATTATCGAGTAAATTTGAATATATATATATATATATATATATATATATATATATATATATATATATATATATATATGTATATATATACATGTTTAAATCTAACTTTTAGAATGTATATATATGTATATATATATATATATATATATATATATATATATATATATATATATACAGGTTCTTTTTTTTAATCTAACTTTTAGAATGTATATCATATATATAAATATATATATATATATATATATATATATATATATATATATATATATATATATATATAAACAGTTTTATGCAAGGATATTTGTTCAAGTAGAACAATTTGATATCAGGCTTTTTAAATTTATACGGAAAACGCACATATACACACATATATATTATGTTTAAAGTATATATATATATATATATATATATATATATATATATATATATATATATATATATATATATTTATATATATGTATGTATGTATGTATGTATATATATAATATATATGTGAATATGTGTATATACATAGTTACTAAAAGACAAGCCATAATTCTGGATTATATATACATATATATGCCATTTTAAATTTTTAATATAACTATTTATATACTTCAATATATATGGATAACGAATATGCGTGCATATATATATATATATATATATATATATATATATATATATATATATATATATGTGTGTATCAAAGAGCAAGTAGAATTGATATGTATACATATATTTATGTATACATGTATTTATACTGACATGTGTATCTATATTTCATATATATATATATATATATATATATATATATATATATGTATATATATATATATAGGGAGAGAGAGTAGTCGTATAACATATACTTATGGTAAGCAAGACTCAGAAAGGACTTGTCATCAGTATTAAGCACCGTTGAAGTAAATTAAATACGGGTATAGAGGATGACATGCTTTGATGATTTCAATATATATATATATATATATATATATATATATATATATATATATATATAGTGTATACATGAAAAATGGCACGTCATAATTTGATATATACATATATTTATTTTTTTAATTACGTATATTTTTGTTACTAACATTTTTATATGTACACTATTTACACACACACACACACACACATATATATATATATATATATATATATATATATATATATATATATATTACGTATGTGTGTATAGTTTACGTACATACGTAGATAGCTACGAATGCTAAAAAGTTTATATATATATATTTAGTCGTAAAAAAAGTAATTGATGCGCTCTCCTCTGATTTTTTTTGGGGGGGGGGGGGCATTACACAATGAACAGGATAGAAAAAACTTTTGTGTTATGTGTATAGATAGATTACAGATTATATATTTATCTTATTAATATATTCGATTGGGATACGTTACATGAGAAGAAGAATTTTTAACTTTGGGTCGAACATTATTTGAACAATACATAAATATCAATATATATATATATATATATATATATATATATATACTAAAACATGTCTCAGTAAAACTACTCCGAACAGAATAGTTCTGTCTTACTTTTTTGTGCCCTGTCTAAGATTGTAATCAAGATATAATACTAAGAACACTTATGCCTAGAATACTTATTCTTATTTTGATGAAAATGCATTACATTGTTTTGATTCAAGAAAATGTCTAAAACTTTAAGCTTTAGGGAACTTAACCAGATGTTGAGATTTAGAGAATTTTGCTTAATTAGTGGCGAATGACTATGGATCAAATTTAATGCAAATCTGAAATATTTTATTTTTTAAATGGGAAGTTTTGCCCATATTTTACCGCCGAAAACACTTTTAAATAATCCAACGAAACTGAAATTTGAGAAATATTTACTAATTGATGTTAACATTTCACGAAAATCGGTTGTATCAGAATTCTGACGACGGACTTCGACATGATAAAAAGAATTTGCATACTGCACCCCATAGACTGGTATTGTCTTGGCCTTCGGGGCTTGATTTATGCCAGTCTATGGGTCTGTCCTGTGCAGTTCTAGGAGGTCCACCCTCCCAGGCCTCGCCTACCCTCTTTGGGGAGGAGTAAGTTTATTGCTTACTGCCTGATGCGCCCCTACCGGGGAATGCCGACGGGGCTGCCCAGGCAATTTTTAAACCCCACTTTCCCGACCCGACCTTGGGTCACATCTTACTTGTGGGAGTAAGATAAAAACTGGCCTTGTGCCTAACTCCTAGAGAGGAGTAAATCAATACTCTTATTACTAATAATACTAATCTAGACGCTAAACAGTTTGAGTGTTGCCTATTCCACCCTCAACTCTCCACGCAAAATAGTAGCAATTAAAACAGGTCCTACTCTCGCCATGCCCATAGAGTCGTGCATGCGCACGCACGCACGCAATTATTGCTAACACTCATTTAAAAAAACAGTCACAATTTTTTTATATATGAATTTTTAACCGAGTCCTATGTGAGACTGTCAATGCCAACAGACGATATAAATTCAAAGTTTTATTAATTTTTAATCATACTATAAGTATAATTATGAGAAAGAGTCCTGTTTCGGTCACTGAAATGAAATTTATTGTAGTAGCTGTAATTTGAGTTGCGCGCATGAGGGTAACAGTTAACAAAAGTTCCATTTTTGTTGTGGCAACTTTGTCGTACATGCGTACGCAGACAATTGTTTGGGTTGCACTTATTTTTCTAAATGTCGCATTTGTTTACATATTACTTAATACCCCAGTAAAGTATGTGTATTTTCAAGGCGACTGAAACTCTTAAATAGAAACATTATTATTATTATTATTATTATTATTATTATTATTATTATTATTATTATTATTATTATTATTATTATTATTTTATATAAAATATTATTTCTATTATTAACTATCTAAATAATGAACAATAATTATTGTTATATTTATAATAATAGGCTTATGTTCATAAAATCGTATTTACAAAAATATAGGTCTGAAAAAATAGTATCTTCATTACAGTGTGTGCGTATAGAAACTATAAATTAAAATTCCCTCAAACATCTTCGTTATCTGTATAATTATACAATGAACTTCTAAATATCTTATTTAAGAATTAGCCATAGAAAATAGTACTTTCTTTCTCGTGTTTGTGTATGGAAGCTATTTATTAAAATAACAATAGTCACATCGCCGAACGTTAATGGGAGAATGTTCATGATTAGTTATGAAATAATACGACCGTTTAAATGTTAATTATTGTTTATATATGTTATAATTAATGGGCACTAACATTAATAGTGATAGAAAGAATTCGCTTCCAATACATGGGTTTCAGTGGTGGGAGCAGGTGTTTCAATGGTTCCTCAATTTTCTTGAGCAACACAAGAACACGGGTTACGCCAGTAGAATATAAACCGTATCATTTAGTACTTTTTCCTTTACGTTGACGAGTGGATTTTCAAACAGAAGTTTTTGCGAGAATGTAATTATTTTACTACGCCTGATATTAATGATTGCCTTCAATTTTAGGAAGTACAGTGACGTAGTATAAGTGGTGTACATGCGCTGCATTTAGTTAACAATTATTAATTATCGTGATTATTTTATTATTATTATTATTATTATTATTATTATTATTATTATTATTATTATTATTATTATTATTATTAATCACTATGAGGTTTCACATTGCTCACTGACAATAACCAATGGTATTCTCTTGCAGTCTGAGTGACAACAAGTCTAGTCAGATGTCCATCACTCTCCAACTGTTTTTGTCACTAAGCAAATCAGTGTGCGTTCTCGCAACAGCCGTTTTCATTAATTTCTCTTGAGCAACAGCCGTTGGTCTACTTTGGAATATGAATAACAATACGCTCCTCCATCATCATCATTATTATTATTATTATTATTATTATTATTATTATTATTATTATTATTATTGTTATTGTTGTTGTTGTTGTAGTAGTAGTAGTAGTAGTAGTAGTAGTAGTAGTAGTAGTAGTAGTAGTAAAAAGATGGAGAGGCGGATGAAGTAGGCGTGAGTAGAGAAGGGAAATATGCATACATTTACAATACTATGTGCGCATTAATTTTCATGAAGTTCGCTCGACCGGTTTGTATATGATTAAAGAATTAAGTACTTTATTTGCCATATTTTGTATTATACAATGCAGTTTGGAGATCGTTTTCATGTGGGCAGCTCCAATAATTGTATAAGCGAATTACAGTACGTGGTTTTGTATCTGGTCTCGGGGACCATCATCTTCTGTGAAGCAGAAAAACTAAATACCGGTTACTACTATGTAACTAATGTAGGCATCAGCTGCATGACAAGCAGACCCTCCCCTCTTAATTTGCATAAATAATAGAGAATGGAATCGAATGATTCGCTACGATTGGAGTCTCTATCGTGTATTATATTCAGTAATATATAATTATCATTTTCATGTATACTACTTGAAACGATGACTATTTATTTTCCCACACGATCTCTTGGTGTGTTAATGTAATAGAATTAAAGAATAATGAAAACGTTCCAATTAATACCATGCTTATATATATATATATATATATATATATATATATATATATATATATATATATATATATATATATAAGCATGGTTGTCAGAGTGAAATATTAATTTAATATATATATATATATATATATATATATATATATATATATATATATATATATATATATATATATATATATATATACAAGCGTACCAGTCAACGTCTGAGTCACAATCGCTACAAGAATTCATTTTACTTTGATTTAATCTGGAAATTAATTAAATATTTCATATCTCTGAAGACATTCTTCTTGAATAACTAAACTTATGAGTTTCCTATCTTCTGTATATGCTTATTATTATCATTATTGTTATTATTATTATTATTATTATTATTATTATTATTATTATTATTATTGTTATTATTATTGTTATTATTATTATTATTATTATTATTATTATTATTATTATTATTATTATTATCATTATTGTTATTATTATTATAATCTTTACATAGAAGTATTATTATCTTTTATTATTCTTTTCTTATAGAAGAGTAAAGATACTTATTATTTTACTATCTAATTCACATATGTGGTTGTGGTGTGTGCAGACACACGTATCTGTATTAGATGGCCACGTTGAAAAACGAGAGTTTCTCTTTATCTAATTGTCAACAGATACATTAATAAATATTATTGAGTTGTTTAATAAACATAAACTGAGACTCAATTCGAGACATAAGATATTTTTTAGCGCTTATTTCCTCTTATTAAATATATAGGCTAACAAACGTTTATCAATTCATATGTCACTTTTAAATATTTATTATTGTCGTGTATATATATATATATATATATATATGTGTGTGTGTGTGTGTGTGTGTGTGTGTGTGTTTCGGAATTTTTTAGATAAGGATTGATAACTTTTATTATTTTAAATATTCCGACCGTCTTTAGGTGCGTCTCGTCGAATTTGAGAACCTTATTCAACCGAAGGATGTAGCTTGCTCTCATTCCGTCAACCAAGATCGGGTAATTAGGAATTGTATTTTTAGTATTGCTCGTACTGGGGATTGAATCTTCAATCCCCAGAAAACTGTTACTTAGAACTCATAACCACTAAGCACTTATATCCGGACAATTCTAATATGAATTTTATGACTATTAAACATGTTTTAATTTTAGATTTGTAGTCTAACTACTTAGTACTATATATGAATTCTTTTAGATTTGTAGTCTAACTACTTAGTACTATATATATATATATATATATATATATATATATATATATATGTATATATATATATATATATATATATATATATATATATATATATATATATATATATATATAGGTGTGTGTGGGGGGGGGGTGAAAACACAAATGGAAAAAACAAATTTAAATACAGGAAAAATTATCAAGAAACGAGAGATTTTACCGGTTTTGTTCGGGTTTTCAAAAAAAGTGAAGATTTTAAATTTATTCGATAACGGTGAAAAAGATAGAAAAAAGAAGAACTCACAACGGGACATCATTGCCACGTGTTTAAATATTTGATAAAAGAAAGAATAATAAAACGCGTGCGGAGAGACGTTAAAATCTGGAAAAGATAGGGGGGGGGAGAATATACATATATATATATATATATATATATATATATATAGTTAACACGCCATCGCGATTTATTCATCAATTATTCACCAAACATTCTTTGAGATATGTCTACCAAAGTGAAATAAAAGGGATTAATAGTTATCAAAGTAAAGAAGAACCCAAAGTAAAACATGAATATACTGATATTAATTGGTAAATTTGAGAAGGGTCATTTTTTTTGTAAAATGAATGAGTTAAGCTGTTAATTATGTTTAGAGGAAAATAACAATATATAAAATCCCAAATAGTAAATTATAAATAAAAAGGCGAATTCATATCAAATAAAGGCATGTAAATACAAATAATATGTGCTTGTTTATTAAAGAAATAAATAAAAAAAATAAAGAAATTAATAATATAAAAATAATTGAAGAAATAAATAATTAAACATAAATAAATAATATTTCGATATTGATTAATGATAATAAATGTGTATCATTAATATTTCACATTTAAAACAAAAATAAATAAAGATAAATGATCGTCCATAATAGTTCGCCTTATTTCAATAAAAACTAAACTCTATGAACTTTATCTCGTCATGCATGCGAAGCATGATGACTCGCAGAGTTGTCAGGCTATATACATTTTACAAAGAACATTTTGTTCGGTTTACTTTTTGGTTTGAACTTCTAATTAAATACAAAGATGTTACGATTTATTAATACACTTCTTATGACCGGAAACTCCGTGAAACGTCAGTAGTGTTTGTTAAAGCATTATTTAGTATTTAATATGTATAAAATATCTAATGTATTACCTTAACACTTGCATGAAACACAGTTTTATTATTTTTCTGAAAGGAAATTTTTTTTTTTCGAAATTTCGTTTTTAATAAATGATTGTCATATATGTATACACATATAGTAAAATATAAAAATATATTTATGACAATTAAGCTACAGAGTGGCGTCCGTGCTTCATCTCCACAGGGAATCGCCATCTACACATATACACACATGCATATATATATATATATATAAATATATATATATATATATATATATATATATAAACATATACACACATGCATATATATATATATATATATATATATATATACATATATATATATATAAACTTAAAGGAAGAGGCAAAGTGCCTTCCAAAAATCATGTGTTAGATCTAGATAATTTTGGATTAAAATCAAAATAATGTTTTTTTTTCATCCTGACTTTTTTTCTAATCATTTCGCTTGCTACAACAAGTCTCACCAGATATTTAAACAAATAACACGTATATATATATATATATATATATATATATATATATATATAATTCAATAGAATACGCATTTTATGACAGAGTCGTCTTACCCCTTTGCATCGAAAGACATTTCTTCAAATGGATTTACATATCTGATGAGAGCGGACCAACGCTTGAAACGCGTTATGTAAAATTACAAAATGATAAAATAACAAAATAATAAATAAATGTTGAAAAACACTTTTTACAAATGTTGGTAGCTTTACTCCTTTACATATATATATATATATATATATATATATATATATATATATATATATATATATATATATATATATATATTACATCGTGTATTATTAGTTACAATGCATATTACAAATTTAAATTACACTGTCAGCGAGGCTTAGAATTCGCCGACTGCAACCCCATGCAGAGCTGTAAGACCCCCCCCCCCTTCTCCGAAAGCGATCCGTTGCTTGGTCACTTAAGGTTCTTACTTTCGCTAGACGGGAGGTTGGAGAGGGCCGATCAATCGGCTGGTCGTGTGATGCCCTAGTATCTATACGTTCATCCCCAACCGTACTATTCAATCTGATTCTTCGAATAATACAATCCTTATTTTAAATTTTAATTTTAATTTTTCTCCTCAAATAGATATTCGAAGGCGTTGAGAGCAAAGAAAATGATCAGTGCCAAAGAGTAATGTTTTCAAAGAGTAACGTTTCTAAAGAATTTTTTTCTAGAAGTAATGTTTTCTATCAATTTTTTTCTAGAAGTAATGTTTTCTATCAATTTTTTTTCTGAAAGCAATGCTGCCTCTTATTAGTAGAGTTCCCTTCTACGAGTAATGTTTCCGCTTTTACTGTGAAATTTCCTTCTGAGCTGAATGTATTATAAGAGCAATGTATTCTGAGAGCAATATGTTCTGAAAGCAATTTATTCTAAGGACAATGCATTCTTGTTTTCTAAAAGCAATGTATTCTGGAAATATAAATAATTGCCTTAATTATTGGATTGTGTTTACAACTATATTTCAAACAATACAAAACTAGTGGTATAGGTTTGTCGTTTGTAGGATTGTCGGAGTCTTTTTCCAGATTGGGCGTTTCTATTCTCAAAGAGCAACGTTTTCAAAGAGCAATGTCTTCAAAGTGTAATGTATGGTAGAAATATAAATAATTATTTTACATATACAATTATATTTGACAACTTTATTCGGCATTAAATAACCCACAGATTGTTGATATGCCGTAAACTAAACCAAGCAAAATAATTTAATTCAGCTGTAAATAATCCAAGGAGTGTTGATATGGCGTAAACAACTAGGCAACGTTTTGTTTCCTTTGCTCTTTCCCTTATTTTCACGTTCTCTGTCTATCTATCTATCCCCCTGTCTATTTATCTGTTTATCTGTCTTATTATCTACTTCACTCTATTTTCATTTCTTCAACTTTCCCATTTCCTTTTCCATCCTACTTGCGTCGCTTATCATCTGTCCTACCATTCCTTTCCCCGGATTATCACCCATGTCTATCACTGGGATCACTAGCGATTTAGGAAAACTATGGATCAAAATTGACTTTGATACTTTATCCGGTCTGATCTTTTCTGGACTTTGTAGTTTCATACTGCTGCCATCGGCGAGCGACCATCTTCCTGACGCGCACTTTCGTATACGACACTGCGGAAAGGTGACACCTTCAAGCAATTTCTATGAACAAAACTGTTTCCAAAGTACAGTACGTGGAGTATCTGAACAGAGATCATTACAAATACAAAATTTGAGTACTTTTATTTAATAGGAGTTGAAGCACCTGTCTACGCTAGGTAATATATACTTAAACATATTATTAAACTAACAGTTGGATACTATTATTTGACTATGCACCTTGTGATCGATTTAAACGGGGAACTGATGTACAGTGTTTGTACTATCTGTTCTGTCCTCGGTCAATGAATGAGAGATCCTTCTAGACTGAAATAATTGTTATTTTTGTTCCAATCTATAGTGTCCTTTTTGGGGGAGCTATGTTGTTTTTACATTAAAACCCGACGTTGAGTCTAACTATGTCCTTGTGGGAAGGAAAGTAAATAATACAGTCACTTTCAGTGAATTAAATTATATACAGTATTTCACTGTTTCATAACCGGAATATATGTTAATTCTGTTGTTGTGTATTTTCACCACTACACCACATTATAATGTTTTATATTCTTTCCCGGTGATCGTGTCAGCCGTTTAATGTGGTATATGTACTCTCGACGTGGTGGCTACTTTGCTATCTTGATCCTCCGTCTAGAAGCCGACAATGTCAATTGGAAAACGTCGAATTTTTATATTAGTTTACTAAATTCTTTATACTATAATACTCAACCACGTTTGTTACTTCCATCATAAACTCATCAGATCTTCACAGTACATTATTTTCATCTCGTTTAACATGTGGATCGCGGCACCCAACGGTGCTTTGCTGGCAATCGCTGTTACTCACCAATTTCTTTATCAATTGCGATTTCAAAACCTCGCGTGATATTGCTCCTTTATCAGAGTCTTTAATACCTCTGATGCCATTCCATAATTAATATCACAATAGAAACTTTATTTAACGTTTCCTTGTAATTCATCTACCAGATTTAAATCAACTACTCACGTTACAATGTGTGTGTTTTTTTCGGATAAGAATCTAAAATATATGGACTCATGAACTTATTTCCACATATGAAACTTAAATATATGGACTACTGTACTTTTTTCCGGAGACGAAATTAAAAGACCTGGAGTCAGGGATTTATTTCCGGATATAAAACGAAAATATATGGACTTATGAACTTATTTCCGGAAATGAAACTAAAATATATTTACTCATGGACTTATTTCCGGGCACTAAACTAAATTATATGGACTCATACACTTGTTTCTAAGTACAAAACTAAAATGTATGGACTTTTGAACATATTTCCGGATATGAAACTAATATATATGAACCTATGGACCTATTTCCGGATACGAAACTAAACTATATGGAAGGATGTATCTATTTACGGATACAAAACTAAAATATATGGACTCATTGTCTTATTTCTGGATACAAAACAAAAATATATGCACTCAGAGACATATTTCCGGATACGAAATTAAAATATATGCACTCATAGACATATTTCCGGATACGAAATTAAAATATATGAACTCATGGTCTTATTTCCGGATACGAAACAAAAATATATGCACTCAGAGACATATTTCCGGATACGAAATTAAAATATATGCACTCAGAGACATATTTCCGGATACGAAATTAAAATATATGCACTCAGAGACATATTTCCGGATACGAAATTAAAATATATGAACTCATGGTCTTATTTCCGGATACGAAACAAAAATATATGCACTCAGAGACATATTTCCGGATACGAAATTAAAATATATGCACTCAGAGACATATTTCCGGATACGAAATTAAAATATCTGGACTCGTGGCAACTCAAGTTGAATGTGGGAATCAATTTCTGTTTTACACCATATCAACACGTTCGTGGTTATTCGAGAAGAGAAACTTTTGATAACTTAATAAATAATATAAGTAACGAAATATTTCGCCGCGTTCCGAACTGTAGAGAACAACCGAAGAGAATTGATAACTCTTCTCCGTGAAATAAAAAATCCTTTTACTAAATAAACACGTAACAAAGCGTGTCATAGTTCATAGTGAAGCAATTAGCAAATTAAACGCAAAGGGATTCACTATGTTGAACCGTCGAAAATGTATTCTATATTGAATTGGTGTTGATGACAAAAATCTAGTTGCATTTTAATCAGGTAATATCGATGTCAACAATGTTCACTTATCGCAACGGTATTCGATGGCAAAAATTTATATTTTACTAACTGCACCCGTCGTCCGGCGTTGCCCGGGAGAAATATAAAAGAATGAATTAAAATTTGTAAACAGCCGACAGAACGCAAATAGGATAGTTTTAATGTGTAGAAGAGATTTCGGTTTGGAATTGTGGAAAATCTATTTATCCACGAAAAGGAAATACTTCTGAGTTAAACAAAGATAAAAATTGCCACAGTTTAGAAGGATATCTCCTTCACTGACTGATTATGGAAAAAGGTACTTCTTTCGGGTCGGGATATTTATTCGATCTGTTAGCTATTCTCTCCTTCGTCATTGAAAGCAAATCCTTGTAGAATGCGGAAATATTTATTTATGTTGGGGGATTTTCGCCGCATTAAGAAGTTACGTTGTGTCTACCTCTGTCCTCGTGGGGAGTAAAACGTGACTGAAAGTGGACCATGTGTAACGAAAGTACGTTGTATTTTAGGCGCGTAAAAGAAATATATATTGTCTAATGATACAAAATTACAGTGGAATAAATTTTGATCTGAATTGAGCAAATTAAGGTGGTGATTAATTACTATTTTAGTCCCGTAAACTCCAATTTCGTATGGAGCTAAACATGCAAAACAAATGTAAAGTGCAGGTCACTACACACGGTTTGAATTAAGTATGAGTGTAAAAAGACGAAATTATGATTATTTTGTATGGGCCACGTATATAATATATATTATTAAAATGCCGACATAACGCAAATAGGTCACATGTAAAACCAAAATAGAAATTTCCCCAGTTTTCTAAAGATGTGTATATATTTGTGTGTTCGAGTTTTAATTGTCGCGTTTTGTATTCCCCTAAACGTAAACTAAGCATAACCTATGGTTTAGTAAGGACAGGATCGGTTATCTCACGTTGCCGGTTCAAATACGGTAGAAGAAATGTGTGCTTTGTTTTGAGCTGTTTGGGTTGTTATCTTGAGTTTTTTTCGATAAGTACACAGTTTGGACCACTTTATTTTGAACAAGTTCTGGCTTAGCTGAAAGAAATGTTGTTGTTAGTTATTGTGTAATATGCTTCATTCCTTGTGCGGAATAAAGTAAATAGGGGCAGTACATACGAAAATGTCCGTAAAAAACAAACTGCACAACAGAAATCTCATGTGTATTTTTCCTTTGTTTTGTTGCTCTCTTGCCTGAGGAACATCGTATCTTTCTGTGCGGCAAGTAAGAAAATTAAGAATCCATTTTTATCAGGTCATTTCTCGAGAATCAAAATATATAAAAAATTAATAGCAAAAATATGAATATGTCTTTACGGGGATTTTCTCTCTCTGGAAAATCGTATATTGCTGTGCGGCAAGTATGAAAATTAAGAATCAATTCGTATCAGGTTATTTCTTGACAATCAAATTATATTAAAAAAATAACAGCAAAAATATGAATAAAAAATAATTTATTAAGAAGTATACTTACTAAGGTTGGAAGTGGTTTTGTTATGCTGGATAAAATAAAGAAGTGTATTTATGAAGGTTGGGAGGTGTTTTGTTATGCTGAGTGAGATGTGTTTGTTTTTATGTAATCTGATATTTCTTAACGCAATGATTGTATGTGTTCGGAATAGCGGAATAATATTCGCGTAATCTGTACTCGGTGGTGTGGCTGTTTAACAGTTCCGAATGAAATAAAAGTCTGCCGATGTATGAGTGGCGGGTACAGTTTATAATTTGCAGTGAGTAAGTGTAGTGACCACTTTCTCTGCGTGTGTTGAAGGTGAGTGAATTTCTATGAATAAATATAATATTGTTATATGTTGATCAAATTATGCGAAAGTTTTTGCAAACATGCTTGAGTGAATAATAGTATTGTAGTTAGTATTTTAGTAGTGTATGCTGAATGTAGTTATTTTCTTACTCTTGCCAAAGGTACAGGGGGGAAAAGAGTCCACTTTATATAGTAGATTAATTAATGAAAAAAAAATAGTTATGCAATTTAGTCTCTTGACGAAAAGGATGAGAGTTCAATCTATCGGACGAGCATGATATGTTTCTTTAAGAAATATTAACTACCGAGACACCTTGTGTTAATAAGTATCGTCTTTCTAATGAAAGGGTCCTCGAGGTAGTGTGAAATGTTTTACCGCTGATTTTAATGCGGGTCAACAGCATGAGTAAATGACACCGAATTTTATCATTTGTTTTCCTTGAGGTGACGGTGGTTAAGTGGATACCGATGCCGACTAACAACCTGAGTGTGCCAAGTTTTAATCCGGTCGGTTCGAAAATATCCCTTTCACTTAGGGATGTTGACAACCTCTACGTGGTTCCTGCTGCGCGTATGTCAACAATATAATCAAGCTGGTCAACAATATTGTACTATATTGACTCATACGAATTTACTTTAAACAGATTTTCAGAATTAGACCAAATAGTTTATCATTTTAAGGCAGTCTAATCGATGTATTAAATAAATCTGTGTTTTATTGCTTTAGCTCGGCTTATTTCGCATAATGGAAACAGTGTTCGCTAATGGGCTGGGAGACCAGCGTTCAATCTTCGAACTAAAAAGTGGTCCTTGGTGCCTTCTTTCTATCTTACTAACCACTCAGCATTATAAGGTGATGATCAATGATTACAAAGAGAGAGAGAGAGAGAGAAAGAGATAGAGAGAGAGGGAGAGATACAGATATAGGTAGATACCAATAAATACATTGACTTTTATTATAGTGGAAGATAGATATTCATATTTATCTATCAACCTGATTAGTTGCATAACCTTTATGTATGTATCTATCTATCTATCTATCTATCTATCTATTCAATTATACTTTGATTTAAGTTCATAATGTCAGTCGTGTAAGCCCATTCACAAACATTTTTGAAACTTCAGTCAATTTTTTATTTGATTTGAAGTATTTTGAGATCCAACCGCTTGTTATTTTTCAAAGGAGTAAGTGTGTGTATACTATGTTCCCATAAGTAGGCGTATATTTAAGGAAAGAGATTTATGGGGAAAGAGAGAGAGAGAAGGAGAGAGAGAGAAGGAGAGCAACATCTCTATATGGTGCATTAAAACATTTAACACAAGTTCTAAACGTACTACTTTTTCCGTTGACACCAAGTAATACAATGTGCATCTTAACACGCTATACAAATACCGGTAGAGAACTACGGCTTTATTTCATTTTCAACACTTTGTCGATGAAATTGTTACGCGATCGTTGCGTTTTTTGTCTCGAAATTTATATCTGCAAAATGCGTCTCTTTCTTTTATGACCTGAGTTTAATGTTAGCTTCAGTCGCACGAATAATTCGTATGTGAGCGATAAATTACAAATTATATACAATACATTAATCCACGTTAAAGTACACACACCAAAAAGCAACGGATTAATGAATAAAGATTAAAGTATTTCTATGTATTTGCCTTTGGCTGTTACATTTTCGGCAACATCTTTTGAGGTTAGATGCGTTACCAAGCCTGTTCTCTTACGTTACGACTGTTTCATCTGCGCGTTTTTCGAGGAAAATACTATTATGCATATGAGCGTGACAGACCATCGAAAATGCTATTTTAAAGTAAAACTTGACAAACTAAAAAGGCTATGTTAAACTAAGACGGGACAGACCAAGGCAAATGCTAAAAAGAAGATTTTATAGAGATGATTGGATGAATCTAAACTGAAAATTAATAGTAGTCTACTATATATATATATATTTTAGAGGAAGCATTATTATAATCAATGAAACAGACGAGTGGAAAAAAAAGGAAAATTGTTAAAATTACCTTAAGGCCTTATCGTCTGACCCTCTGAGAGGAAACGTCAGAATGGTAAATTAAAAACTAAAAGTCGAATGAGATATGAGGGGAAAAAACTTATTTAGTTTTTAATTTACCATTCTGACGTTTCCTCTCAGAGGGTAAGACGATAAGGCCTTAAGGTAATTTTAACAATTTTCCTTTTTTTTCCCACTCGTCTGTTTCATTGATTATAATAATGCTTCCTCTAAAATTAATCCTACGATTCTGTTATACACGAAATTTACTTATATATATATATATATATATATATATATATATATATATATATATATATATCACCATTACCAGCACGGTTATTAAGCACTCCTGGAGAAGGAACCCCTTCCTGGTTTCCGTACACCTCATTAGCGACAGTCATTCAGTTTTGTTTTGCCATAATCACCACGCTAGGCACTGCGGGGTGGTGACGCTATTTGCCCATAGCTAGATGTCTACATACAGCGCCTGATATTCCTAAATGGTCACCCATTTTAGTACTGGCCAGGCTCAACGTCGTTTAACTTCTGTGATCTAGCGGGAAACGGTGTATCAACGTGATTATGTCATATACATAAATATATAAGCCACCTAATTGACGGATACAAAAAGTATAATGTAAGAAAGGGAATATAAAATAAGGAAAAATCGATGATAAAACCCGAAGAAAAAAATAATTGGACGAAAGAACAAAAGATAGTTAGTGAAAATATATATCTTAATTTAGGAGTATTTTAGTAAATATTTAAGCTGATGATAAATGATTAAAATATACACAGCGAAAAGCATAAGACGTGTATGTGTTGCAACTAGAACACATTGAGCGTATAGTTCCATTTGGGAAAAAATGATTCGATGTTGATAATGAGTATTGATTGTAATTTAAGCTTTGATTGCTTGCTTTTCATTGTTTTGGCTTTGTTTTCTATAATTAGTACTGAGGATCACAGCACCAAGAAATAAATGCACAGGAACATCTTACATATATTTTCGTGTAAAGCCGAAACAATTGTATGCTGAATGAAAAAAAGACTTTGTGAAATGATGTGAATCTGTATTTCATAACATTGATATGGTATAAAATTAAATAAAAAATATCGTATGCAACATAGCTCTCGCCTTACACTATTAAGTTATTTCAATCGCTTTAAGTTATAAAATGTATATTTAAATATAACATGTTTACATAGAAATAAGAATACGCACACACACACATATATACACACACAAACATATATATATATATATATATATATATATATACTAGAATACAACTTTCATTTTCTGGTTGAACACTGTTATGACGGCTTACTATTGTTATCTGCCTGCTTTATACATCAATAGGATTTATTTTTCATCTCGTTCGTAGCCGTTGAAGATAGCCTCATTGGTGTCAGAGCTTGGAATTGAGTTAGAGGTGACTTGGGTTCAGAGGTTCGAATCATGCGACTGGTTTGAACTGTTATATCTACATCTATGATTCCGTAAATTCATCAGAAATTATAATTTATATATGAAAAATTAAATTACTGACGTAATTAAATAATTTTCTATGAATATGTTAGTGATATCTCTAGATAAATAGCGAGTGCGAACACTGGCGTAGCATAATGGCTTCCTGTTTTTTTTTTACGAGGGTGTAAACTGGTATATAAATAACAAGAGTGCATGGAGTAAAACTCACCAATGCGTGGTATTTTTTTTATTAATATAATTCAACCGTACGCAGCTGTTTCTCCAGACCAACTACTATGATTCTTGAGTTTTCCTTACACTCGAGTTATTAATATTCTTCCGTACTTCCCATGGATCTCTCTACTCAGACTCGCCCTTAAAGGACGCCAACTATATCAGGAATTATATGAAGATGATATTAGAAAATATGCCTACAACAAATAAATAGGGAAACAGTCTCAATAATAGAGAGATGCAAGGTGGCGGGGAGACGGAAAACGAGCAAAAGGCGGGAAGGAAGATCTCTATTGAGAGACAGATATCCAAACAACCAGAAATATGAAAATGAAAAACAAAAGAGTTGGAATCAGATGGATTTGTATCGAACGTCAAGTGAAGAAAAAGAGAGAACTATTAAGGAGGACAGAGAGAGGGGAAGGGGGGATTGTGTGAGTCAATTCCTATTTGAATCTAAGACGGATTGGATTGCAATGAATAGAAAGAAATACAAAGAATGAGAATATGAAAATAATTGAATAGGAAACGAATGGGTGCAAGGCTTCAAAATATCCATGAATATCCAGGGAATTGGCGACGCTGAATTGAATAGATAGGGTTTCCCAAGGGGCAGTTCCATTGAAATAAGGGTTTCTGTGCGTTTCATAAAAAAACAAGATTGTGTTGTGTTTTGAAAACAACCGACCTGGAAACGGATTCCAAATTTAGCATTAATCCACAAGAAAATGGCGATTACGAAAACGGCATTATCAATATTTTTTGAATTATGATTATGTATTTTCGTAGTATTGAAATGTATAATACAACTCGTATTGATAAAAATAAATACATGTATCGGTGACCAGTTGGGTCACAACCAGGGTTACGAAGTCGGAGACGGATGTTTTGGAAAGAGTCGGAGCTAGACGCGTAAGAATTCTAAGAGTCAGAGTCGAAGAAAGATGTTTTAATCTCTGAAGAATTAACAGACAGACTAAATATTGGAAACTTTCAAACAAAGAGTCAGAGTTGGAGTTGAAGTCGGAGTTTTATGGAATCATAGGAATCGTAGTCGGACCTTATATCTCCCGACTGCGTAATCCTGGTCACAATCACTACCATTATTTATTCTACTTTTATTATCTTTGAAAATTCATTAACTGTGACTGAAAATAATAAGTCTCCTTACTTCTATTATTATTATTATTATTAGTAGTAGTAGTAGTAGTAGTAGTAGTAGTAGTAGTAGTAGTAGTAATAGTAGTAGTAGTAATAGTAGTAGGAAATATATGCTCCCTCCGGTCGCATATTTTTGCTAGTTGTTTTAAGTTACATATTACATACATTACAATGTTTTTAATTAATTATATTTATAATTAATCATCCATTTATAATTTTTATTAAGATTATTATAATCGAGGAAAATATTTTAAATACATCATGAAATCTGAAAACAAAACAATCGTGAGTGTATATTTGCGAATATTAATTTATTAGTAGCTTTAAAACAAATTGATTATGTAAATTTGAAAGACGCGTGATGTTTTTATAAGCTTTCGAATGGGTATATATAGAAGCTGATAAGTAGATATAAAAAGAGAGCGATAAAAACTAATAATATAGCTACGACTTCAGACAGACATATAGATTGACAGACGGATACATTTTCTCCATTATTAATAGATTATTATTATTTTATTATTATGGTTATTATTATTATTATTATTATTATTATTATTATATAGATTCAAGAAAGGAGACTTGTTCTTTTTCCATCTAATGTACATACTTGTGTGTTGTGTGTACATACCAACGTATGTAAATTAGATTTTAATGCAAAAGAAAAAAGGGTCTCTTTTTCCTGTATATTTTTTATCATGGAAATCGCTGCGGACAAGGCACAAATCTACTTGATGCAAGGAGCTAAAAAAATAAAACTTCATGTCAAAAACTACCCAGTGATAAGTGTTAGATGGATAGATTCCGACCCAGAAAACAGTAATTCTTCCCTCCCTCCCTTTGTAAGAAACGTCGCGCATGAATGTGAGGACTAAATGACAAAATAAGAGAAGCGAGAGTTACGAGGCTGCCAAAAGTAAACCCAAGGTTCATTTATTCTCTCTTAATGCTCACATAGATTTACAAAACATATAAGAGAAGGGGTTGTATCTACTTTGTGTCAGAGAAGACGAGCGATACATAAAAATGAGTGACTTGTTCGGTTAATTATATATAACGGCTAATTAGAACAATTAAAATAGATATTTTCACAAACAAAACTCAATCCTAAAACTGTTATATTTTAGCATGCATGTCGTATTATTAAACTATATAATAATAGAAAACTTAGAAAAACAAACGTTGATGAATTCACATATAGAAACGTATTTAAGCTTCTCCGTCTTTACACACCACACACACACACACACACACACACACACACATATATATATATATATATATATATATATATATATATATATATATATATATATATATATGCATACATACAGTATTATTATGTCTCTTCTCATTGTTGCATACGAGCTAATATAACATTTTACCTTTCCGTGTTGGTATCGTTGAAACAAAAATCACGACTGATTCTTTTAGGAATATATCCCCCGAGGTGGCAAAATTAGACAAAAATAGAATAAAAGAGAGACAGAAAGAGGTGGGGCAAAGGGAGGTTGAGAGATAGCACATATGTCAAGCTTAATATATTCATAGAGAATGTTACAATTACGGTCACTAATACAGTCGATGGTGATGATAGTCATTGGACAACAGAGGTGGGTGCTGAAGATGTGCCTTAAGTTAAGGAGAAACTATGGTCCGTGTCTTAGATTAGCAATAGCTTCTTAGAAGTAAAATAATAATAATAATAATAATAATAATAATAATAGTAATAGTAATAGTAATAGTAATAGTAATAATAATAGTAATAGTAATAATAGTAATAGTAATAGTAATAGTAATAATAATAGTAATATTAATAGTAATAGTAATAATAATAATAATTGATAATAATAATATAAATTGATAATTGATAATTGATGATAATAATAATAATAATAATAATAATAATAATAATAATAATAATAATAATAATAATAATAATTGATAATTGATAATTGATAATTGATAATTGATAATAATAATAATTAATATTTGATAATTGATAATGATGATGATGATGATGATGATGATGATGATGATGATGATGATGATGATGATGATGATGATGATGATGATAACAATAATGAAATCTTTTTTGGACATGGTGGCGCAAACAAATAAACTCATACAAGCAAGGAGGCCGAATGTCATAATAGTCAACAAGAAGGAAAAATCCTGCCAAATCGTAGATTTTGCCGTTCCAGAAGCCCACAGAGTGAAGATCGAAGAAAACAGAAAAACACGAGGCAAATACACGGAACTTGCGAGAAAATTGAAAGAGATATAGGGCATAAACAAGTCAATGTAGTACCAATAATTGTAGGAGCACTAGGAAGAGTCTCGAAAAACCTAGAAAAAAGACTGGGATAAATTTGAATCAGAGGGAAAGCTGAGATCATGCAACAGACGGCAATGATGAAAACAGCTGAAATCCTTGAATGCGGAAAGTAACCCACATCAGCTAGGAAGGCTAATCAGTCATATGCAAATTGCAATAGGAAAAAAAACACACACGGAAAGAATACCACAATAAGTACCAAGGAACAGCAAGAAATTTCATAAAATCTCTCCCCCCCCCTAAAAAAAAGTGATGGCACCAGCCTCAGCTGATATAACACAAAATAGTTGTGAAGGGTCAAAGAGAATAGGAAGACCAAGGAGAGAGCACTTAGCAGACCTCCACTGAAAGAGTGCGGAGAGTACTGAGGCTTTGGGAAAGCTTATTGCCACCCAAATCCCAGAAGAGACCAATGGACGTTACCAGCGAGAAATCAATGGTAGGCGACTATTGCGATGCTGCAAGGTCATTTGCAATGGTTATCGAACAGAGGTGGAGAGTACTGGAAATCTGGAGAGGCTTGTTGTCACTCAGACTCTAGGGAATATCACCGGTTGTTGTCGGTGAGCAATCACTGACGATGTCTTGTGCCATAACTCCTAGTGAGTACAAATTATGATGATGATGATGATGATGATGATGATGATGATGATGATGATGATGATGATGATGATGATGATGATGATGATGATGATGATGATGATGATGATGATGATGAAAACCAGTTTTACAAAAACGTAAATGGAGAAAACACAACAACACGGCAACCGAACCTAACAGAAACAAAACAATTCTGGAGCAAGATATAGGGAAGACCCCAAAAAACACAACAAGAATGCCCAATGGTTGAAAAACATGAAAGATGAACTGCAGGAAATCGAAGAAGGAACCGAAACAGAAATTAACAAAGAAACGATCAAGAAAACCCTAAGCAAAATGGCAAACTGGAGAGCACCAGGCCACGATGGAATACATGCATACTGGTTTTAAAAATCCACGACCCTGCATGAAAGACTAGCGCAGAAACTGAGTGGATGTATCCGCAAAACAGACGTACCAGAATGGATGACGGAAGGAAGAACACATTCATACAAAAAGACCCTAAAAAGGGAACGACCCCCCAGCAACTACAGACCGATAACATGTCTACCAATAATGTGGAAAATTCTCACAGGACAACTGAGAGAACAAATCTACCAATCCCTGGACAAACGTGGACTGCTCCCCGAGCAACAAAAAGGATGCAGGAAAGGACAAAGAGGGGCACATGATCTACTATACATTGATCAAAAGATCCTGAAGGTGTTGAAGAGCAGACAAAAGAACATAACCATGGCATGGATTGACTACAAGAAAGCCTACGACAGAATGCCCCAAACATGGATAATTGCATGCTTAAAAATAGACAAAATACCAGACAGGATTATTAATCTCATCTGGAAAGCAATGGAAACATGGAGACTAAAACTAACAGCCGGAGGACAATAACTGTCTGAGATAAAAATACAGAGAGGCATTTTTCAAGGAGACTCTCTATCACCACTATTGTTTATAATAGCCATGATGCCACTCAACTACATACTCAAAAAGTGTGATGCCGGTACAGGTTTACGGATACAGAACAAAGAATAAACTACCTGATGTACATGGATGACCTTAAACTGTTTGCAAAAAACAAAAAAGAACTGGAAAAGCTGATAAATACAACCAGGATATTCAGCCAGGATATCCAAATGGAGTTTGGAATAGAAAAATGTGCACTGCTAGAGATTAAAAGAGGAAAACTGGAGACGACAGAAGGTATAGAACTCCCCAACCAAGAAGAGATGAGGGCGCTAGCAGAACAAGATGGTTATAAATACCTGGGAGTTCTGGAAACAGACACAATCAAATATACAGAAATTAAAGGGAAGATTGGAAAAGAATATTTACGAAGAACAAGGAAACTCTTAGAAACTAAACTATATAGCAGAAACCTAGTAAAAGAGATAAACACATGGGTTGTATCACTAATAAGATACTCTGGACCATTCATAGGCTGGACCAAAGAAGAACTCAGGCACCTTGACCAGAGGACTAGAAAACTAATGACTATGCACAATGCATTGCACCCAAAAGACGATACGGACAGACTCTACATGAAAAGAAATGAAGGAGGTAGAGAACTGGTAAGTATAGAAGACTGTGTGGAAGACACCAAAAAAGAGCTCGAGAAATATGTAACCCAGAACACGGAAAGACTGATCACCACAGCAAGAGACACCAGCCCAACAAACAACTCCGGAAGCACTGAAACCAGAAACAAAAAGACAAGAAAAGAAAAGTGGGAAGAAAAACAACTACATGGACGTTTTATAAGACTCACAAGCGATGAAGCCAATGAAAACAGCTGGGCATGGCTAAGAAAAGGACACTTGAACAGAGAAACGGAATCTCTGCTGACGGCCGCACAGAACAATGCGATTAGGACAAACTTTATTAAAGCAAAGATAGATAAAACCCAGGAAAACAGTAAATGTCGATTGTGTGGACAAAGAGACGAAACGATAAATCATATAATAAGTGAATCCAGCAAGCTAGCCCAAAAGGAATACAATAACAGACATGACAGCGTGGGGAAAGAAGTACACCGGGAAATGTGCAAACAACTGAATTTCGAATATGCAAAAGAACGGTACAAACACAAACCAGAAACTGTACTAGAAACGAAAAACACAAAATCCTATGGGATATGAATGTACAAACAGACAAACCCATAACAGCAAGGAGACCGGATATGATAATAATCAACAAGAAAGAAAAATCCTGCAAAATCGTAGACTTTACCGTTCCAGCGGACCACAGAGTGAAGATCAAAGAGACGGAAAAAAGAAGCAAATATACTGAACTTGCCAGAGAACTGAAAGGAATATGGAACATGAAGAAAGTCAGTATAACACCAATAATCATAGGAGCACTAGGAACAGCCCCCAAAAACATGGAGAAAAGACTAGGAGAAATAGGAATCAAAGGGATAACTGAGACCATACAAAGGACAGTAATGATCAAAACAGCTACAATCCTGATAAATGTCATCGAATGCGGAAACCAACCCACATAAGCAACGAATGGAGAACAAACACATGGAAGCACAAGAAAACAGAACCGGGGAAAATACAACCGCACGAGAGAGGCGCAAGCATAGGCTGACACCACGAAAATTATGGACAGAGGGTCGAGGAGGGAAAGCGCAAACCAGACCTCCACTGGAAAAGCGCGGACAGCTCTGAGACCTTGGGGAGGCTTGTTGCCACTCGGGCCCCTTATCAGCGGGAAATCGGTGGTAGGTGGCTGTTGCGATACCGCAAGGTCCTCAGCAGCGATGAACCGAAAAGAGGTGAAGCCTACTGGAAGTCTGAGGAGACTTGTTGTCACTCAGACTCCAGGGAATACCACAGGTTGTTGGCAGTGGGCGATCACTGACGATGACCAGTGTGATAACTCCTAGTGAGTAAATAATAATAATAATAATAATAATAATAATAATAATAATAATAATAATAATAATAATAATAATAATAATAATAATAATAATAATAATAATAATAGCAAGAACAACATCCTCAACAACAACAACATTTTTTTTAAATACGATGGACATTATGAAACATTTATCTGCGTTTCTTTTATTTTGTTCTGGTACAAAGATAAATTCCGAAGAAAAGAATCGTTATCATTCTTCGCCTGAACGCCATTACTGTTTATTGAAAGCTTCATTACCCACTCTACGTCAATCTTTCTTTGTTAAGGAGTCTAAAATTATTAGAGTGAGAGAGCGCGGTGTAGATAAGGGGAGTGAGAGAGGGTGGCTCAGAAGAAGAGGCGAGACATTAAGATACAATCAAACTGGTTTACATCACTTGGTATTCTGTGTTTTTGCAGTGTTTTGTCCGATGTGTTGGTTATCAAATTCTAAAGGAAGCAAAATAAATTATGCTGATTCAAATGGTTTTTCATTAGAAGATTTGTTTTAATGAATGCAGAAGTAAAGTAGCATAAAAAATATAATTTAAATTTTCCAGATTCGTTTCATAATCTTGATCGTGGCTATTTTTATAATAATTCGGCCTTTGTAGCTTCCGGCCTTCTTCAGGTATCTTTCATCAGACTCAGTAACTTTTTCCGAGAATCATCAACTTAAATTGTTGTCATTCCACGTTGTAGTCATGTAAAATATCTGCCATTAGCCAATTTGTCTTAACTAGGTATCAAACTCCTAATTTTACTTTGAAAGATATCTTCACACTTTAAACGACGTTGACAAGTCGATAAATCAAATGAAATCAAATCAAATATATTCGGAAAACATAGCAAAGTGCAACAAGCCTTGTAAAAGGGCAATCAGAGAACGTCTATAGTCCGTCCGAATGTTTCCCAATGCGACTTTAAAGCTGGATATAATAGGCATCGTCACTACCTCTCATAGGCTGTTCCATGGAACAGAAAAACGTACAGAGAATGCTACCTTTCTTCTAAGGAGACGAAAGCGCGTATGGTACCTCTTTTGATAGGTTCCATAGATATCAGGACTTGGTGCTAAGGTGAACAACTCATCAAAAGATATATTTACATTTTGGTGTATGATGTTTTACACCAAAATCGCGCCTCATCGCAACCTTTACTGCTCAAGTGAGGGGTAATTATCGAAATATCAGCGGTCATTATACATCTAACGCTGCCTTGAACTGTTTGGTCGTCGCAGGCTGAACACAACTTCTGGTAGGCTTTTCCATGTAAGTATAGGTTACTTATTTTTCCTATAAAATCTACGAGGGTACGAGATTCATAATCTATATTCGTTGAAGCCTGCACTTGATGTAGAAAGCGTAAACGGCGAATAGACAGACATATAACGTTCGTATTTAATAAATATATGTGACGGAGTAGTACACCGACAATTTTTATAGTATTTCTATTGAGAAAACAACCTCGGAAAAGAAAGAATGAAAACTCACATTGCTTTTCATCTCCACGTCGAAGATGTATTACTGCAAAGTGCTGTGTCGTGCAATTCATTGAATCTTCGCATACAAATCAATATTAAAGAAACAGATTAAATGAGAACTTAAACATGAGAAAAAATGAATAGATATTGGACTTAAATTATCTCTCTCTCTTCCGCTTTCTCTCTCTCTCTCTCTCTCTCTCTCTCTATATATATATATATATATATATATATATATATATATATATATATTTTATGATAAACAACTGATGATCCCTTAAATAATGTTAGAAGCAAACTAATATAATAACTGTAAAAACTAAATTGACTTACATGAGTGATTTTCCACTGAACGACTTGGAACTTAAGTTTTTTTGTTATTTTTTTTATTTTTGTTTTTTAGTTTTAATGGTTGAGTAACTTCCGAGACTATATATATATATATATATGTATATATATATATATATATATATATATATATATATATATGTATATACATATATATATATATATATACATATATATATATATATATATATATATATATATATATATATATATAAAAGGAGGGAGACATAAACAGAAGCTAGAAAGAGTCCAGTAAAGAAGACCAATTATAGGTTCCCTTTTTTATTTGAAATCGACGGTACCGACATTGCTAGGTCGAAATATTAAACTTATAATCACACCGATAATTTTAATGCTTTTATCCTTTCCATAAGGCTATTTTTATTTGTCAAATTTGAAGAAATGCATTATTTTTGCCAAGAAACAGATTATATATATATATATATATATATATATATATATATATATATATATATATGTGTGTGTGTGTGTGTATGTGTGTGTGTGTGTGTATGAAGTTAATCCATAGAAGGTAATACTATGCAGATGTGTAACAGATAATTGCGCACTAAAGCAAATTAAGACATATAAATGTAGAATGAGTTTTGAAGTTTCCACCTTTTAATATGTGTTTCTTCTTTTTTTATATTACAATCTTTAATGTCGTCAGTGCGGTTCGATGGAGGTTCCCTATACATAATATTTCGGAAAAAAATGTCCCTTCCTCAGATGTGTGTTCAACCTTAATGTAAACGTGCATAGTAAAAGTCGGTTATAGTAGTTCAGCAGAAAATGAGATAAATTAGATTTTTTAAATCTTTCAAATGCTTAGCTTGTCTTTAATGTTTGTGTAAATATATATATATATATATATATATATATATATATATATATATATATTTAACCACTATTATATATATTTTATATATTTTTTCTTCTCAAAATGTTATTTTGTTTATTTATTTGCTCGTTACTACGTTCAGTTTTATTTAATTAATATATTTAAATTTCTTTCTAATCAAATTAGGCAATTCAGTTGAGAGTGGTCTCCCTTGATTAAGATCCGTTATTTAAGGTTCAAGATTAATTTTTATCAGCACCAAGGATACCATCAATATTTATTCATTAAATTATTTAGTTGCTATCATTTTTAGCGTTCAGTATTCAGTGTTTAAGTACATGTTATTCTTATATAGCGGATATTGTTCAGGCATATTATTATTACAAAGTGAATATTCTCGAGCTTAAGTTTCATGGATCTTAAATATTTATTCAAAGATTACAAGTTTTATTCTATTTCAATTATTTCTATTTTATAATATTTTGATATTTATTAAATTTTTGTTTGTTTGGTAATATAATTGATGTTCTGTTTTAAATGTATTTGTTTTAATTATGTATTTACTTATTTTATTTATTCATTTTTCACATATAAGGTGGTGCGTCAATATTTAGAGACACATTATATAATAGAAAAATTGTGTTTATTACGAATTAAAAGTATTTACATGTGTATACATGCCTGTGTATGTGTAAATGTGACATGGTCTTTGACCTTGAATGTCTGGTGTCTTCTTTCAAATCTTTCCTTTTCTTATGTCCCTCCCAACACCAAGATATTTCTTTAGTCGCCAGACAGCGGACGTTGCTTTCCAAGTGACAGAAGCGGGTTTTGGGGTTGGTGATTCTTGGCACGCTGACCTGATTTCATGAGAGACATTGAATACCCCTTTACATTTTCCCAATTTATTTTCATATACATGGCTTTTCCTTCCTTCTCCGTCATAAATCATGTAATCCCCCCTATAAAATTATAGATTGAATATGCTTCAAATTTCCCCCTCTCTCTAAATATGTCTTAGATATGTTGTCACTCTCTCTCTCTTTCTCTCTCTCTCTCTCTCTATCCATCTATCTATCTATCTATCTATATATTTGAATTGTCGAGTGCGAATTTCTCTTTTTTTCATTTTCAAAAATGTAGTTATCTGACTTGAATGCTTGATAATACCACAAGGTTGAAATAAATTATTGCATCGATGATTATGTAATTTCGTATTACTATATTTTATTTTATTCTTGCTCTGTGTATTACATACCCGGATTTCCTCCTGGAATGTATTTCATTATAACACTATATATATATATATATATATATATATATATATATATATATATATATATATATGTCTCACTATAATAATTACACACTCAGAATATGTTTAATTGTTCTTTTTACAAGAAAAATTAAAAATCACATCTGAGTAACCCGGCGTAAACGAGTATTTCAGCTAGACGTTTTATATATATATATAAAGCCACACATTATCTTTCAGGTTACCCGACCAATCAAATGATCTTCTAAGTGCTTACGGTTGAATCATGATAACACACCGGTTCTCATCAGATCACTGAATTAAAGCGACCTTGTGCCTTGCTAGTACTTTGATTGGTGACCATTTGGGAATAGTAGGTGATGCAAGGAAAACACTCAATCCACGTTTATAAATAGCTACTTACTTTGCTGGGATGTAAGCAGCGACAGACTAGTGTTCTGTCATGGGAGTGACTCAGGTCATTCGTTCTACTTAACTTTGTATAGTTTTTGCCGTAAGAATATTTTTAGTGATGTTAAGCATACTGAAACCTGGCTTTCTGGAATTTCTACTTCTCGAGAAAGCCTAGCCAGCCAAAGCCCCTCTTAACGAGATTGAAACCAGAAATTACAAGCAGAAGCAATACACCAACTAGTTCACACCCTCCGTAAAATACACATTGGGCTTTATTATAGAGTTGCAGATCATGAATATTAAAGTACATATATTTTTTTTAAAACTCTGATGAGATATTAACTCAATAAAATTACGTTTCGAATATTATGTGTGCAATCTCTATGGTCACAAACTCTTTCCACATTAAATGCTTTTAATTACATTGAAGAAACATCTTTGTTCATTTAGTTTGCGTATTTGAATATTTCAACTATGTCTGACTATTATGGACCCATCACAAGACTTGTACTTCAGTTATATTATATATAGGCTCATGTCAATATATCACGTGTTTAAAAGTTTCTGTCTATCACGCTATTAACCAGTAGAAAACATATTGATACAATTTGAAACATAATCGCGTGCATGTGTACGATGTGCAGGTGTATTGGTATTGTTACCAGTGAAAGGCCCAACCGCAATAGACCGATTGGCCCAAACCTTAAAAAGAAAATACATTTATCTATTTATCTATCTATTTATCGACTTTTCGTTCCATACAGAAAGGTTTAGGTTTTCGGAGAAGAATGGGTCTACAGTTGAACAGAATTTTGTACATTTCCAATATGTATTGATTACATAAATATCAAAATATATGAGAAAATATACAAACATTAAAAACTCGTTCAAAATGATCACAGCAAAGAAATAAGTTCACGTGAAAGCATAAATGTGTTCATATATTAATATATCCGTCAATATTTAAGTATATATATATATATATATATATATATATATATATATATATGGAAAATAAAAAAACGGAAAACCAGAAATATTATTTATGTATTCATACACGTTTCGTCTTTATTTCAAGACTTCCGCGGGATGATTGGTTTGAATAAATAACACACAAGTACAAATATTTACTCCACATCTATTATAAAGTTGAATTGTTTGAAAGCTATTTACATACAAGTATTTTAAAACTAGAGATCGAAACAACATTAGTCTTACAGAATAAGCTATAGTTTTATTGGTTCAATGAATACTTTAATGATCGAACTATACGGTATTTAGCTTTCACGATTCTATCTAAAATAATAATATTTTAAAAAAGATGGCACGAAAAAAAGTTAAATACAATTGATAGTAAAAAAGATTCCTGAGTAAAGTTGGGTAGGTACAGTTAAAAATACAATTACAGTATAACGTCGGTCTATAATGGTCTGAGAACTGGAACAATTCGGATATTGAACAAAAAATTAAAACAGGAAATGTCTCGGTGTCCTAAGAAAAGTTCTATTCACGAACCACTCTGACGATCATCGAAGCATACCGACTGATGAAACGTTAACAGTTCTGTGCAGGATGGCATTCCTGTGGTTTTGAATCCAGATCTGAGGTTATTTAAGATTAATTAGTCTTCTTGTTATTATTAATTAGTTTTTTTCTTATTTTTAAATACTTGCTTGAATAAAAGAAATATTGCAAAATGTGTAACAAAATGGTTAAATTATGATTAATAGTTTTGTATATTTTTTAATATTAAATGGGTTACCATTTAATATTTAAAAAGTATAGTCAATATATAAGACATAAATTGAATCTTGGCAGATCTGGATATTTTAGAACATCAAGAATGGCAATCCTGGTCCGTGCAGTTGAAGAATAATAAAATAAAAATTGGGTAAATAAGCATTCATCTGGCGTTTGAAAACAAATTAATCTCTTTTACATTATTTTTAATGGGAAAATATGATCTGGTTTTCGAAAGATTTGGTTTTCCAACAGCTTTTTAGAACGAATTATGATCGAAAAATGAGGTTCCACTGTACTTATTAATACATAAACACAAACACACTGATATAATAATGTTATGAGAACTTGCTCCTTCAATCGCGTGTTTTCGTTTTTCGTTTCGTATACCGTTACTTCTGTTTAAACATTTATTCGAAATAATATCGATAATAGAAAGCACTGTAAAAACATATCGATGAAAAGTGACGTACTAGATACACTCACAAGCTAGAAAAATGATCCTGCCTAATTTTCAATAATTTTGTTAATATTGGGTTTTTAAGTAATATTTATTGATATCGGACTTTCTTTTTTCAGGTTTGGGGGTGCATTTTCTAAACCTGGTATTGGAGAGTGTATTATGTGTAATATGAGCAGCAACACCAAAAATATATCTATATTTTTGAGAAAGGCTTCATTCCCAGTGTGCAAAAGTTGTTTCCTTTCTGTCTTTAGAAAAGATGGCGTGTTTCAACTCACACTGCAAAATTAATCAAAATGTAGTTGAATAATAACTCTTTACAGTCAATGTTCTGGCCCAAGAAAAGTCTTGATCTTTAGCAGATCGAGAACTTGCGGAGCACAATTAAGAGAAAATTGACTGGTAGAAAACTTGCAGACAAAATACTCAACTGTGAGGCAGTAAAAGATGAGTCGGGATATAGCAGGCCACAACAATGTAAGAAGCTGACATACAGCATACCCAAATGGACGGCTCGTTAAATGCCAATTTGCTCATTTGAGATTTTGTAATTTTTTTCAAAATAAATATTCAAAATTAGCCGAATTCAACGTGCTTTTACCTGCGATAGTATGGTTGAGTTAGGGCATACATCTTGACATAATCGAAACTGGTCTGCATACGTCTATTTACAAATTAACTATTGATATACTGTACATGCATAAATATTCTCCCCTATCTGCCCCGTATATATATATATATATATATATATATATATATATATATATATGCATGCACCTGTCTACATGCTTCTTTTTTATAGTTTCTATATCTTATAACAATGCTAATCTTTACTTATTATTTGCTTGTAAATCTACGTTTTTTTGTTGGTATTGATATATTTCTATACATATGTTGTGTGTAGATAAACAATATTTTTTCAAGATATGGACACAAACCTTCGCATATGAGAGATAGTTGGATCAATGATGTATTCATAGGCTTTACTTTGCTCGCTGAAAATAGCAACTATTTCAGCTCAAAATAACAAACTTGTCCACAGAGAATGGTTCAAGATTGTTTTCGTATCATGCCTGGGATGTTATGTGCTAACTGAAACACTAATCCTCCCGGGTACATCTATATATAATTAATGGAGATTTGGTATCTGTTTAAGTGGATCTGAAACTATACTATTACTATGTTTTAATGCTTAATCCAGTTTACCATACTATTTCAGATTATAGTACTATATTCCAATGCTCAATTCAGGGGGAAGTAGTATCAGTTTTGTTGTAATAGTACCTTTTCCCCAGGCATTACCTGATTTTTTGGGAGTAGTCGTGTATTGCATGTTTGTTCGTCATGCTGCTATCGTCCCTAGCCTTACCCCCTCTTTTTCATGGAGGGGTAGGCTATTATTCTTGCTGCTGCTACGATAACAGCCTTCCAGACATCATCTTCTCTTTATTCTTAGAAGGGGTAGTGTATTATTTGTTCTGTTGCCATGATCCCATACCCTAGGCATTACTTCCTCTTTGCGGGAGTGGTGGTGTAGCATTTGTTCTGCTGTTGGGACACACTTTTCCCAGGCATTTCCTCCTCCTTTGGGAAGGAGTAGGGTAGTATATGTACGTTCGTTATGATACCATTCTTCTAAGTATCACCTCCTCCTGTGGGGATGGGACAGTGTAATATATATATTTGTTCATCATATATACTAGCTTATATTAATTATTCACAAACGTTTTTAAATCATTACATATTTGTGTCTGCTCGAGGTTTTTTGGTAAGGATTATACTATATCCGTGCGGATTATCGTAAATGATTCTTTTTTTAAAGGGTTCCCTGGAAAAAGCATGAAGTTTATCATTGGTAATTGTTCACTTATGATCTTAATGAAAAGTGAATAGTAGTTAAAAGCATCATCACCATCAGCAGCAGCAGCAGCAGAATCAGCATCATCATCAGCATCAGCATCATCAAACTTATCTTAATGTCTGTTGTTTTACACATTTTGGATCACAATTTTCTTAGGTTAATTACTTGTAATAAAATAAACTTGTATAAAGCAGTTGTCGACTGTTTTTTCTTTACTTATACACATAAATCTGTATTAAAACTACTATTGCGTCTGATTTAAATGAATTACATCCCTTTAAGTTGGCGCATGCGTATTGGTAGGGGTATGGTTGTGATAACTAAGGAGCGAACAAATGACTATTATATGAATATATATAACGGTTTAAAAGTTTTCTCCAAATGTATAGTAACCCTGCACATTTTAATGCGCATGTGTATTTTGGGAAAGTGTCTGTATTTCTTCTATTTTAGGGTTTATCACCCTATATTTGATCAGCTTATATCGGAACACAATAGTTACTTTTGTTCAACTAATTGTTTAAAATAGTTTAAACAATTAGTTGAACACAAGTAACTATTTTATTCATAGGTGAGAATGTGGAGATTGTTGCTTTACATTATTTTAATTCGTAAGCACAGTACAATTCAATAAGATTTGAACTTGATATGTGGGTTGATGTTGTTTGTGTGTTGATGGCGTATGTGTTTATGTTGTGTGTTGATGTTAGTTTGCTTTTATAAGGTTGAACCTTTAATTACGATTTATGTATAATAAATACTTATCGCAAATGAATTATTCCAGCGAAATCCAGGCTGGCATTTTACCGATAGATTGATGGAAGTGTGGATGGATATAAATTAGTTGTTATGCATCTACACAGAGTCTTACTGTCAACGTGAACGTAAAAATACTGGCATTGCTGAAACTCGATTTGCCGATCGTACAGTCTGTGTCGATAGACGTCTCCGCCAACCACAACGAGAATGAATTACAAGACGAAATTATAGAATGAATTAACATGTCTCGGTACAAAATAGAGGAAGGTAAAATTGTACGGAGAAACGAATGAAAACCAATTACTGCCAATTGGTAGCTTTTGGTGACTTCTATTCACAGAAAATATACAAAGTAAAAACATCACTTTTGTGTTGTCTGGATCTTTTCAATTGGCGGCCATTGCTATTAACTTTCGCGGTTGTTGAAATTATCCGAGTACGAGTTGTGTCAACCTAATGTTCAAGTCGCCATTTTGTCAACTGTTTAGTGAAGCACGCGGACACAATATGCGCAGGCGCAATGCTGTCTGTTGAGTACATATATCTCACAGCCGGGACTTTGTTTTGTGTTAGCGTA
Source organism: Sepiola atlantica (assembly GCA_963556195.1). NCBI lineage: Eukaryota > Metazoa > Mollusca > Cephalopoda > Sepiida > Sepiolidae > Sepiola > Sepiola atlantica. The sequence goes on along the minus strand of OY744527.1, from coordinate 131,789,497 downwards.
CATTTTAATAAATGAGTGTGTCTGACATTTATGAGAATCTTGCTAGATTATTGCGTATGTCAGTGTGTGTGTATATGTGTGTTAGTGTGTACATATATGTGTGTGTAACATCTGTGAGTTATGCAGAAACAATGCATGTTTTTCTAGTTGGCAGGTAGTAAAGATAAAATAAGTTAAAGCCTTTTGAAAAGGTTAATATTTCATGTCTATGGGCGGATTCAAGGAAGGAGGTCGGAGATAAAACGCACTTCCGACCCACCCAAAAATGTCCGTGCATTTGTTTCATGAAAATTTCTCAACAATAAAAAAAGTAAAAGATAATTATTTTATTGACTATAATTCCATTCGTTTTCAGTGGGTGTCATTTGGGATGTATTCCATAGAGATCAAACAGAAACACTAAATTATATTTAGAAACTCACTTACACTATATTATTTATAGACTCTGTTTTAACAAAATGTGTCAAGCTATTTCTTTCTCCTTGTATAAAATGGTTACGGAAAAATTAAAGAAAATATATCAATTCTTGTGAAGAAAAGCAGTCACAGAAAAAGTCATAATTAATTTAACTTAGTCAATAATAAAATCACAAGAAAGATGTCACAGACAAAACCTTCAGATAATAAAAAAATATATATTTACATCTATCAAAATGTATTTCCTATAATAATACCTATATATATATATATATATATGTATATGAAGAGACAAAATGGTGCCACACTACAAAATGAATAATGAATAATATGGGGAAAACTTTATATAAGATTAAAAAGAAAAAAAGAGAAAATAAAAAAAAACCGTTTTGTATGGTTTCGGAATTTACGAATAAAAAAATTCACGAATAAAAACAAATAAAAAATATATATATATATATATATATATATATATATATATATATATATATATATATATATTCTTTACTTGCGTTTATTTATGTATATTATTTCACATGTATACAACCTTATGCCACCTGCTTGCAACTTTATTTTACACCAGTTTATGGTTGTTCGTGTATTTTAATCACTCTACCGACGATTCCCCTGACGAGGGTCGGACGAAAGGCTGCCTTGGGAACTTCAAAGTTTTTGTGTTTTTTTTTTATGCTTATGTGAGAACTTTGTTTTTATTCGTGAATTTTTTTATTCGTAAATTCCGAAACCATACAAAACGGTTTTTTTTAAAATTTGTTTTATATAAAATTATTTTCTCTTTTTTTCTTTTTCATCTTATATAAAGTGTTCCCCATATTATTCATTATATATATATATATATATTATTGTGTATAATATAAATATACGTCGACAAAACAAATTAATTTACAAAGCATTCCTTGGGAGAGGGTGTTCCTATTTACTTATCGACAATTATATAATCGTGAACAAACTACATACGATACATAGTTGAAGCTAAATCAATTATTTTGGACTATTAAAATAATTTCCAACGCTATTGATAATGTTTACCCATTTATTTATTTTTTATTATTCGTTATGTTGGAATTCATGATTTGAAACATGACGTAAATATATGACGTCACGCCAAAGCTATAATTACATTGTTAAAGTAATGTTTTAAGATTAATTTAAGAGATAGTGCAAATAGCTCAGTTGTAGAACGTCAGATTGAATATCTAAAGGTTTAGGTTTCAATTTCTGGTCATGGCGTCTGATTTATCTGTCGGGAATTCATTATTTAGTTAGTGCAATATTTTCCATTTCTGAAAGAGGTGAAGATATCAGTTAAAAAATAATATTGTGAATTTTTATCGGGTAGTTTTGTAGCAGTTAAGTTAACAGTATACACGTTCGATTATGATATGAATACAATTTATCTTAATCTCGCTCAAGATCAATTGAGCTTTGCGTCTTCTTCGTTCGGTTTTCCATTGTTTCTTTTATTAGACTCTCTCTTTCTCTTTCTTATTCTTCCCCCTCACTATTTATCTCTTTCTTACTTTCTCCCATTCTCTCTCTCTCTCTCTCTCTCTCTCTCTCTCTCTCTCTCTCTCTCTCTCTCTTCTCTCTCTTTCCAAATTGTTTTCATATAGTCATTATTTCATCTTATTCTCTACGGTCAAGCGACGGATTAAATATAATGGTAAACGACCGCCAACCGACGCTACTGCCGAAAAGCATAACATTAAAATAGGCACTACCCAAGCAGACCCCACTATTGTGCATTACCACGGCACCTGTTTATAATGTGTGCCATTAAAATGAGTCGAACACTTGAACTCAATTATACTCGGTGCGATATAACTCTCACTTTTACACCCCTCCCAGAAAAACACCCCCTTACCATTCTTAAGTCTACTCCTCACCTATTTTCACTATTGTTGGCTGTGTTGGGAAAATCTCAACCCCCTGCCCTATTCCAGATCATGCCTCCCTGAAGCTGTACATGCATACGCGGTGTGTTAACATTGTTAAAATTAGAGCGATTCTAAGGTGGGATTATCCGTTGTCTATCGTTTTCACAGTTGGATATTTTAGAGTAAAGGAGACAAAAGGTCACGTCTCCACATGTGCGTCACTGGATGGTTGTTACAATATGAGGTGCGTGTTATGAAATGGAGGAAACAATTGCAAAGCATTGATGGTCAAATATACAGACGACATGCAACGTAATTTTTTTAATTTCTGAAGAACTAGGAGAAAAACAAGAACAAAACCTATTATACATTTACAAGTATACAAGTATATGAGTTACCGTTTTTAGTAATTCAATGTGGAATTTCAAAATCAATCAAAGAACACTGACAGCAGCCCCTTTCTTTTGGCATTGTTACTATTTATACATATATGAACTATGTCAAAAGCGATGTTAAATTCATATATATATATATATATACATATATATATATATATATATATATATAATATATATATATATATATATATATATATATATATATATATATATATATATATATATATATATATATGTATATAGCTTCTTTTGTAAGATGGTAGGAAAAATCCCAGCAGAGTGCTCAATCAATTGATAAAATCAAAATTAAGAGCTCAATATTTATTTTTTTTTGTACAGAAAATCAGTACAACATCAGTACCCATGGTATCAAGCTCAAGGGGCGTTTACCCTCCGACTATTTTATTTGTTTATTTTATTTTAAAAAAAATTAAATTAAAAAAATTAAAACATTTCATTTTTATTTTTAAATTATTTTAAAATTTTAACATTTTAATACTTTAAAACTTTAATAATGGCACATCTAGATACCAACAATTTAATTATACTACGAAAATAAGATAATATAGTTTTCCTGTTTTTTAAACTAAATTTAGAAGGGTCAAAAAATACCCTAAACTGAATCAATCCACAACTTTTCCTTTTCTTTATCTTTTTATTGTTATTTTTCTTTTTCTTTCCTTCTTCTTCTTCTTTTTTATTTTAGTTCTTATTGATTGAACCTGTTCGAGATATCAAGCTTAATAAATACACTATTTATTATATCCCATTATTATTTCAACAATAATTTGGCACCCCTTTATGAATTTATCTTTGAAATTATGCCTCGTATGGAAGTGTAGATTTGTTGAATACAGAATTTATTGAAGAATTTTGTAAAGTTACTTCCCTTAAATGGGCTTATAATTTTGCAATACATAGCGTACGAGAATTTGAATTGATTTTATTACTTATTTATTTTATTCTTATTTTATTTTAAATTTATTTTTTAAAAATCGTTCAGTGATAACACATTTAAAGTCCTTTAATCAAATTTTCTTAATTTAAATTTTATTTATTAACCTCATACGTCCTTCGTTGCACACTCTAGACGAAGCTAATTTAACTCAACAAAATTAATAACGAATTAGATAAAAACGCTGCTAATAAATTTTGAATCACGAGGCTTGTATAAATATATATAAATATTTGTTTTTATATTTTCAAAATTATTTTCAAACTTTAAATCTTAACGGTCCGCCATTTTGTCTTCTTTTCTTCTTTTTTATCGACTTAATTTAAAACTTAATAATAAATAACGGATCCTAACGAGAGCGATACGTGATTTTCTTTATCAAAGTGACAAGAGCCGGAAGATAAACGCTTTCTGAGCTTGAAACTAATGGTACTGATGCTGTACTCATTTTCTGTACCAATATTTCTATATACATATATTTGTTTATATTGCTAGAGGTAGTGAGTATTTTTACGATGAGATTCAAAATCCTACAGCTTAATCATTTAAATGTGATCAGCAGTTGGTAAAACTCGAAATTGAAAGTACAACACTTCCGATCAACGCCGGGTAGGTACTTTAAGATTTTACTCAATTATAAAAAGCCAAATAGACAAAAGGCAAAAAAAGTGATTTATATTCAGTTGAACGTCGCGATGTGAAGAAGTGAACTTGGATGAGTTTTAAGAGTGTGATAATAACCTCGTACACCGTGTAGACAGGTACGTTAGCTAGTTTCTATTAAACTAGGATTGCTAAAATAGTAGCATTGACTAAGAACTAGGATGACAAGATTTTCCATACGTATTGACTAAATCATCACTATAAAATCTCATCAGATAATCGTCGTTTACTTTCCCAGCATTTCATATGTAGCACTTCTTATTGACAAGCACGTGGGTGAAATTCCATTGCAACTTCTGTGGTGATAAATTCGGTATGTTTTGATTGATCATAGTCGACTTATAGTAATGCGTTTATATTAAACACGGAGTCGAATTGTAGCAGTCAACAAGGGTCTTATTTCATACGGGGCAAACGAGAGTTACTAAAAGAGTTGAAGCTAAAATTCAGGTAGCTGATGTTGTGTTCCTTTTCTGTTGCTTGTGAATTACTTTTTTCATAGTTATTTGTTCTGTCTACCGGAAGTGTGCGGGTGGCGTCAGTCCTGGTCAACGTTACGCTTGTCGGTTATTTACTCAATAAATGATATTGGATTACAATCAGGCCATCCGGACAAAGTCTGCTTAGAACAGTCGCAGTATGGTTTCGTTGATATTGCTACACTTATCTCCCCTTTTTTTCTTCCTACTTTCCCTATCTCCATTTCATCGCTGTTTCATTTGAGAATTATTTCTTTTAATTTATTTGCTGAGTTCATGTTAGGCGAAGGGGTTGTGTAGTGTTGTTATAGAACTTGCTATTTGTTTTCTGACTTTCCTTTCCACTTCAAAATTAGTTTCGTCCGAGGGTTAGAAAATACAATGTTTTTGCCATCCCTGTCGTCACTAACTGTTTTTTTGTTTTGTTCAGGAACTCAGTCACAATTCTAACGCGCTATTTTTGTCAGTAACATGTTCACTCGGTTTTAAGTTACGTATTTCTTGCTGCTACACTTTTTCTAGTCACTGGTATTGCTGTTAGTAGTAAACTCGTTTCGTGTTCTTTACTATTTGTGGTGAATTGTCAGGTCAGGAAGTCTAACACGAAAGCTGCAACCAACCTTTATTTTAAAACTAGCTGATCCAACACGAAAGTGAGTTGCAAATGTCTAGTAGAGGCTACAGGCCCACTGCATTTGAAACCACTGAAGATAACCATCAAGCCGGACAGTCGCTTAATCCCATTCAATCCCCTTGCGTCGAGCAGTTTTCTTTCGACATTCTCGTTCTACAGACGTTGGTGTGGACGTCTGATACCATTTTTCCCCCGCCTTCGAAAACTTTCAAATGTTTAAGTACTTCACATATTGCTATGATGTTCTACGCCATTGCGTCACTACACGGGATCTTCCCGACACTATAAATGGTTGTAACAGAAAGAGTCGCTTTGACCAATCCAGAATCAGTCTTCTGTACTTTCTGCAAATATATACTCTTGTTTACTATCTCTTTGATGCTTTGTTTCTTTTAAACTCTGTAAGGCCATAACACATATAAGCGTTAACATTCCTGCCCTCTGTACTAACGCTTGTTTTGATTATCACAATGAAATAATTCTACTATTTCCCATCTGATGAAGTTTTGACAAAAACAAAACGCAACATGCCACTAGAAAAGTGTCCGTGCATTTATTATTTTAAATCAGTAAATATTCCGTAGAATAGAGACATTCATAAATAAATATAGATGACGTATTTTAGTGTCAACAGCATCACCATGGCCCGGTATCGACGAGTACGTCAACAAGTCTCTGTTAAGTGATAATTTCGATAATTAAAACGCCAAGTAAGGGTAACGATGAATGTATAATCTATTGACAAGAGAAAGAAAAGAAAAAAAGAACAAGAAGAGATTTCATTTACCGAGGGAGAAGACGATGACAGTTATACAACTATTGATGACAATTATAATCGCAATACTTGGAAAGGATCTTTGGGAATAAAAAAAAACATTTTAAAAATAAAAAAAAAACAACAGATGAGAGCGTGTTGTTCGTTTTTAAATGCCCAATCGTATTTGTTGGGAAGCCCCGATGTAAATTTTGTTGAAGAACAGGGGAGAAACGCTTTTAATGAATAGAAAAGCATGAATTAGAACCTTTATATAATATATATATATATATATATATATATATAGATAGAGAGAGGAGAGAGATTAAAGCAGAAGAAAATAAATAAAAGAAACAATGCACAATTAAATTATTATTATTATTACCAACATAATTAGTATTATCATTTGTATTAGTAGTAGTAATAGTAGCAGTAGTACGATTATTATTATTGTTATTAAATTCCATGTATCACCGTTACTTATTATTAGTGTTATTATAATCATTTATTAGTATAGTGTATTGCTATTATATTTATTTTTTAATGTCATTATCAATATTCTTATTTATATTATTCTATTTTATTATGTACTATGCTAAGCCATGTTAGTTTTTTCGAAACATTACTCAATGATATCATAATTTTTTTTATTAAAAACAACTCAAAGAATATTACCTTTTCTGATTCGAGAACTTCGTATCCGTGTGTAAATGCGATATATATGCGTATTTGCCATTCAAAAGATGTGTATGATATGTGTGTGACTTCATTAAACAACACTATGATTCCCCCCACACGCCAAGTCATTGTGCCAACCGCACAATACTGTACCCACTTAAATCTGCTAACACAGACAATAGAACTTTCATGTTAACCGATGTAATTAATTTAGATACATGAAAGTTTAACAGTAAGTTTGTACTTTAACTGTTTTGAATTTAGCCACGTGATATTTACGGATAGTAATTTAGTTTCATTAAACAATCTGAAAGCGTAAAGAACGGACTTGTTTCCCTTATTATAATGTGTTTAAAGCTACGACTTAAACATGTTCTGAATGTGTAGCTAAGAAATGTTTATATAAATAAAATATTTTATTATAAGAAAATAATTATGTATATAAATATATATATATATATATATAATATTTGTTATTGTTTATTATCTATGTACGTATACGTTTCGTCCTTTTTCAATCGGGACTCATCAGCATAGAGATATGACTATTCACTACCGGTCATGCGATCCGAAACCCCGGACCTCAAGTATTTTTCAACTCCAGTCCGACGTCGCTAATCGCTGGGCCAATTGTAAACAACGAATAAACTATGATAATTTTAACACTTTAACGGCGGCTTTGACGTCGAGGCATTCTACTTCTATTAAGGGAAGGAATGATGCATTATAAGCAAGTGACGTCATGCTGTGTTAATACTACCAATTACAGTGCTCTACTTTCAAGGAGCGACAAATAATATATATATATATATATATATATATATATATATATATATATATATATATATATATTAATGAATGTATACATTATGTTCATGTATATTTATATATAAATACATATATAGATATATACATATATGCATATATATATATATATATATATATATATATATATTAACATCTATCCTTTATTATACTAAAGCTGAGTTAATCAAACTTTGTTTTCGTATGGCAACTTTCCTACCTATTTAATCACACGAATTAAATGTAAAAATATACTTGGTTTTGGGGATCATTTTATGTTTGATATTATTCATTGTAAATGTTCTGATTAGCTGTCATTTTCAATTTACTCACCAAGTCAGCAATCTTTTACTAAATTTCTGCCTATCACTCTCATCCTCTCCCGCTATGGGTCGTTTAATTTCCCCTCTATTCTTACTTTATACAGTCTCTATCGCTCTCTTGTATATCTCTATATCTCTCGCTATTTATCTATCCCTGTTTATTAGCAGTCAAATGTAATTAACTATGAAGCAGAACATTCGAATAGTCTATTATAAACTAGTAGGGGATATCACCACACACGGTAAGAATAGTTATCCCATAGTTTCAGAGGAAAAGAAAAAATAGGAAAATGTAGGATTCTGCTATGTTCGTCTTTGCTGATCGGTGTATCTCAGGCTTCTAATAGATAACGCGTGGACGCTGGCTGGTTTTAGAAGTTATATTTAATAGAAACACTGGACAGAAATTGAATGGTGTGTACGGGACAAAGCGATAAAAACTAGAGAAAGTTATCGTCAGGTCAAGTGGGGCTACCACCCCCCTGTTTACTGCCAACGTACCGGACAATTTTTCACGTCCGTCTTACTTGAAATCCAGGAATATGAGACAGAAAAAAACTTCCAACCGACGTGACGTCACTTCCGACTTCCGCTGCTACTCTTATTCCGTTTCAAAGCATCCCTCCACTTTCTGCGCCTCCCACTATCTAACAGAAAGAGCAATATATATATATATATATATATATATATATATATATATATATATATATATATATATATATATATATATATATTATCAAGACTATAGAAAATAAACAATTCTATATTTCATGTGTTGTATATTGCGGCCGTACATTCAATGGGCATTCTGCGGAAAGGCAGACCCAACGATATTATTGTAGCAACTTAGTTTAAACTGAAAGATATTTCTCAGTACTCAGGATAATATTATTTGAGAATATCTCTGGTTATGGGGATCTATCTCCAAAAACCTTCCAAGTGTTTTTGACATCTTTTCTATTTTATTGACGCTGGGGGGCACTCAGACCCAACGATGATATTGTACCATCTTTCGAGGTAACATATACTACGCGTTGATCATAGCCCGAAAGCCAATAAAAACAGCGGCATGAGATGATTTTTTTTAAATTACCTTTTTTTCATTATACTTTCGCGACCTGGCGATCAGACGATTGCATCTTTGAAATTGCCTTAGTGTATTATATATATATATATATATATATATATATATATATATATATATATATATATATATATATATATATATAGTATGTCAGGTTATGTTTAAATGAAGTCAATAAAATGCTCGATCGCAAAAAAGTTAGAGCTAAATATAAATAATTTATTTTTAAAACTTTACGTTACATATTTCACAGTCGGACCGCGATTTCATCCAGAGAGACTGACTTTTTAAATTAAAAAAAACGTCTTTCCCCTATATGTGTTGGGTGTGATTTCTTTAATGTTTATTTTATAATTTTTTTTAGTTTTGCATTTTTAGAAAAGTTTGTATTTTAAAATTGTATTATAGAAAATCTTCTCGATATTCATATACGGGTCTTAATCGTATTTAAGTTTTATTTAAAATAATTTAATTATTGATTATGGATGTCGTCTGTTTCAAAGTCTGTTTATTTTTTAGTGTAGCTGTGTGGCGTAGTTTATTGATTAGATTCTGGGAGGGGGTTATTAAGTGTTTTATTAAGTTTTTTATTTTTTATAGTTTAATATCTATTTAAGTGTCTTTTATTTTATTTTATTATATTATATTAAGTGTTTTATTTTAATTTAATTTATTTATTTGTAGTTTCAAAGGGTATATTTATGGGGGTCTATATTTGAGTTGAGTATTGCTATGTAGTGGCTGGATGGTGATATATCTTTATCAGTGAACGGGTTTATCTAACGGGCATCTACTGTATCAACTATAATTGCTATATACATTCGTGTTGGGTTTTGTATTTAGTTTATTCAGTTGGCTTTATCTAATAATACTTATCAGTCTATTATAGGGTCTGTGTGAGACGAAGGGGAGTTAAATTTTAGTCATCTATAAATCCTTTAATTTAATAGGTGTTTGGTAGTTGTGTATTTGTCATATTATATATTTTAAAACGTGATAGGGTATCTAATGATTTATATTAGTGATAGATGGGGTGAGAGAAGAGATGAATGTAGGTTATATAAGGGTTGGTAGAGGGATGTGGTTGTGGTTGTGGTTGTGGTTGTGGTTATGACATGTAGAATATATGTTTTTAATGTTGTATATACAATAATTGATAAGTTATAGAAAAGTCTTGGGGTCGATGTATCATATATTTTTTCTATAATGTGGAGTTTATTAGTCTTATGGGGTTATTAGTGAGGTATTATTTTGTGAGTTATTGTTGTAGACCCGTGCTAGGGGTCACAAAGAAATAAGCCACAAATAGTGACAGGGTTCAAATATAACAATGTATTCATCATAAAGCAATGCAGAACGCCACTAATGTGGTAGGAGATAAACGGGTTCATAACATGCGGTAAAACATTGTATGAAAGTCTCTCCTGAGTCTCTGCAACCAGTGGTATTTATTATACCTGGTTGATAGCATCAGTTCTCCAATAGGGGTGATTTGTACCCCATAACAGTTATGTATTTTCGTTGTTAGTCCATTGAGCTAGGAGACATTTTCTTGTGTGTGAACAGTTTTTTAAGACCTCGGTTTTAATATTCATGCAGTGTATTGAAGGGTTATTAATTGCCTGTAGAATACTGAATTTTTCAGTGGTGCATAGTGGGCATTTACTGGAAGTAGGGCTATAGAACTTATTAATATAATATAAATATATATATATATATATATATATATATATATATATATATATATATATATATATATATATTGTCTATTTAGGTATCATACTTTTATTTAGGCAAATATTATTGAATGACTCGCACTGTTTTTGCTTGATAATACTTTTTTTTATTTTTTCAATTTTCCGAATGGTCAATTAAGTGAATGTACTAAAATCTTGAACCAACCAACATCAGTATGTCAATATTGGATTTGGATTTCTTGAACTCTTCAGAAAAGACAAAAAGTTCTCGGTTTAGAGAAATTTCACATTGTCGTGTGTAATGAAAAACAAAAGTCCAAAAAACAAATATATATATATATATATTACTGTCTGTGCACGCGCCTATTTAAGGAGTACATATAAGCATGCATTTTTATATATACAAAGAGAGACAAAGAGAGAGAGAGCGAGAGAGAGAGAGAGAGAGAGAGAGAGAGAGAGAAAGCAACAGTGAGATTTGCGACACATTTAATTTACAAAACATTTTCGAAAGACAGTTTGAATTGTAAAACATTCTGCTTGATTTTCTTACATTTATTTTTATATAAGAAATATTTTAGCTTAATTTTATACTAGCAGGGCTACCCAGCGTTGCCCGGGACAATAAAAATAGACATTCACATTCCTTTTGTTGAGCATTATAATCAGAAGAGAAAAAAAATGGTGAAAAAAAAATTTGGAAGAAAAAAAAAAACAAGTGCCATGCCTGGGTCATATACTGCACAAGTATAATGCCCGGATTATGTACTGCACTAGTACCATGCCTGGGTCGTATACTGCAAAAGTCAAAAAAATACAATTTGAAAAATAAAACGGAAGAAAAAAAAAGTTTAGAAGAAAACAAAAAAAAATTAGAAGAAAAAAAAACTTCGAAGAAAAAAGTTTTGAAGAAAAATAAAATTTGAAGAAAAATAAATTTCGAAGGAAAGAAATAATTTTTTTTTAAAATGGAGGGAAAAAATGTTGAAGAAAAAAAAAATGTTGAAGAAAACAAAATGCTGAAAAGAAAATTATTTTGAAGAAAAAATAATTTTGAAGAAAAAATATATATACTCTACAAGTACGATGCCTCCAGGTCATATAGTGCACAAATGCCATGCACCAGTTCATATAGTGCGCAAGTGCCATGCCCCGGGTCATATACTGCACAAGTACCATGCCCCGGGTCATATAATGCACATGTGCAATGCCCCTGGTCATATACTGTACAAGTACCACGCTTCGGGTCATATAATGCGCAAGTGCCATGCCCTGAGTCATATAATGCACACGTGCCATGCCTAGGGTCATATAATGCACACGTGCCATGCCCGGTTTATATACTGCACAAGTACCATGTATGGATCATATACTGCACAAGTACGAGTCCCCGGATCATATACTGCACAAGTACCATGCGTGGGTCATATACTGCACAAGTACCATGCCCGGGTCATATACTGCACAAGCACCATGCCAAGGGTCATATACAAGACAAGTGCAATACCCCGGGTCATATAATGCACCAGTGCCACGCTCCGGGTCATATACTGCACAAGTACCATGACCGGGTCATATGCTGCACAAGTACCATGCCTGGTTCATATACTGCACAAGTGCCATGCCCCGGGACATATACTGCAGAAGTGCCATGCTCCAGGTCATGTACTGCACAAGTACCATGTCTGGGTCATATACTGACCAATTACCATCCCTGGGTCATATAATGCACAAGTACCAGTCCCCGGGTCATATACTGCACAAGTACCATGCCCAAGTCATATACTGCATAAGTACCATGCCCGGGACATATACTGCACAGGGGCCATGCCCCAGGTCATGTACTGCACAAGTACCATGTATGAGTCATATACTGCACAATTACCATCCCTGGCTCATATAATGCACAAGTACCAGTCCTCGGGTTATTACTGCACAAGTACCAGTCCCCGGGTCATATACTGCAAAAGTACCATGCCCGGGTCATATACTGCACAAGTGCCATACCCGGGACATATACTGCACAAGTGCCATGCCCCAGGTCATGTACTGCACAATTATCATGTCTGGGTCATATAATGCACAAGTACCAGTCCCCGGGTCGTATACGACACAAGTCCCATGCCCGGGTGATATACTGCACAAGTACCATGCCCGGGACATATACTGCACAAGTGCCATGCCCCAGGTCATATACTGCACAAGTACCATGTATGGGTCATATACTGCACAATTACCATGTCTGGATCATATAATGCACAAGTACCAGTCCCCGTGTTATATACTGCACAAGTATCAGTCCCCGGGTGAGATACTGCACAAGTACCATGCCCGGGACAGATACTGCACGTGCAATGCCACGGGTCATATAGTGCACAAGTGCCATGACCCGGGTCATATACTGCACAAGTACCATTCCCCTGGTCATATACTGCACAAGTACCATGCCTGGATCATATACTGCACAAGTGACAATCAGAAGAGAAACCTAGATGGCGTTAAAAAGTTTTCAAATACTATCACTCTTACGTCACGTACCTATCACTATGACGTCAGGGCGAATGATAACATTAAAAAATTGCGATCACATTAAACGAACCAAAAATTACTAATAATGGTCACTGAGCAACCCTTGCCTCACTATGTGTCCCTGTTCTCTTCCCTCCTCTTACAATGGCGTCATTAACAGTGACTCAGAGTTAAATAAAATTAAAAGTTATTTCAAATTATTGAAATATGACTTATCATTTTCATTAAAAACCATAAATTGTTTTATGTACGTGAGGTATAATTTGCCGGACAACGCCGAACACTTTTCTTTTGTTTACGTACAGAGTGACGGGCAGTGACGGCTAGGGGCGTACCTTGGCGTAGTTTCTTACCCCCTCCATGTAAATAGAATTGACGCTAAAAACGTTAAATAATATTAAAAGTTATTTCAAATTATTATGTAATTAAATTACAATATGACTCAGCAATTTCAAATTACTATAAAATATAAGGAAAAATAACTGAATAGGCCCCCTGATGAAATATGCCCCATGGACCCCTAAGGATTGTGTTTATAGATTCGGGAATACTCTCATCATCTTACTCTGTGAATTTTACATAAGAATACACTTTTATATGTTATGTATATTCTCTAACTTTTTTTAAAGACCTAAATTGTTTTTAAACGTGAGTTATCGTTCTTCCTTAGCTATCCTCTAACAAATTTCATTAAAACCATAAATTGTTTTATGAACTTGAGGTATTATTTGCAGGGCAATACTGAATACTTTTCTTATATAAGATATTATAAAATGTACATGTATTTGTGTACGTACAGAGTGGCGGGCAGTGGCGGCTAGTGGCGGACCTTGGCGCAGTTTCTTACCCCCTCCATGTAAATAGAGTTGACGCTAAGAAACGTTAAATAAAATGTAAAGTTATTTCAAATTATTACGTAATTAAATTACAATATGACTTAGCAATTTCAAATTACTATAAAATATAATGAAAAATGACTGAAAATGCCCCCCACTCCCTGATGAAATATGCCCCATGGAGCCCTAAGGGGTGGTTTATAGATTCGAGAATACGCCCATCAACTTACTCATTGAATTTTACATAAGAATACACTTTTATATTGTATCTATATTCTCTAACATTATTTCTATAAGGCACGCACAAACACACAAACATACAGACATTCAATTTTATATAGAAGATTTCCCCATTTTCCTTTATTCTTCCGGAAGTCATGTAACATTTTAATGGACCGATTTGAATTTAATAGAATTCGGAACATTTCACTCTTTACAAGCGTATTAGTTATGCTTGTATCTACTTTTTTGTTCAACTATTTTCTTTTGAGCGTTCCTTACTCTTGATTTCTTGTTAGAAATGCTTTTTAACTTATTTCTATTTCTTTGGTTTTGCTAATTACCTTCTTTTTCTTTTATTTTCGTTCGTTTTCTTATTTGTTAAAATGGCTTCTTTTGTGTTTCTAATCTGTGCTCGTCGATTACTTTCCATGGATTTTCATGTACAATCTACAGGAGAACTATCAAAATATGGCGTAATGGATAGTCTAACAATTGAATCGACGAAAATGATATGCAAATATAAAAGCATCGTTCTTTTTCACTTACTTATTTTGAATTCACACACATATATATAACTTTCTCAGAGGTCAGATATATATGCGCCTACAATGCACACAGAGATCTGCTCACACACACACACACCCACACACACACACACATATATATATATATATATATATATATATAGAGAGAGAGAGAGAGAGAGAGAGAAAGAGGGATGGCAATATATATATATATATATATATATATCTATGATGATTGTATTGTTGGCATTCATTGCTCCGATGATTTTTCTATAACCCGGACCCCAAATGTGATGATGAACCGATCCGCGCAGTGCATGAATCCTTCCTGACTGTGAACACCTTTTCTTTGGCTCGTGATTTCGTCTGTAGTGGCTGTAAAAAGAAAGATGGCTCGAATCTCCCTCGGGTCTGATGAATGACGACTTCGTGATTCTGTGAAGGCAAGATTACTTAGCAGCACAATTCACGATAGAATAACTCGACAAACGGCTAGGTCTTTTCACAACAATAATTATTTAATAAAAATGAACAAAGTCTATTCTTCGATAATGGCTTCCTTATTAGCTATTGTATCTCTCCGTGTGCGTGTATGAATCTCTATTTACGATTTCCCAGTTGTTAAATAAGTTGTAACTTAATCTATGTTTGGAGAACCGTGTGTGTGTGAAACTCCCTTTACGAGTGTTAATCCTTAATTAAGTTGTGACTTGTCTATTGAAAACGGTGGGGGGGGACACTATTGTTAACACCTCCCAGACAAGAAGCTGTTCGCGCAACATCTCGTCTGGTGATCCCCTAGCCCGACGGAGACGTCCGTTCTCGACCAATTCTTAGATCTCACTGTTTTTCGATCGCCTTCTCATCTCAAAATAACAAAGACGAAAAACGTATAACTCATACTCTCTCTCTCTCTCTCTCTCTCTCTCTCTCTCTCTTCTCGTCGTGTGGTACGCGCGATGCTGACTTACTTTTCCCCATCCCTTCTTCTGTGTCCCACCCCCTCTCCCGGAGTGGGGTGGTACGCTTCCCAACGGACAATTTGGAATTTATCTCTTAGTCTTTATCTCCCCAGAGACCAATTATTCCCTCTCCCTCTGTCCTGAAGTGTTGACACCTCTGATAAGATTTTGCCAAAACTTTTGGCAGCGTGTGCTCAATGTATCCCATTGTTGTACCCTAATTGCCAATGACACCCTACACGCTTTCTCCCGCCAGGCTGGCGCCGTCCCTCGGCCAAGGTTTGGACAGTCAAAAATATGTACTAGCTCCCAGACTTCCACTTGTCTCTACGTGGGGCCTGATCTCCCCGATGCATTCCAGTGCACCCCGGGGTGCAGACTCCGTCGCTGAAACCACTGTTTCACATCCGCCCAATCCTTATTTCGTGTCAATTGGTCGAAATTGACATCTCCCAGACCGTCACCCTTCTCTACGTGGGGGCAGATACGTCGGATGAAATCACTGTTTCACATCCGTCCACCCTTATTTCGTGTCACTTGGTTGCAATTGACATCTCCCAGACCGTTACCCTTCCCCACACACAGAGAGAACAACGGATAATACAATCAAAACAATAATAATCAAAAATTAAGAAAAAACTGTAGCTAAACAATGGAACAAAAAGTTTTCTTTTTCTGTTCTGTTTTCTTTTGGTCTGTCCTTCTTTTTCTCTTTCCAGTCTATTAAAACATCAGGACTACGTATGTATGTGTGTATGTGCGTATGCATTTTGTGGTTTCTGTGTTGGGAGGTGGGTAGGTGACAAAATGAATTATTATGCATGCAATTAAAAGTTTGTTAATACAGATTGGAGCTCGCAACGCCCCTTACAAATTACGTCACCATCACCCTCTCCTCGGAATCAATCTCTACTTCTTCACTGGTCATCCACCTGGATTTCCGACAGGGCAGCGACTCCTGCTCCCGCTCGCGATCTGGGTGAAGTGTACTCAAGGGTAACCCTCCCTCGCTCATGCACTCGGCCGTCGGTGTGCTCGCGCCGTCCAATTTCTCCCTATGTCTTTCTCGCGCCCTTTGTCTTTTCTGCAAAAGCTAACCTTATTATTTATGTGCACAATTCTCACTAACATCGACCAAGCCCTATCGTGCCCGTGTCTAGTCCTACCTTTTAACGTGAATTTTCCCTTCCTGACGGGGTTAATCGAACCCTCCAATCTTTTTAAAGCTAGTAGCTTGTTACCTTCTGGTTATGCAACGCATTTTAACACATTATAGTACTTTCATAACTGTTCGATGGGGTCGACCGGTAATCTCAAACGATTTGGTAATTCGGCCTTAATCTGCCGAGATGATTATATTCGGCGACAAGTGTCCTAGCGATTGCATATCCAACTGTGCACCTGTGCACTCACTCGTCAGTATCAACAACTGAAATTCTCTTGGTACGGACCTGTCTGGTTCGCATACCGTCACTATCATTGCGTCGGCCACCTCGGCCGGATTCTCTTCGTTCCCTTCTCTGGGAAAAACAATTCTCTCAGACTAACACCTTCTTGGCTCACTTCGGCCCGGTGACATTCGATATCGCTGCGCCTTCTCTGGCTGCATGCGACAGTAACCCTTTTGGTTCTTCCCTATAACTTCCAATTTCTTCATAATCATTCTCTCATCGCTTCCCGACACTGTCCCTAATTACTCATCGAGTGCCTCTCCCAGCAACGGGGGGCCACTGATTTCTTCTGCTTCGTCTGTATCAACACTATCTATCTTAGATAGGATCTCATATCCTTCTCTTCGCTTATCATTACTTCTGTGCCCTTTCGTAAGGCGCACCACAATCTGTCATATTCACGGTGGTTCGAACATCTGTCGATTACTTCAACTTTCTTTTGCTTTTACAACTCACTATATATCTGCCTGGTCGTTCGGCAACAGCCCATCCAGCTGCAGGTATATTACTACTTGTGATCGATCATTTGGATCTAACCACGACGACCCTCCATCGGTCCCAGTTATGCATCTCTTTCTATCCTTATATGTCCGTTTTATCTCGGGGGGGGGGGGGGCATCCAAGACAACTGTCCGCGCCACAACCACCAGCACCGCACACGCATGGGGGCCCTCCCTGCGCGCGGTGGAGCCAACGAATGCGACACAGCACAACCTCGGCCTCTCCCCCAGGTCCTTGACTATCTTTGGCTTGGCTTTCCTGCTATTCTGTGGTGGGGCGTTCTGCTCCCCTCTACCGTAACTTCATAGGTAATTCCTCTACCTTTTTGGCTAACCGATTTTCTCTCAGTCTCTTCTGGAGCTGGGTAGGGGGGTATTTTGCCGCTCTCCTCCCACTCGCTGGACTCGTCAACCGACCTAGCAGTCGCGTTTAATTCGATCTCTCTCTACGGGGGGGTTCATTGCTTCTTGCGGTTTCTCATAAACCGGCGAACAAAACCCAAGCCCGTCTTCTTCCCATTCTACCGTAACTTCATAGGTAATTCCTCTACCTTTTTGGCTAACCGATTTTCTCTCAGTCCCTTCTGGAGCTGGGCAGGGGGGTATTTGGCCGCTCTCCTCCCACTCGCTGGACTGGTCAACCGACCCAGCAGTCGCGTTTAATTCGATCTCTCTCTACGGGGGGGTTCATTGCTTCTTGCGGTTTCTCATAAACCGGCGAACAAAACCCAAGCCCGTCTTCTTCCCATTTAATTTCGCTATCTTTCACTAAACTTATCATTCTGGGGGGCCACCCTACTTTTTATACTCTGTGGGGTGGCCTCTGGGCGCTTCCCTGGTTCTTTACCCTGGCGTCAGGTGGCGCACTAAGGTTCGGAATCCTAATTCCTCACCTCCGATCTATGCTGCTGTGCACCACCGACTCTCATGTCCGAACCGACCACACCTAGTACAGTTCGGTCTGACCGAGCCGCGTGGGCGCCCATAATTTGTGGGACACTCTGCTGCTCTATGCCCCTCACCCCTGCAGGTCCAGCGGACTGATGCCTGCCTGGCCGGTGCGGGCCTATCGTACTCATTTTGAAGGTCCCATGCCTTCCTTCTACGATCGGAGTCTGCCTCCCAATCTTCTCCGCCCCCTCTCTCCATTCGGGGCCCCGGACTCGCCCTGCTCCCCACCGTTTTCCTTCTCCCAGGCATTTCCTCGCCATTGCCTCTATCTACACGTTCCCCTAGTCTTATACTGTCTCTCGCTAATCTCTGGGCCTCCGCTAGTGTGAGCGGGTGACCCCTCAGTACCTCCCTCTGGGTCTCTCTAGCACCTAACCCGTCTACGAGGGCATCCACCAGGATTGCCTGGATGGGACCCGTATTTCGGATCGCCCCATCCGGGAAGGCCTGAACCGCCAATCCCTGGATTCGTTCGACTAACTCGTCGAGTCCCTCGCCGTTGTTTAACCTTAGCCGGGTCAACTTGCGTACGGCCTCAATCGCGGTTCGCTCGCTGGCGTATTGCCCCACTAGCTGCTCGCGGAGCTCCGTCCAAGTGATCCCCGGGTTCCCTACATACCTCCCCTCAATGAATCTCGACACTGGGCCCCTCGCTCCCTCTAGAGCGAGCAGCACCATCTCGTGATTTTCTAGTCCATAAATCATCCTCTTCTTTTCGATTACCGCCAACCACTCTCTTAGATCGGCAGAATGGCCTCTGAAGGAAGGCACGCGTATTCCTCCAATCGGTCTCTCTAGTTTTCTGGTCTCATCTCCCCCCATATCTGTCATACTATTTACTAGGTCTTCCTCCGAACCCATCCCCTTGCGTTCTAGTTTACCACTCTAACAACAGAACTACCCAAACCGCGTGCAAAGTTTGGACAACAATCGACACACCGACAAAACCGAGCAAGCGAACAAGAGAAATCAACGAGTCACTTACCCCTCTCCTCTGCTGCTCCTGTGGTCCCTCGTCTCTGGGTTGGTTGCTTGTTATTTTTCGAGTCCGTCTGGGCCTTTCGATCAATTGACTAAAAGTTCGCGGCCCCAGACCGATCTCAAAGTCTAAAAAACGTTTTTTCTTTCAGTCTATCTCTTTTTCTATCTTTCTCTTTTTTTTTTCAAACACGGGTGTACATGCCCGTTAAACTGTTTCTCTCTTTTCTTTTCCTATTCTCTTTTTCTATCTTTTTTTTTTTCAAACACGGGTGTCGATGTCCGTCAAACTGTT
This sequence comes from Sepiola atlantica, assembly GCA_963556195.1. Lineage (NCBI taxonomy): Eukaryota > Metazoa > Mollusca > Cephalopoda > Sepiida > Sepiolidae > Sepiola > Sepiola atlantica. The sequence goes on along the minus strand of OY744527.1, from coordinate 131,769,465 downwards.
TCTCTCTTTTCCCTTCCTTCCTCCTTTTTTTTATTCTCCTTTTCAACCACGGGTGTACATGCCCGTTAAACTGTTTCTCTCTTTTCTTTTTCTTTTTCTATCTTTCTTTTTTTTTTCAAACACGGGTGTCGATGTCCGTCAAACTTTTCTCTCTGCCGGTAAAAAAAAATCGTCCGTTGTGCCCGTGGGTTTTTTTTAAAATTTGTCTGTCTATTTTTTTCTTTTTCCAAGGTGTTTTGCCGGAAAAAAAAATTGTTTTCTTTGTGGCCGTGGTTGGCTTTGTTCTTTTCTTCTCCCGAGGTTGCCAGGCACTCCCAGTACCATGATCCTAGGTCGCGGCACCATTTATAACGTGGACCCCAAATGTGATGATGAACCGATCCGCGCAGTGCATGAATCCTTCCTGACTGTGAACACCTTTTCTTTGGCTCGTGATTTCGTCTGTAGTGGCTGTAAAAAGAAAGATGGCTCGAATCTCCCTCGGGTCTGATGAATGACGACTTCGTGATTCTGTGAAGGCAAGATTACTTAGCAGCACAATTCACGATAGAATAACTCGACAAACGGCTAGGTCTTTTCACAACAATAATTATTTAATAAAAATGAACAAAGTCTATTCTTCGATAATGGCTTCCTTATTAGCTATTGTATCTCTCCGTGTGCGTGTATGAATCTCTATTTACGATTTCCCAGTTGTTAAATAAGTTGTAACTTAATCTATGTTTGGAGAACCGTGTGTGTGTGAAACTCCCTTTACGAGTGTTAATCCTTAATTAAGTTGTGACTTGTCTATTGAAAACGGTGGGGGGGGACACTATTGTTAACACCTCCCAGACAAGAAGCTGTTCGCGCAACATCTCGTCTGGTGATCCCCTAGCCCGACGGAGACGTCCGTTCTCGACCAATTCTTAGATCTCACTGTTTTTCGATCGCCTTCTCATCTCAAAATAACAAAGACGAAAAACGTATAACTCATACTCTCTCTCTCTCTCTCTCTCTCTCTCTCTCTTCTCGTCGTGTGGTACGCGCGATGCTGACTTACTTTTCCCCATCCCTTCTTCTGTGTCCCACCCCCTCTCCCGGAGTGGGGTGGTACGCTTCCCAACGGACAATTTGGAATTTATCTCTTAGTCTTTATCTCCCCAGAGACCAATTATTCCCTCTCCCTCTGTCCTGAAGTGTTGACACCTCTGATAAGATTTTGCCAAAACTTTTGGCAGCGTGTGCTCAATGTATCCCATTGTTGTACCCTAATTGCCAATGACACCCTACACGCTTTCTCCCGCCAGGCTGGCGCCGTCCCTCGGCCAAGGTTTGGACAGTCAAAAATATGTACTAGCTCCCAGACTTCCACTTGTCTCTACGTGGGGCCTGATCTCCCCGATGCATTCCAGTGCACCCCGGGGTGCAGACTCCGTCGCTGAAACCACTGTTTCACATTTCTAGTTAGAATTATTTCTAGAAAGACATGCAGTACTTACAAGACGAACCGCGTGAAAATTGCTAGCATCCTAAGTGAAAGTCTTTCTGTAGAACGAACTAGATTCGAACTTGGCACTACCAGCTTGTCAGTCCATGTCATTAACCACTTAATCATCGTCACCTCCCATACAAATGTACACGTATAACCCCTCGATTTATATCATATAGAACATCTTCAATGGGATAAATATAAAGATCAATTAACAACTTGCAAATAATAGCAGCTAACTATTTAGTGCAATAGACCTCAATATATGTGTATATATATATATATATATATATATATATATATATATATATATATATATATATATATATATAGATAGATAGATAGATAGATAGATAGATTGATAAATCGATATATATATAGAGAGATAGATAGATAGATAGATAGATCAAGAGAGAGAGAGAGAGACACATACACACAGAGACAGAGAGAGAGAGAAAGAGATTTCAGCAATTCAAAATATTTTTAAAATCAAGTTAAAAATAAAGAGCAATCCCCAAGGAGTTTAGATATACGGTGTAGTATTTTAATCTTTGTAAGGGGGCATAAAAGTGGTGCAAAACGGCTCTTTTCAGGTATTATTCTAGTTATTTATTAATTTACGAGTGGAAAACTCGAAATGATTTCCCTGGTTCGTGTAACTTTATCGACATCGCGATTCGTAGTGATCACAATATAAAAAGTGAGGAGTTCGAAACAAAATTACAATTATCATGAAAACCATGTGTTACCAATTGGAATCGGAGCGATTTAATCAATCATCAAGATGATTGTCGGTTCCTTGAAAAAACATCGAAAACTTACATCATTACAAAACCCTGCCCTTCACGGAAAACTAATATTCTGCGAAAGGTGCCCGATTTTTGGGGTTCTAAAAACTTGGCGGAGCACACAAACAATAATGCCATGTATTCCTTCAGTGCATTAAAAGGTAAATATTTTCTTACAAGAAATCGATCAAGAGAAAAGACAAAAAGAGCTAAGACAATGCGTGAAACAAACATGAAAGTAAAACGATTCCCTGGCAACACCGTGTATTTGTAATTCTTCTTTTTCTTCTTCGTCTTCTTCTTCTTCTTCTAATTATTATTATTATTAGTGTTGTTGTTTTTGTTTGCTTTTTGTAGTTGTAAATAATAAAAACATCATCATCATCAACACAACAACAACAATAATAACAATAATAATAATAACAATAATAACAATAATAATAATAATAATAATAATAATAATAATAATAATAATAACAATAATAATAATAATAACAATAACAATAATAATAATAATAACAATAATAATAATAATAATAACAATAATAATAATAATAATAATAACAATAATAATAATAATAATAATAACAATAATAATAACAATAACAATAACAATAATAATAATAATAATAATAATAATAATAATAATAATAATAATACTTATTATCGTTTCCCTTTCCTTTTTCTCTTTTTCCCCTAGCTTCCGTTCGCGTCTTTCCAACCCCACTTGCCTATTATTCTTATCAAAATGCATATCATCAGATAAATTCACAAATATATTATCGCAGTCTCATTCTTTTTCTATTAAGAACAACTCATCAAAACGATTATACATATGTACACGCATTTCTATAATTATTTTTTTATATACACACGCAATTGTTTGCAGTTATTTCACGACGTTGCAACCATAGATTGTTTTAAATTCTATCTGACATTATCACATATATTTTTTTAAGGAATCTTCATTTCTTTCATTACTTTTTTGCGTTTCTTTGATCTTCTTCTGAACAGGAAGTGCGCCATTATCCTCAAGCAGACACTTTTGATATATTGTTCTCCTTTTCTACGCATTACTGCCTTACTTGACGACAGAGGGCGCCACTCGCGTTTACTGTTTATTGTACTATATAATAAATTCGCGGAGGGTTGTGTCTCCCTGTAACGTAGATTCACAGTAAACCCTGAAGATAATTACACTTTAGTAGATAAAATAAATTAAAACTGATCTTTTGTGGACGACATCTTGTTTTTCATTTGTGTGTTGTTTTCATTACAGTTACTTCGTCTGATTGGATTGATCAGGGAGGGGGTATTAATGAATACCCATATATCAAAGCCAATAGCCCCTCGAAGATAAGAGTTAATAAGATAATAGGTTGACAGTTAAATAATGAAGAATATTATGAGAGGATTAAATTAATGGAGTGAATGAATAAAATGTGTGAATTATGAGGACGCTTCATGAAAAAGGTTTGTTTTTCTGTTTTACGTTACATCCACACTTACCAATGTTAGTAATGCCGAAACACGATACCTACTGTAAACGATTCATTGAATACAAGTTTCTATATTACCCATAGCTGGATAAGGCTGTTCGTCCATTTTTAAAACAATAAAGCTATGAACAAATTTATTTTTTGCTTATAGAGTAATATATTTGTGGAGGAAAGTGTCAGATAAGATGAATACCAGTCATAGGGTTCAGCATTTTAAGATGGAATTTAGTTAAATTAGAAATAACTGTAAAAAGAAAATTAAGAGAAATTTGTTGGGAAATATCAGATGAGATATTTAAAAGAATTTGATGGGTATACTGATATTGTAATAATAGTGTGCATATTATATTTCATGGTTTTAGGGCTGAATTAAGAGAATAGTTAAAATATAATATTACCAAAATGTTATAACAAACAAATACCAGAAAAATACACATGAATATATTTATTACTATTTCAAGTATATACACATTATAGAATATTATATAGTATTACGTATATATATATATATATATATATATATATATATATAAATATATATATATATATATATATATATAAATTACATTAGTGCTCAATACGTGAGTAGAGCTCAGTAGTATACGTATGTAAATATATTTATGGCAAGCAAGCTATACAGAAACATTTATGCTTCATTCTCATGGGAAATCATCAAGCTAATAGTGTGGATTCATAGTTTGTAATTGATTTTATATCTAAGTCGTTATTACTGTGTCTTACTAACCAAACATAATCGTTGTTTTTTTTTTACATCGTATTTTGGAGAGCGCCCAAACCCCTCTCAAACAAAGGGATTGATACTCATTGGTTGATGAAGGTAAATAATTTCCGTTATAACACCAGCGAATACTTATAGTAATCCCTACTTAGATATAAAAATACAGTACTCACAACTTAGATATAAAAGCAAAACATACATCCATGAAATTAGCCTGATGATTTTCCCAGCGAATAAAACATAAACGTTTCTGTGTAGCTTACTAGCCATAAATATTTTTATGATTATACTATGGATATATTTAGATAGACAGACATGTTTATGTATATAGAAATGTACTAATTAAGATAAGTAATTTTGTAGAAAGAAAATCAGTATAAATATAGAAATATATTTAAAACTAAATATGTACAGATTTAGAAATATCGATAGTAACATATTAAGAGTCCTTTCTTATATAAGCGTCCGTGTCAGCGTATGTAATATAATCGTGGCCTCGCCATCTCCGTCGATCTGAACCGGCATCACTTCATCAACGGTGTTGCAGAGGTGCCATTAAATATCCGCGTTGTGATTCCTTCAGAAATCGAACCAAAAACATTGGCATCGGCGTTGCACTCTTTAAGCAACCATTTCTGGCACGGATGTCTGTGCGTGTTCCTACGTTTCCCTATCATTTTTGTAAGACTGTTAACGAGCATCACAGAATGATGCCAGTTGGCTTCGTTCCCCCAAGCGTATGATGAAGATGTTGGTACCTGGCTGACTCAGTTACGAAGTGACATAATGTCCTGGCTTAACAAAGTTGGCAAAATTCAATTAATATCGAGTCAGAAATCTTTATTTGAAACATTCTTTATTATAGACGTCATTTGGGTGTCTTTCATACATGTGTGATTCGCATATTGGATACGGTCACGGATTATGGAATCAGCTCCGTTGAGTTTAAATCCTATAATAGCACTATTGTTCATTATTGACGCATGAATATTGTTGATAAATAGATAACAAGCGATTTCACCTAAACATCGATAGAATAACATCTGGCATTCAAGGCCTTTTGGCTAAGATCAAAGTGTAGTATCTGTTCCGATCGATACTGCACCCCATACTGGTATTGTCTTGTCTATCGGGGCTTGACTTACGCCGGTCAATGGGTCTGTCCTGTGCAGTTCTAGGAGGTCCACCCTCCCAGGCTTTGCCTCCCCTCTTTGGGGAGGAGTAAGTTTATGCTTACTGTCTTAGGCGCCCCTACCGGGGAATGCCGACGGGGCTGCCCATGCAATTTTTAAATGGCCAGAGTGCTCACCTCTCGGGCGCTGGCTTTTCAAACCCCACTTTCCCGACCCGACCTTGGGTCACATCTTACTCGTGGGAGTAGGATAAAAACTGGCCTTGTGCCTAACTCCTGGAGAGGAGTAAATCAATACAATCATTTAGAATTGCTATTGTGCTTCGATATTTGATGACCTAAAATCAATTTAAAAACACAGATTAAATGAAAGCTCGTCATAACTTTGCAAACAAGGTCCAACAGCTTAAATAAACAATAAACGTTTTAAAATCTGAAATATGCTTGCTTGGCGTTTGTTTACTTGTTTTTTTTTAATTACAAATCCCCAGATTATTTCGTTATCTATTACTCTCTCCTGGGGTACAGAATATACACTGTGATGTTGGATTAATTTAACATCTTACCGAGATATTTGACAATGGATAATTGTATTGTTTTGGCGTGGACATTTAACTTTTGTGGGCATTGTTGTTGTTTGTTTTCTGTGTACTTCCAAAAATCTGTTCTTATGATATTCGATGTTTTGTATTTTGAATAATATGACTTTAAAAAAGCAATGCCTTGAACAACTTGAATACGTTCATGTGTTTTCTTTATTTGAACCCTGACTTAAAAAGTATTTAAATCCTCAAAAATACATAAAATTAGCTCTATTTCACATAATATAGAGCCGCTTGTGTTTGAATGTTGATGATTGATCTTGGTAGTAAACTCATAAAAAGTTGTTTATTTCATCTAAATTTGAACACACACACACACACACATATATATATAATATAGTTAAATTATACTATCTTGGCATCATCGGTGCGTAATATATCCTTATGTCGTCGGATTTGTATTTTTTTTTTCCTACCGGCTTTTGTTGTTATAGCCGGGCCAAATGGGTTAGCTGATGCCAAGATTTTGGCGAAATATCTGTATCACTTTAAACTAACAAAAAAAAAATGCTAGTTTATAATAAAAAAAAAAAATCGGTTTCGATTTATTATTTTTTTTTTTATAAAAAAATTGATATCGCATCTTTATGCTTCAAAAGCTATTTATTTTACCTATTCCTTCTTATACATATATATATATATATATATATATATATATATATATATATATATATATATATATATATATATATGTGTGTGTGTGTGTGTGTGTGTGTGTGTGTGTGTGTGTCATTTATTTTTTTATTTTGATTGCGAGACTTTTGAACAAATTCAATTATTTATACGGAAGAGCATTTTACTTGAATTCTAGTTGGGAATATTATATCCTTACCCAATGATATGCCACCAGATTAGAAGTTACATGTATATATTTTTTTAATTTAATTATATACGGGCACGTGTTTTGTCGTTTATGTAGAGCTTCAGGCTTCAAACTCTAGGGTCTTGGTTTCGAATCTTGCTAGGTTCAGCCACGCTGATGAGTCGTAAACGATGAAACACGTGTCTGTGAATAATTTATTAATTAATTAATATATATATATATATATATTTATTGATATGGAGTCCTGATTTTTATGTATATAATTTGAAATATGTATGTAGGTTCGAGTCTAGGTATCTTGAATGTTCCGATGTTTTTTTTTGGGGGGGTGCTTTTCAGCCTACACATCTTATAGACATATATTATGTATAGTCATCCACAGACAGCCGCGTGGCTGTATTAGAACTATTAACTCTGGTTAGACGCGCTAAGTCTGATCACGCTGAGATCACAAAACGCGATCGCTAAATTACTTGCAACGATGATCAGCAGTCAGGAACCTTACCTCTCCACTACCGTGAGCGTTAATCAAAATTGTTTTGTAAGGAATATGAAAATTAGGCGAAGTGCAAAGCGCTTCCATCGCGTAGTGTAATCGCCCTCATTACCGCTTCTCAGGAACAATAATTTCATTATCGGAAATCGTTCACATTACAATTATCAGCACTTGCCAATCCCTCCACAAACACTCATACGCCAACAAACCCCTCAATTCCCTAGCCACCACACGCTCCTACACAGCTCACCCCTACTACCTCCTGCATCAATGCATTTTGCCTCGTCATAAAACGATGCGATTCCTAATTAATGAATTTGTGCTAATATACACCTTTTAAGCTGATCTGCCGGCTGATGACTCCAAAATGCAGGAAATCATTTTCTTGCAAACCAACGAACCTCCCCTTCATCTCAATCTTCTTGTTCCTATTTTTAGATTACATCACGTGATTCCAGTCAATAGCCAATCAGTGATCACTTTTTATGTAATACTTGACTTGAAGCTATATATGTATATTTAATCTCCAGTAAGCTTTTGATAACTAATTATTAAACAAATATTTGTTTTTTTAAGATATACACTAAAATAGAAATGAGTTACAAATATAGATATATTCACACAAATCAGCAAATTACTAAGAGTAAAACAAAAAAAATGCTATGCACGAGAGATCAGGGTATGTAACACAGGCATCTCCATTTCCGGCTTATAGACAAAAGACTTCTCCGAGAAGAGTGAATTTGTAGATTTTTATGAAAGAGTTCTATCCTCGAAATATAAAATATTTCACACCGTATTATTATTGGTTGAAGACGGTGCAACAGGTAAATAATAAATTGAAAATTATTACATTTAAACAATATTTTCTCCTTTCTCCACACGTCTTATTTTCTTTCAACTCACACGGTGTCATCAAACTTATATCGCATTGTGATAACTTTCGATATCCTAAACTTTCACAGTAATTATCGTTTTCCTTTTTTATATATTTTTTTCTTTCTTTTTTATAACACTAAAGTAGGGTTCGCACTGAATTTTTTCATCCAAATGTGTTTGATTGTAACAGCTGATTAAACTCTGAATGATGAATCGTACCATCTGTCGTCAGTGCTCTGAAGAGGTTTTATATACATAACCTTGAAGTCTCATGAATGAACGCTGACCGGGTGCAATAGCGCTTCACTACCGTGATCTTACAGTAACCGATGTGTCAACGTGATTTTAGTCGTAGTATAATAAATTCAACATTTTGCAATTCATTCCGGACGGAAACCCTAAAAATGTTTAGTCTCCGCCTTAAAAGCAAGGCATTACCAGCAATTCTAATTCATTTTATTTAGTATATATATATATATATATAGTCATCCACAGACAAACTGTTTCATTGTATTATATATATTTAGAGAAGGCATGAGAGTGTTTCATGTTTTTCTACATACCGAGCTTCTATTTTTTATCTACTGTGCCATCATTTTATTTTTCTTATTCTCAGCCCCGCGGACAAATCAATATTTTATTTACTGATATTACCTGCGCAAACAATAGCATCAACAGAAGAGCAGCATAATACATAACATATATCTTTATATATACGCACTATATATATATATATATATATATATATATATATATATATATATAAAGAAATTTTAGCGATTCTAAGTATTTTCAAATGAAGTTACAAATACAGATCATACACAAAAATATTGTAGTTGTTTAAGCTGTTTCAAGACAGCATTTATTTTAAGTTATACAATGATTCATAAACATTATAAATGCTTATTCTCATCATGATAAAAAATCTCTCAAATGATATATATATATATGTGTGTATATGTATATATGTGTGTGTATATATATATATATATATATATATATATATATATATATATATATATATATATATATATATATATATAGATAGATAGATAGATATATGTGTGTGTGTGTCTGTCAATTTAAAATCAGTTCACGGAAATGTGGATAAGCACGGCAATATGCTGACAGAAATAAAGACACAAACCCATAATTCAAATTTGATCAAGATATTTCGGTCGCTAGGCTCGGCCATATTGGTTTGGTAATTTGACCAAAATAACTTGATCAAGCTTCAATTATGTGTTTGTGTCCTTATTTCTACTAGCATGTAGACTTGCTTATCCACATGTATATAAACTGATTTTACATTTTGTCTGAAATTTAATTTCATACCCACCCTCTCATATACGTCAATGTAAAACAACAAAATACACTTTTTGTCTAGTTGTGTAAATCCGCCTCATGTCTAATGCACTTTCCCATCGTTCTATGTGACGATGCTATGCACTGCTCGGACCATTCTTCTGGAATGCCGTTCACCTCCGTCAGGATAAATCCCTTGATAGCATCCATGCTTTAAAAATGATTTCTCTTAATGATACACTTGAGATTGGAAAAACAATTTAAAAAGTACACGGACTTAGACCATGTAAATATGGCGGTTGTTTCACTACGGTCTAAACTTTAGCTGATTAAAGCTTCTTAACGGCCAATCTGAATATCGCAACAATTACACATGCCGTTACATCTCATGTGTTAGCTGAAAGTTACTCATTGGTGTTCTGAAAAGATAAGACTTTATTGTTGGATACTCAAGGAGATCAAAGTGTAGTATCTGTTCCGATGGATACTGCACCCTATAGACTGGTATTGTCTTGGCCTTCGGGGCTTGATTTACGCCGGTTTATGGGATTGTCCTGTGCAGTTCTAGGAGGTCCACCCTCCCAGGCTTTGCCTCCCCTCTTTGGGGAGGAGTAAGTTAATTGCTTACTGCTTGAGGCGCCCCTACCGGGGAATGCCGACGGGGCTGCCCAGGCAATTTTTAAATGGCCAGAGTGCTCACCTCTCGAGCGCTGGCTTTTCAACTCCCACTTTCCGACCCGAGCTTGGGTCACATCTTACTTGTGGGAGTAGGATAAAAACTGGCCTTGTGCCTAACTCCTGGAGAGGAGTAAATTACTCTAGAAGCCTTAATTGGTCTTCACGTGATTAACCGGCCTACCATCTTGGTTAGTTTGAAGATTTCCTGCTTGAAAGATGGATCAAAGTGACTGTATGGACACGGACACGCTGAGTATTCACAATGTCAATTTATTTATCATGCTGACAAATCACCTCCGAGCTTTTGGTTCGTTGCAATTATTCCTAGTGAATTTTCATTGCAGTCTCAACTTCTGGTTAGCCATGAAAAGATTATCTTCTCGGTTTATCTATTGCTTACACTGTCGTTTACCAACTCATTAACTTCACTATTTCAGATAAGCCATCTCTCCGATTCACGTTATTCTGCTCAACATATCAGAGAATTGTGTTCCACCCACTCACCCAACTTTACAATTTAACAATGCATGTTCTCAATTATATGCAGACGTACATACGAGTATAGGTGCACGTGTTCTTCTTTCCATTATTCTACGTATAGCTCATGGACATGTAAAGATTTGAGAAGCTGTAGTTGATTATTGTTGTTAATTAGACGACTTTTAATTAATAAATGTCAACGAGTGGCTTTTGTTCCTAGGAAGAAAGCTGGTTTCCTTTTTACCTCATTGAACTCATCTACTTAAGTGTCAACGTCGCCAGTAAATGTATGACAGTAGAGATCGTTTTATTCACATCTGTTTTCCTTTACTGTGACTACAATATTTTTGTGTACTACGTCATTTGTTTATGTGTTCTGCGTCGAACTTAAACGGATTTCCGTTTACGTCAACACATATCTTTCCGAAGGCTTCATTGTTTTTGCTCGCGTTGATTTTGATAAACACAATACAGGCAGCAACATTTGCACGCGCTTCTGTAGGTCTCTCTCTTTCTCTCTCTTTCTCTCTCTCTCATCTCTCTCTCTTTCTTTCTACCATTTTTACTTTCTACCATTTTAACTTTTCACAATTCTCTTTCTTTCTCTCTCTCTCTCCTCTCTATCTATCTATCTTCTCTCTCTCTATCTATCTATCTTCTCTCTCTCTCTCTCTCTCTCTCTCTCTCTATATATATATATATATATATATATATATATATATATAAAGTTAGGTACGTGTATATATTTAAATATTTGTATGCAGAGATTTAACTCCTAAACTAATTAACTGATCATTATGACTTTTGAAACATAACTGCTAGGCGCAATGTAACTAATGGTGGACTATATTTAGTTTAATTTAGCTTAATCGAAGGGGGTTAAAAAAGGTGTGAAAGCCCTTCGTGAAAATCTATATACCTCCAATTTTTGTGAAATTGGAACAATAGGTATTACACATCAATTAATAAATATTACGCAAGCTTCAGTTACTTTGGAGTATTCTAAAAAGATTTTAGAGTGCACAAGATCAAGCGACACCATGTCGTTTTTAAAAAAGAAAAGAAGGAAGAAAAAATATTGTCTATTATCAAAATTTAACTGCATTCTATACAGTGGAATCACTTACTAATACTTATAACGTGCGACCAGAGCACACACACAACTTGTGGACATTATTACACGACGAGCTTCATTAACAACTGAAGCACAAGATCAAGGGACACCATGTCGTTTGAAAGAAAGAAAGGAAAAAAAGGAAAGAAAAAAAATAATATTGTCTATTATCCGGATGAAGATACCTGTGTGAATCGAAAATTTGAATTTAAATAAATAATATGTTGTTTTTTTTTAAAAGTCTCTGCATTTTACTGGTTTAAAAAACCGTTTCAAATTGCAAAATTTAATTTTTTTTAAAAACATATTTCGCCCCAAACAAGGCAGGCCGCCACTGTAGGTGTAAAGGGTTACTGGGAAGTTGGGTGTGGGTTTTGGGTGTCACCCCAAGTTAGGAGCAGTGAGGCGAGATGTCTCTTTTTGCATTCTATACAGTGGAAACAATTACTAATATATATATATATATATATATATATATATATATATATATATATATATATATATATATATGTATCTATCTATCTGTCTCTCTATCTCTCTCCCTCTACCTCTCTCTCTCTCTCTCTCTCTCTCTCTCTCTCAATATATATATATATATATATATATATATATATATATATATATATAAATATATATATATATATATATATATATATATATATACATTAATCGAAGAGCCACAACAGGGGGAAAAGCACACAAACGTATTTAAAGATCTCATAATTTTAAAATACTTAAAAAAGGTTTTAAATCTTCCTGACCTCACACACACACACACACACATATATATATATATATATATATATATATATATATATATATATATATATATATATATATATATATATATATATATATAAATTTTAGCAATATAGACCAGATTAGAAGATTTCATCAGGACAGGAGATTTAAAAAAAAGAAACCAGTTTTTCGAACTTTTATCGACTGTTCTGCCGTAGCACATTTCTCAGCGGTCCTTGCGCTTCCTCACATTTATTTTTCAGACTTTGGTAATTGTTGCTGTAATTTTTTTTTTTCTTTAATCTCCCGTCCTGATGAAATATTCTAATAAAGGTAAAACATAGATGGATTAATTAATGGATTAATATTTTGGATTTCTTTATTTCATTTTCCATATATATATATATATATATATATATATATATAAAATCAGTATATTAGGTGTTTAATTATGTCTGGAGTTAATAATATAAATATATATATATATATATATATATATATATATATATATATATATATATATATATATATATATATATATATATATATATATATATATATATATATATATATATATATACTACACGAATACCAGTCCCTATATGTAGCCAATGACTATGGATCAAATTCAATGCTTAGCTGATATATTTTAATATTCCACTGTAAGTTTGTGTCCATATTATACCCCCTGAGACCCTAGAAAATACTTCAGAAACTGTATTTTAGACTCTATCATTTGACTACGATAGATGCTGAACTTCAACAGCAGATTTCTGCTGAAAAAAAAATGGCAAGCTATAACTGAACGGATTTTCGCGGTCGTGTATTTTCTGACGAAACAGAATCTGGCCTATCGTACACATCAAGAAAGAATATCTAGGTTATCTGAGCCAGATAAGTGAAAATGTAGGAAATTTTCCAGCAACAATCAAACTTTTGTTTAAATATGGCGTAATCTTAGCACAACAGTTGCAGACAGGGGAAGAGAAACCAAAAAGTGTTAACTAGTTGTCCAACAGAATTCAAAACGAAATAATCGATCTTCTTGGTGAAACATTCAAGAAAAATATAATTGCCGAAATTAAGGACGCAAAATATTTTCGTATAATGCTGGATTCAATTCCAAATATTGCCCATGAAAATCAGGTTTCTGAAAGTCTGCGTTACATTGATATGAATGAAAGCAGAAAAGTGGAAATAAAGAGACATTTCTGTGATTTTTACAAGTCGACAAGAAAGATGCAGTCAGTCTGGTCAATGGAATCTTGGAAAAATTGGAAGAAGACAACATTTTCATAAACGACTGTCGTGGCCAAGCATATGATAACGCAGCAGTTATGGCTGGAATAAGAAAGGGTGTGAAGAAAACATTTCAGAATGTACGCCAAACGCTGTGTTTGTGAACTGTGTGGACCATAGCCTTAATTTGACCTGTGCCCATGCAAGACAGGTGCAACATGCTGTTGTTACATTTTTTGGCACTCGAGAGAAACTCTTCTTTTTTTTCCTCATCTACTTCTCGTTGAGAAGTGTTAACATCATTTTTTACTGGAACTGTGAAAAGACAGTATGACACAAGATAGAGTTCCCGTCATGATGCTGTACAAGTAATTTAGAATGAGCGTGACAACGTTATTACAAGCCTTCAGCACTTACTGGAAGGAGAATTCAGTTATATGATGAAATTATTGATTTTGTGGTGCTGCTTCGAGCTGGAGGGAATATAGTTCTTCCTAATCCTAAAGATACTCTGGAGTCATTACTGCAGTATGAAATGGATGTCTTTCCGACGCTGTGTGCTTTATACAGATTACTGCTTATGATCGCATATTCAGTTGTGAACCGTCATTTTCAAAAATGGATTTAATACAAACATATTTACGGTCTTCTATGTCACGGGAGCGACTGACAAACCTGGTATTAATAAATGTTGAAAAAGAATTTCTCACAGCTGATGTAAAAAGTGAAGTTGTTCAAGTGTTTGTTTTCTTTTTTTTTTCACTGAATTCACCCCAAACAAGGCAAGTTGCCACTGTAGACGTAAGGGCTACTGAGAATTAAGATTAAATTTTTAGGGGGCATCTTCACTTGGGAGCTGTGCAGCTAGACGTTTGTTCACACTGATTTTAAATTTCTGCATGGCGGTACAGTCGGGAAACAGAGAGCGGGGAATGAAGTTCAAAAGGCCTGCAGGTTGAGGAAAGATGCTATTCAGGCTACTGAGAAGAAGTGTGAAAGTTTGATGGGGGGGGGCAACCGAAATTTGTAGCTGTGCAGCGAGATGTCTGTTAACATTAGTTTTACATTTTTGCATGTCAGTACCGTCAAGAAAACAGAGGGCAGTGACGGAGTTCCAGAGTCCAGCAGCACGAGGAAATAAGCTTTTGGAGTAGAAAGCTCTTTGGCATCTGGGGACATCCAAAGTGAATGGATGAGATTTGGCAGATTGTCGGGTTAGTCTAGTGAATTTACATCATGGGGGTACCAGATCAGCAAGTTCATCGGAGCTCAATCCATTGAAGTACTTGTAGAACGGGAACAAGGAAGCAACATTGCGGCGATGGGACAGTGGATAGTGACGGACCTATCAGAGTAGAAACTAGTGGATGGTGCACCAGCCCAGATGTTACAGCAATACTCTATGCATGGGCGGATAGTGGCTTAGTAGAGATATAAAATACTGTCAGGTGTGAGAAGTTTTCTAGCACGGTAGAGGAAGCCTACTTTCTTTGAAGCAGTCTTGACAATGTATTCTATGTATTTGTTCTAATTCATGTTATCTGTGAAAGTTAGGCTGAGGAGTTTGAACGTTGGACTTTCAGGTAGGGTGTTATTTGCTATGGCAATCGGTGGATGAAGAGGTTTCTTGTAGCTTTTGAAGGAAAAAAGCTTTGCTATAACAACATTAAATATTACCATCGATTTAGGACCCCATTCCACTACAGAGTGGGGTCACTTCCTTATGATTCAGCCATTGCCTCGGATATGTGTGCGTCCGTTTTACTCACATGACGATAGTAGAGCGTAGTCTCGTCAGCAAATATACCCATCTCAGACACAATGTAATCAGGGAGGTCGTTTATGAAAATCAGGAATAATAAAGGTCCCAGGATCTATCCCTGGGGCACCCATGCATTTATGTCATGTTGTAAGGATGAATGGCCATCGAGGACAACTTGTGTCTTTCTGTTGGATAGGAAGGATCTAATTATATTAAATATTCGTCGAGTAATACCATATGAATGAATTTTTATGAGAAGACGTTTATTCCAAAGGGTTTGGATAGATCAAGCGCTACAGCCTATCTTCACCTTCCTAATGCAGCGTATGGTATATGCGTTCGGAGATGACCGTTAGGAGATCCGTAGTAGACCGTGCTTATCTAAATACATACTGATAATTAGAAGGAAGTTTAGTATTAACTAGGTGTCGGACTGTTGCTAGATTGATTAAGGATTGAAAGATTTTAGCAAAAAGCGGGAGTAGGCCTGATGGGGTTATAATTGTGAGGGTCAGTTCTATCAACAGAATTCTTGAAGACTGGTACACAGAAGCAATTTTTCAGCTATCGAGGAAACAAGATTCAGCAAGGCATTTGTTGTAGAGCTTGGACAGGACAGTTCAGCATAGCATTTCTTTATTACTATTACTGGTATATAATCAGGCCCACATGCTTTGAACGGGGCCAAGGATTTTTATGATGTCCATAACATGAGATCAGGTGATTACCAGGCCATCGAGTGTGGCTTTCGTCCGCAGTGGGAAATTATGGAGGGAGTGGTTTGCGGAGTCTAAAGTGGAGTGTAATGCGAAACGCTGAGCAAGTAGTTCAGCCTTGTCAGTTGCCGTGCAAACAACATCATTGTGGTTGGATAACGGGGGAATTGTTGATTGCAATTTGTTCACCACACTATTGTAGATTTTTCAGAAATCACGAGAGCCTAGTTTCTGCGACCGAATGCGTTTTTTTGGTTATCTCTGTATACTTTCTCTTTTCTTCAGCTACCACTGTCTTACAATTATTTCTTAACTTCTTAATTTCTGTCTATTCGCAATAGACTTATGGCGGCCGTAATGTCGGAATGCTTACTGTCTCTGAGCAATAGCAGCTTCACATTTCGAGGTAAACCATTGCGGAAGCTGAGCTTACTGTAGAATCTTTTCATGGGGGCATGTGCATAAATGCCTGCGTTGACCCATTCAGGTGCCTCATTTGCGCAATGATCAGAAGGGAGAGAAAAAGTTCCACTCTATGGGGCGTCTATGATGGTGTCTCTGATGGCATCAAAATCAGCCTTCTCGAAGTATCTGGTCGTTTTGAGCAACGGCTCTGCAAGCAGACTGATTTTGATACCATCAGAGACGCCTCATTGAGTAGAATGTTTTCTTTTCCCTGCTGATAAATGCGCAATGAAGCAACTGAATGGGTCAAATCAGGCATGCATGCACATTTTCCCATGAGTAAAGTACCTCGTCGTTTTAGGCAACGGTTCTTCAGCTTTAGGGCGGGATTTTAGGGGGATATCAATCATTAACACAATGTTTTCAACGTTCTCGAGCGGGCTATGATCATTTGTCACACACGCCTCGAGTAGCGAGGTTAAGAACAGGTCGAGTAGTGACACTAGATGGTCTACACGATCATGGAGGCGAGTCGGGAACGTGACAATCTGTGAGACGGAGTGAGTTATGGAGAAACTATACGTGAAGTTACCAGCTGCGTCTGTATAGCTGGAGAATCCAAGCCAGTTACAGTGATGTGCATTAAAATCCACAAATACATGTATTTGTGCACTCGTATCAAGTGAGAGTGCTATATCTATGCTTTCAGAAACAGAGTAAAGAAAGTTACAGTCCTGAGTCGAAGGAGAACGGTATAAAAATATAAGTAACTAACACTATGCTGCAGGATTAATCTAAAGCACATGTAGGTTTGATCCACTGTTTCTAGTCTATGTTCTCTAGTCAAGGGAATGGTGTACCGAACATAAACTCCTAGCCCGTGTATATTCTTGTCAGAGTCTTTAGGGTAGAGTGGGAGATTACTAGTCATGTCAAAATGGTATGAGGAAATTGAGGATTGAAGTTTTGTTTTACTTAGTATTATGGTATCGGGCGAGGAAGGTTTATACGTCGTTGATGTTGCTTCTATGTTCCCGGATATTTGTGAATGCTAGCCTCAAGGGCGGAGGCGAAGATGTTTTTAGTGGATGTCTGGTTTACGTTTGATTTTTTTACTTTGTATTGTAGCTTTGTTGTTAAGATAAGGTGGGTATGGTAAAGTAGGTGCCTGTTTGGTACCAATAAGCATACACATCCAGTCTATTAGTTATAACATGGTCCATGGAGGTTGTGGCATCGGGAAAGCTCACCGGGATAACTGTAAGGTTCCTTTCTATGCGCGAAATAGCACGTACAGTTACCCACAATATTCTACAACTGTTGATGGAGCAGCCGTTCTTAGCACAACCTAAGAGTTAGGGCTCCTGTACTAACAGTCGGAAACAGCAACCAGACAAGCTGCCTAATCTATACCCTCAACTTGTCGAAACTCGAGCGACCCAGTCTAGTGTCATTTGGGGGAAAAGAACTTAATAAGTTTAGTTTATATATGTTTAAATCAAATAAAGCATTTATTTCTGTGTTTACATATTCGAAATATTTTGGTTATCAAGCTGTTTTGGTTTGCCACAATTAAAAATTAATAAAACGGCCCAAAATGGTATACTCTATTTCTCATAATATTTCTCAGTATGAGGATTTATACACAAAAAATTGGAGGCATCCAATCAGAAAGTTAGCCACGGGCATAACCAGTCCTCTGTAGACCACTGCCTGCGAGCTCTATGTGTTGTCACATATTCTTTTATAAAAATTAACCTACCATTAACTAAATTTTATAATAATATAAAGGTTCATTATCTCTATCACTCTCTGTCTATCTCTCTCATATATATATATATATATATATATATATATATATATGCAGCAAGTTATTATTTAAACAGGCTTTGTTAAACAACACGGAATTTACGCGTTTGTATAGCTTTTTTGTGAGGTCTTTGAATCGTCGAGCAATCTTTCGGGTTTCGGGTGGTAGTTTATATAGTATTTCGCCGATTATTCATAATTCGACAATTTCTCTCGTGCTTTCGATCTTCTTAGTTGTTTTCAAGGCTCGTTTTTTTTTTGTAAATGAGAAGACTTGAGTTATTGTTTATATAAATATCTGGAAGGGTAAATGAAGGAAAATAAAGGGAGGGTTAATTTAATTATTATTTTACGTTTACTTTTCCCTTATTATATTATATTATATTCTCTGTGTTTGTTTATTTTATTTTATCATTTATTTATTTTATTTTTTATTATTAAAAAATAGAGAAATTGTCGAATTACGAACAATCGGCGAAATACGATATAAACTACCACCTGAAACCCGAAGTTTATATATATATATATATATATATATATATATATATATATATATATATATATATATATATATATATATAAGTTATGAGGTTGAAAAAGACTAGATATACATTCGGATTGTACACATTATAATTTGTTGCGACTTTAACTATGGCGTCATATAATAAAACATTTTTTAATCGTGTGCAATTTTTCAATAATGAAACCTATATTAACTTCGCCATACTTTTTATTTATCGTCATATAATAAAACGTTTTTAATCGTGTACAATTGTAGTACCTATTTTAATCGTAATTTCCGTATTTTAAGTTTTGAAAACGTAATAAATTTAATTTTTAAATGTATAACATTCGCGATCTGAAATTTAATCCAAACTTTCGCATTGTAACATAACTTTAAAAAAAAGTATTATTCCTTTAAACAAACACATTTATGTGTTAATCATGATCAGTTATAATCCACCTTTTAAATCGAGGACTGACTTCTTGTAAAGATAAGAAACCTAATTTAATTGTGTACTTTGATTTTACATATTTTTATACTCCGTTAATGCCACCACCCTAATTTATTAATTAACATAATCACCCCTTCCCATCCCTTCTATATTATAGAGACCAATCAGTAAATAGAATATCGTTGAAATTCTTTCTTTTTTTTTTTTCTTTTTTTTTATTCTTTATTTTTACTTTATTTTAAAATTATTGTCAGATATAAAAAGGTGTTAACATTTTTTCATTTAGGTTTGAATTGTGGTTGGAAACACATCCGAGGAGATCTAGTTATGGTCGAAATAACTTATAATGTGTACAATCCGAATGTATATCTAGTCTTTTTAAACCTCATAACTTATTCATGCTCTGTTTGAACGGACATAGAGCTCTCTGATTCGAATTCCTATCGAAAATAATCGAACCTGAAAACTATATATATATATATATATATATATATATATATATATAAATAAGCGGGCTACCCGACGTTACTCGTGTATTATCTAAAAATACCAATACCAACTATGAATAGACAAAATACCTGATTGTTTACATTAGAAAGCTTAACGGTAAATATAAACAACCCTGATCCCTTCAGTAATGGGTTAATCTAGGATGAATTATTATAAATATAATCCGTTTGCTTTATATATATATATATATATATATATATATATATATATATATTAATATATATATATATGTGTGTGTATACTTATATATTTGACAAGTATTATATTAAAGATGTATATTTTCTTGGTGTTAGCCTTTGATTAAAACCTAATTTTTGTCTATGCGACTTTACAAATGAAGTCTTATTCAGTCAGCCGCAAACTGACCTTGAAATGCGCTTAAAAGTCGTCCAATCTCATTCCGAAGGCCGAGAGAGGAAACGAGTTAAAGAATTAGAACAGGGGATTAACCTTTTAATGCGTGAGGAAGGTCATTCAGGAGTCCTCACGACCCACTGAAAGTGAGATTTGATCCGACTAGATGTGATTTAATAGTTGTATATAATCAGCACACAATGTGGGAGGTGCAAAATGGCGTGAAGCTTATGTAGGGAGATCGTAAAAATTAATTATTTTTACTCATCTACACTCTCATTCTCCCGATATATTTTCTCGTTTAACTGGATCATTTATCTTCTGTTATATAAGATAAAATAGCGCTATGTTACTACTAAAATATAAGATAAAATAGCGCTATGTTACTACTAAAATATAAGATAAAATAGCGCTATGTTACTACTAAAATACGTTGCTTACAGATGGCTACAAAATGGCAAATGGGTTAAACAATCGAAACGAATTCGAAATATTAAAAAAGCGAATTATTCTTAATTAAAAAAAAGCCTAATAAACGTAATTATTTAAATGTTTAAACTTTTTCAAGCACATTCTTCACTGGGATATTCTTTGTTTCATTTTTTCTTTTGTTTTATGAAACGAACAAAATCTCTTAGAAAAAATAAAGTTCGTTTCATTACGTTCTAATATATTTCAGTTATTCTATTGAGCTAACCAATAATTGCTCCAGTTACCCCAGATGAAATACAAAGGTAAACGTCAATGGTGCCTTTAGATTCTTTTAAAAATGTACTCCCTCTTGGAAATTATTTCAATGTTCTGTTAACATATCGATGTGTCTATATAACACAAACAAACATTAACTTTATATATATATATATATATATATATATATATATATATATATATATATATATATATATATATATGTGTGTATATATAACATACTTCACCGCAAACAAGGCAGGCCACCACTGTAGACATAAGGGGCTACTGAAGAAAAAGGGTGAGAGTTTTTTTGAGAGGTCACCTAAATTGGGAGTTGCGCAGTGAGATGTCGTTTTACATTAGTTTTAAATTTCTGCATGTCAGTACGTCAGGAAAACAGGGAGCAGGGAGTGAGTTCTAGAGTCCAGCAGCACAAGGACAGAAGCTTTTCGAGTAGGAAGCTCTTCGGCATCTGGAGACAACCACAGTGAATGGGTGGGATTTGGCAGATTGTCGGGTTGGTCTAGTGAATTTACGTCATGGGGTACCAGAGCAGCAAGCTTATCAGAGCACAATCCATTGAAGTACCTGTAAAACATGCGCAATTGCTTAATTTGTGTCTCATTAAAATAAAGCAAAGTTAATGCAAATCTAACATATGTGAATTTTCAAATTGGTTTTGCCCATATTACGGCCCCTAACAACCCTTTAAAATACTCCAAAGAAACTCAAATTTGTGGGATATTTATTAATTGATGCACAATAACTTTTTGTTAAAAATGTACCCGCTTGTACCCCTTTTTCATAAAACTAAATTTAGACATCTTACTTATAGCAGATGTATTTCAAATTTCATAATTATGGAAATTTATTTGCGACAATATATTATGTATTAAGTTGCCCTTGTTTTGATGTTATAGTTTACACATATTATATTACTAAATAAACTATATATTTTTTCTGCGCGGCTGGATATAAACAAAGAATATCACTACGTGAAAAATCATGCTTGTACAGGATTCGAAACTGTGCTGCAGAAGAGTGACCGCCTAATATGGGCGTTCTCTTGGACAATTTGCTTGCTTGAGTATGTTCTACTTGTATTAGTTTTCACAATATCTGTAACGTAATATTTTCACAATATTTGGAACGTAATCACCGTGTTCCAAATTGAAAGGTTTTGCAGCGGAAATGAAGAAAGTGTTTTTCTATAACATACATTGTATTACATGTAAAACGTTGACATTCCTCTTTACAGACTCTTCTGTATAGTTCGAGCTAAGCCTTCAAACTCAAACTAGGGGTAGCAAAATCGTCAAATCTCTTCTGATGTGTTTTTCCTAACCTCCTCTCGATTAGTGATGTACGTCTGTACTTGTATTTAATTAATTGCTGTCAACATACTTCTAAATAAAAAATACAATGTCCAAGTTTACATTTTAGTCTTAATCTTACAAGTATCGAAACAATCACAGGTACATTCCAAACACGACATCTGTCTATACCCTGACTTACATCATGTTACTCATACCATATCCTACATTTTTGTATCACCCCGGGGTAATCTCGTTACATGTAATCAGATACTCATAAGAGGGGCCACGTAAATGTTGACAATATTCCTAATGAAACTGCTTCTATTGAACCGGCAGGAGCTGAACAAGGCGCGCCGAGTCTTTAGTCTACATCGGTATCAAATTCATAGCCGTCTCTTCCAAAATAGATAGATTGATAGATAGGGCGAGTTTACGCTTGTCTCTGTGTGTGTGTGTGTGTGTGTGTGTGTGTGTGTGTGTGTGTGTGTGTGTGTGTGTGTGTGTGCCGTGTTAGTTGTCAAGTACCCACAGCCATAACCTGATTCTCTGTTTCGAAACCAATAAACAAAGACATGCAAGAGAAGGCTCTACGCAATTCAATCGATGTGCAACGAGACCCGCAGAGCAAAATACGCGAAGTTCTAAGACTGAGAAAATGAAATAAAAGAGTCAAAAGTCGCACGCGAAAAAGTACGAGAAAAAAAAAAAGAGGCGGGAAGAAACGAAGAAGAATCATCCGAGGCAGAAAGGAAGCAGAAAAAAGTCGATTGGTGATGGGGATAAATTGTCTGGGATGGTGGGGGTGTGCGTAACGAATTAGTATGCCAACCTACGCCATGGAGTGGGTAGGGATGGGAAAGTGGAACCTCGAAAAAGTAAGAATTACTGCTGATCGGAAGAAGAAAAAGAAACTAAGGTAGAGTTTGCGACAAGGAGTTTTCGCGCAAATCCTAGAGAGTTTCCTATACTTCAATTTCAAAGTGCAACAAACCTTCCTTTAGACATGTTCATAAGATCGACAACGAGTGTTTAGTCTGTTTTTAGTTGTTGTTTATACGCTTTTCTTGAGAACTGACTTTTCCATAACGTACGTGACATACGTTCTAAGATATTCTTTCTTACAATCCAATTCGTGTTCTTTTTTTTCATGTTTTTTTTTGTTTAACCTTTAGTATGGAATATCATGTTACTCATACAATGCTTGCACGTTTGTCTGGCTGGCTGGCATTTCTATATTTATAAAGATTTTCTCTAGCAACAAATGGTCTTAATACTTTAAGAAGTGGTAGTCGCTGGGCGAGAGGCGCGACGAATACGGTGACTGAGATAGAAATTAAGAGTGTAATTTGTTGAGCTTTCGCAAAGTACAAAGTCATCGACATCATTTTGAAGCTGCATTTGGATTTTTTGCACATCTTTTTTACTGAAATACATTTATTGATCGTGTGATTTTTTAAACATTCTTGATCAAATATTTGTTTACATGCGAAACACCTTTTTCAAGAAATTTATCTCAACATCCATCACTACTAACTAAAAAAACAAACAATATTAACTTTTACTTTTAACAGCTTCATACAAAGAGGGAATGGTTCTATATTAAAATATCAGAATGTTTGTAGATTGAAAGTTAACTTAGCAAAAGCATTTTGAATCGAATTTCTAAATTGAATCCAATAAATAAGACTCCCCCGCGAACTTGCGCGCTTTGTAGATGAGGGGCGATGGAGTAGTAAGTATGTCATAACTATACAACGAAGGATTTTTAATCTCCCCTCCACAAAAGAATGACATACTCTAAATAATATCTGAAATATAAACTAAATATGTTTATCTGGTGGAAAATACCCAAAAATAAAAATATAAAATGTAACCCTGACCTCAGTTTCGCTCAATTTCTCTTTTTTAAATTAAAATTACCCTACCGTAGGGTGTACACCCCAGGTTGGGAACCACACACACCTCCTATATTGCTTGTTACTTTCTCAAACATGAGATTTCGTTCCTCAAATCACAAGGTGCAAATTTTGACTTTGCTTAAGACATCGGCTAATAAAACCAGCTTAGTATGACACAAGGGCATCCTGTATTTTACACTTTCAATTTCGCACTAATACTGTTTGCAGATATATGAACCAAATCACCTCACCTATTAAAGAATCAGTGTGTTACCCATGAATCTTTTATTATGACTGGTTTCCATTGGATATGGTGTTCCGGTATTAAATGACAAGAAAAGAAATCGATTATAGTGCATATCAGAGAAACAAGACATCCTCAAGAATTTCTAGGTATAAATTCATTTAGTGTATTTCATGAATGCAAAGAATACACACAAACACGTGTTTTATGGACGTGTACACATTGACGTTTTTAAATGTCCCCAAAACTTAAATATTTCATTACTATAAATGAATTATTGACATGAAAACACTATCGACTCATACATAAG
>OY744527.1:131724509-131742009 GCA_963556195.1 Sepiola atlantica | reverse complement strand
TATGTTTTTACTTTGAATTGAGAATTATTAATTGAAATGATCGTAATTCATAAAAACATATATATACATTTTATATAATGATAAATAGTTACCTCCCCTTTTTTTAGATTATTTAATTAATTAGAGTTGCGTACCTTAATTAATTATTTTCTACATATATATATATGAAAATAATATATATAAATATAAAAGTAATATTTTATTATTATAAATTTAATTTTTTTACTTTTCCACTCCTTTATTTCTTTCTTTCTTTCTTGCTTTACTTCTAAATATAGAATCTTTTAACGGCTTTTCTGTCCTAAGCGTTTCTCGTCGGCTCTCCATTTCAAAATTCGGTGTACATAGCGTTTCATAACAGTTGGATGTTTTTTGAAGAAATTCCATCATTTACTATTTCAGACTATGCTGAAGACGACGTGAATCGGGAATTCAACCCGTTTCTTGTCAGAAACCACTGGTCCATGTCTGATTAAAATCTGTATTTAAAAATAAAAAAATATATATATATATTAAAGGTTGATGGTTAAATGACTGGTATAGAAAGATGTTGCGCATGATGTAAGATCGATATATAGGTAGATATGAAAATAGATATACACAGTGAATGATAAGAGATATATAGATTGGTTGTCTAGATAGTGAACATACGGAGATAGATAGAAAGACAGAAATATCGATTGATCGATGAGTAAATCTAGTTTACATCATGATGCAAGTGATCCTAAGTTTACAGTTCATAACTATAACAAACCAAACACGGGAATAAATGTACAAACTTATTTAAATTATTTAATTCTATACAATCATAAGACTTAGATAAGTAAATCATTACCGTTGCGTTGATTAATTAAAAAAGCATAACTAATTAGGTTAAGCCAGTGAACATGTGCGTATAGCGTTGTTTTAAAGGTTTGATTCATTCATTGCTGAGGCTGGACATTACGGACTTGTGAGGGACTTATTCAAATCCTAATCAGGTTCAGTGTTTTAATCCGATAAAGAATGATGTCAACAAAGGAGAAACTCTGTATAAGTAATAACATTATTTACATAGGCATATGTTATGTATTAAGCTGCTTTTTAGGTGATGCTTAATTTGCGCGGGTAATATCGCTAAACAAACTATGTATTTGGTTCGCAGGGCTGGATATAAACAAAGTAATTCGGATGTTGCTTAGTGTTTTTTTCCGGTCATGGGGAGAATTTTGGAGGTAGGTGGCTCTGATCAAAAATGGTAGAGTTTGCTACAAAATTCTTTGTGAAAGTGTTTGCTTTGTCAGGCGCTGAGGAGATCATCTTTGGTCGATTAATGATAGTTATCATAGAGGGCTTTCATCTGTTCAGAACCCTGCTTGTTATTTTTCAAAACTCATCGACGCCACGCCTTTTATCAGTCGCTCTTGATTTAAGAGATTGGGCGTATGAATCTTTAGCGTTTTCTATAACCGTTTTGCAGCGGTTTCGGCCATAATTGAAGAGGCTTTGGTTCTATGACACACATTTGGTTGAAAACAATTGAAATAGTTGTGTCCGTAGGAAATAGCGGCAGATACGCTAACTTCTAACCTTTGAGTAGTCTAACCAAGCTAGTCAGCTCAACACTGACAATGAAATTTAGAAATGACAGAATTATTTTGGATGGCGGGCAAAACAGTATTTCGGAAAGAAGAGAAAAAGGTTCGAGTCGTATAGTCTTCTCTCAGCATAATAGATGAATAAAAGTGTTATTTATCTACTAAAATAAAGAAAGGAAGGTTAGTGGACAAATATATATATATATATATATATATATATATATATATATATATATATATATATATATTACTATTTTATGTATCCACATATAAGGAGATATAATTTTTTATATATCAATTTTCAGTATTTACTTAAACAGTGTTCGATACGTAAGTAGAGCTCGGTAGTAAGCTATGAAAATATATTTATGGCAATTAAGCTGCACAGAGGCCCCCGCGTTTTATCACCGGGGGAATCTTCAGGCTAAAATGTCTGAAGATTGCCCCCGGGAATGAAACGCAAGAGCCTCTGTGTAGCTTAATTGTCATAAATATATTTTCATAGCTTACTATATATATATATATATATATATATATATATATATATATATATATATATATATATATATATATAAGAGAGTCTGAATCAAAATATTACAGGATGATAGAAGGATTAAAATATTAGCAGTGAAAAATATCAGATGCCTATACATTATGACAAGTTCCATTAGAGAAAAATAAGTATTTGATAATGAATACTGACTGTCATTTCTAGACTTTATTTGCCTTTGTTTTTCATTTTGTCATTGTTCTTTATAAAATCAGCACTGATGATACGCACATTAAAAAATAAATGCATAGAAGCGTTTACATATATATTGGTGTATGCCAGAGCAATTGCATGCTAAATAAGAAAACAAATTCTGTGAAATATGGGAATGTGTCTTTCAAAACGTTGAATATGGTATAAGATCGAATAAAAAATAAAGAACATAGCTTCGGCCTTACACTACTATTGAGCTATAACAATTATTTGGTGTTATAAAATTTATAAATAAACATAAAAGATTTTAAGTATAAATAGAAATACACACACACGCACACACACACATATATATATATATATATATATGCACGATCCGAACGCCGTTTCGTAGATCACTCTATACTGCCTGGTACATAGCCGCTGATTTCGCTATCTACATTTTAAAAGTTCCTCTATATTTACTAACTAATTGGCTATGGCCGATGGGTAAGATCCCTGACTACGAATCAGTGGTGATTTGTGATCGAGGTTCGCGCCTACCGACCGTTGAGAATTCGTTCCTACACTGAAGATTGCGTTAGCATGAAACATCGATGTCTGTAGGTATTTAAATAATTAATATTTATTCATAAAAATATTATTGTATATATATATATATATATATATATATATATATATATATATATATATATATATATATATATATTAGGATATATACTAACGGTATTTACCCGGCGTTGCTTGTGTGTATATATATTGCTAATAGTAACTAATGTGTAATATGAGGTCAAGTGATGAGAAAATCTTTGTGCGGTGGCGTTTGTCTTACTATTTGTTGACGCTGCAGTTCTTGTCGACATGTGTAATACGTCAAAAATGATCGTTTTGATCTAATTATTTTCGATCTATAAAATTCTAGTGGAAATAATTACTTAAATATTTCATCTTGTTTTATACATTCTTCACTGAGATATTATGTATTACATTTTATTTTTGCTTTACGAAAGGTTGAAAATCTGTGTTAAAAAATGAATGTTGTTCCCTTGTTATTTAACTAGGTTTTATGTGCCTAACTGATAATTAACCCTAGTGATCCTTAATAGAATCGAAATAAAATGTCAGTGGATTAACATATCGATTTCTATAACAGACAAACATACAAAGATTGACTTATATATATATATATATATATATATATATATATATATATATATATATATATATATATATATATATATATAGGATATACATACTAGATTACTCGTAATCTATCGGATCACAATCACTAACACCATTTTTTCCTCTTTGATTTACTCGTAACATATCTAGGGATGGGCAATGAGAGTTGAAAGATTTTTTCAACCTAAAAATGGATACTCGTGATTGAAAAAAATCACAAGAAACCAGAGAAGTATTCGATCTTAATAGAATGTTCGGTATTCATTTATTAATAAATGAATGTTAATATAAAATATTTATTTTATGAACAAAAGAACTTATATTGTTTCAGTTCAATAGCTCATTTAGTAACAAAAAGATTAAGCAAGTTCTAATTAACAATCAATTACATAATTATATTGTGTGGAACAAATTTAATTAATGATTATAAACTTAGAAAATACTAATAATAATCAGCTTGATAGTTCCCACTATAATAATTTATTATATTCTAACCAAATGCATCCGAACGTTAAATTGGATGAAAAATCCCTCAAAAACACAATATATATATATATATATATATATATATATATATATATATATATATATATATATATATATACCATCAATTGTAATAATAAAATAAACGTTATTATTTATCATAAAAAACTGAAAACATTAGACCTAGTGGTTTGCAATAACTTTTTTCGAACCCAAAACACAGTTGAGAAATAAACAATGTAAGATATCAGTGTTAATACTTATTAGGATAATGTATCTCCAAACGTATTTTAAAAAACACTAATTGTTGCATCGGTATAACTACCACACCACTTTCTCGTCACTAGCTAAATTAGCCAATATCTAAAAAAAACATTACTGCCCCTCTTCTTAATATAGAGACATTTTAATCAACAACACAAAAACAATACACCACGATACCAACATAAAAAGGTTAAACATTCTTGAAGCCATTCACATTAAAACTAGTCATCCCACTAATAAAAACATTAATTACGAAGCTAGTCCAAATTTCTGAAACTGTCTAGCGTAGTATTTAACATTAAAAAATTCTTAGCCGTTAAACAACATTCCTTTGAATGTTGTACGCGCATGCGACGTAATCATGTTCGTATGCAACATCTCATCATTACAGACGCTCATTTCAAAGTCGTTAATTACTAATTTTTAAAAACTCAACGTTAAAAGACATAGGTGTAAACACACCAAGACTAACGTCGTCTGATGATGATTTGATGAATCAAATCAAAACTACTTGCGAAAATAGAAAGAAAAGTGGAACAAGAAACCCACGACATTTATATACACCAATTTGACAGAAATACTAAATTGACTATTCGAAATGAAAATATATTATCTAACAATAACACTCCGAGTTATTTAATAATATTTGCCTAAACATATACATACATATATATTATACTAAAGATGACTTAATCCACGTTTGTTTCCCTAAGGCCTTTTTTCTGTATATTTTAATAACACAAAATACATGCTAAAATATTCTTTAGTTTGCTTAATAAGTTATGTTGGAATTGAATTTCTCTACTAGCCTTAATTTGCAATTAACTCATCAAGTGACCCATTCTTTACTTAGTTTATGTTTATACCCTCTTCCAATCTCATTGCATACTGCGTGACCCCCCACCACCGATCTTATTTATAGCAGGTCTATCAGTTTCGCTTTTGTGACTATCTCTCTCTCCATCTCTTTTATCTCTATCTCTCCCTGTCGGTCTCTGTCTCTCTGTCTCTCTCTCTGTGTTTCTCTAACCTCTCTTTCTCTCTCTTTTTCTCTCTCTCTTTCTCTCTCTCTCTCTCTCTCTCTGTTTCTCTAACCTCTGTTTCTCTCTCTTTTTCTCTCTCTCTTTCTCTCTATCTCTCTCTCTCCTTCTCTTTCTAACAAAAGTCGAATATAATAAAGAAAAGAAAGAATAAAATGATTGGATTGGCTAGTTCATTATAAACGAGAATAACACCACAAGTAGTACACAAAATTGAACTCGTAGACAAAAGAGAACGGGAGAAAAAAGAGGGAGCGAAAAAGGTAGATAAGGATATTTCTTTTTAATCATTTAACTGGCTTTACAAACTTACTTTTTCATAATTCAAATATTAATACCAGAGCAGAATGGGTCAATTAACAGGTTACATGTTTCTAGTATATATATATATATATATATATATATATATATATATATATATATATATATATATATATATATATATATATATATAAAATATGCCTGGATTCCGTTCAGGGTAGCTTCGCGTGCGATTGTGAAGCAAGGGTTGCGAAATCCCGCACCACACTTCTCCTGAGTTGGCACTGCTTGATTCCAATGGCAAAGAGAAATACAGGACGACTGGAAACAAAGCCGATATAAGCGGAGAGCACATACAGCACCTGGTATACACAAATGGTCAGTTATTTTAGTACTGACCAGGATCAACGTCGCTTAACTTCTGTGATCTAACGTGTATCGGTGTGTCAACGTGAGTATGTCGTCAACATTTACGGAAAAAGTTATAGTTCGTCAGTGTTCGCACTTGCTATTTAACTTGATAAATCATAGAATTACGACAAGAATTAAATTTTTTTTTAAATAAATTATTGCTATCTTTTCTGATGACCTACAGAAAAAAAATCACGCACCAGTGACTTCTTAATATAGAGTAGAGGGTTTCTTTTTAATACATTTCAAGGGCGGGGTACGTCTTTTGGAAGTTGCTTGTATTGCTATTTTTTCTAGCTTCCCCTTCTCACTTCAAATGATTTCGTCAGGGGGCTAAAAAAGACACATGTTTTACTCACTAAATTTAGCGTGACAGGATGGAAAAACATATATTTAATTATATACAAATAAATACACTGGTCTTTATTATAGAGTGAAGGATTATATAGGAAAATGTGCTCACAAATTAATGTATCCCTTCTTCATAAGTTGAGATGTCGAATCAATATGCGAAGTTTGTATATCCATTGCTATCTTTGACAAAAGAAAAATCGATGATACATGAAAATGCGATAGATTATTAAGAGATATTACAATAAGCATATTTGATGAGTTTCCGCCAATATTTATCGGAAATGTAACAGTAATGGCTGCTCATTCGAGTATTGACCAGTTGGACAAGCCCCGACACGATCAGTTTATAATCGACAGTTTTCCATGGCTTCTCAGTTTTATAGTTGCATGTCTGAAAGGTAAACCCCATTTGTGGGTCGGGACGTTACTTTGACGAGGAAACCGAGCCAAATCAAATAGCAGAACTTTCAGTTTTAATACGCGTAAACGCAGTCCTGAAAAACATACGCACGAATGCGCGCGACTGTTCAGTCGCGCGCATTAGGCTAACTTAGATGATTCAATTGCATTATCAAGTCACAAATGTCATATAGTGACAGAAATATACGCACATTGATTTTTTACGCAGCACTTGGGATAGGGTGTCTCCATAAAAAATGACTCTGTATGCTTTCTCTCTGTCAGCTGTTGTCATCCTCCACCTTCCTATTTTGTCAAATATGTTTACATCCTTAAACATTCAAGTATCCACTCCTGAGAAATTGTGCCGTATGGTGTCTTGTAGTTGATTCATAATATATGTATTTTCTTTTTCTACTGGTTTTTACTTCATTTGGTTAGTTTTGCTAAATGCATTGCGGGTAATTTGTCTCTGATTTCGTTTTTCAACATCCTTTCTGTTTCTCTGGAAATAGTCTGCGCATATGAGGAGAGCTCTTCGCTAAATTGTGCCGATAAGATTTTCAAACTGGTTGGTAGGAAGATTATCTGTCTATAATTGGTGGTCATTATTCTATTCTCACTTTTTTTATTAATGTGTTTCTTCCTTTAGTCATATGTTATGGTATATCTGTTTTGTCTATAGATCTATGTTGTTTTTTTCTAGTCTTTCATGTAGATGCGTAAAACTTTTAAAACCAGATTACTCTTTTTCATAAGGTTACTGCATTCATTTTGATTAAGATTTATACTTTAATTTCTTAAATATCTTATTTCATTTTTTCAGCAAATTGTGGTATTGTCGGGTTTCCCATATATTACTCCAGTAGTGCCTTGTGTCTGTTAGGTCTGGTTGCTCTGTGTTTTACCTTACTCTGTTAACGTTTTAGGAAAATTGACTTACATTGTTTGTACTGTTAACTTTTTATCTATATCTTTCCAGTATCCCTTCTTTTTCAAATAGTTTTTACTTTAGTTCTTAATGTTTCTTGATTGTACTTTTTTATTTGTCAATCATATTTTTCCTCTCCAAAGCGTTTATCATTTCTTTAATTTTATTCAGAGTTTTCTTCTTTTTTTGGTTTATTGATTTAAAATTCCAGTCTAGTTTCCTATCTGGTTTTGGTAAATTCTTTTAGTGGGACGTTGTTTCTATGTTTAGTCTCGTAATTACAGAGTATTGATTTACTCTTCTCGAGAAGTTAGGCACAAGGCCAGTTTTTATCTTACTCCCACAAGTAAGATGTGACCCAAGGTCGGGTCGGGTCGAGAAAGTGGGGTTTAAAAATTGCCTGAGCAGCCCCGTCGGCATTCCCCGGTAGGGGCGCCTCAGGCAGTAAGCAATAAACTTACTCCTCCCCAAAGAGGGGAGGCGAAGCCTGAGAGGGTGGACCTCCTAGAACTGCACAGGACAGACCCATAGACTGGCGTAAATCAAACCCCGAAGGCCAAGACAATACCAGTCTATGGGGTGTAGTATCCATCGGAACAGATACTACACTTTGATCTTAGCCAAAAGGCCAAGAATTGCCCATAATTACAGAGTATTATTTACTCCTCTGCAGGAGTTAGGCACAAGGCCAGTTTTATCCTACTCCCACAAGTAAGATGTGAACCAAGGTCGGGTCGGAAAGTGGGGGTTGAAAAGCCAGCGCCCGAGAGGTGAGCACTCTGACCATCAAAAATTGCCTGGGCAGCCCCGTCGGCATTCCCCGGTAGGGGCGCCTCAGGCAGTAAGCAATAAACTTACTCCTCCCCAAAGAGGGGAGGCGAAGCCTGGGAGGGTGGACCTCCTAGAACTGCACAGGACAGACCCATAGACCGGAGTAAATCAAGCCCCGAAGGCCAAGACAATACCAGTCTATGGGGTGTAGTATCCATCGGAACAGATACTACACTTTGATCTTAGCCAAAAGGCCATAATTACAGAGTAGATCTCTACATGAATGAGCTATATTTTAATGCTCAATATGGAAGGACAGTGTAGTATATGTTTTTTTTTATAAAATCATCCCCTCAGGCATTACCTTCTTTTTGGGGTGGGTTAGTATCTGTTCCGTTATCATTAGACCATCCTTTTAGGCATTCCTTCTTCTCTTATTTGGTTGGAGGGTAACGTAGTATATTTTTAGTGGTCATGATATCATCACAGGTATTACATCTTTTTTCGGAGAGAGGAAGTGGTATCTGTTTCCTTTTCATGAGATAATCCTCCTAAGGTTGACCTCTTCCTTTGAAGAATTGCGGGTAGCGTACGTCAAGAACTTGTCACAATCTTCATTAGCAAACTCAACACTTACTTTATATATACTGACAAAAAATAGCAAACGGATGAAGCATATTATTGCTAGTGTATTCGTCTTAGTATGTTCTTATGTGTGTTGTAATGCCAGCTGCTGCTGTTTTAGGTGTCGCTATTATTTAATAAAGTTTTCACAAAAGAAAGTCAGATATCTGTTGAATTGAAAGCCAGTCCATTGTGAGGTTTCATTTGTATGGCCACAGATCCTTATAAAGATCTTTATAAAGAAAGAAACAGAAGAAAAAAAAGTAATTCTAAAATTTAATATTGTTATTTAATTGGATTCGGGAAAAAGAAAATTATGGCACCTTCGTCTCTTTGAAGTTTTTGGTTGCTTCTCTGTGAACGAAACCATTATTGGGTAGAATTAAGAACGGACATCCGTTGAAGCACACGCATGTATGCACACTCGTTTAAATATCCGGCCACCATAAAAATACTGTGCGAATTTTACTTAACAACGTACGATTTATAGTATGTGCACGTTGTCCTCAGCTGTGATTATGTTCACACTGTTACCAGTGTTGTACTCTCATAGCAATAACCAAACAAAGGGAACATTCAGAAATATCATAACGTAAATAAGATATCGGCATTGTATATTTCTACTAAAACGAAAGGCGTCTCTTGTCGGATAAATACTATAGAATGTTTATTTATGTTTAGATCTTTTTTTTAGATGAGAAATGATAAGCTGTTATATTTGGATTTTTCGGACTACTGTTCTAATGTTAAATTTGATTTACACAACGTTTCAACCGATGTAATCCCCGACCTTCTTCAGGTGCGTTTTATGGAACTCGGAAATATTTATGTTGAACTCTAGTATTCATACGGATTTTTAACTATGTAATTCACGGGGCTAGATAGTTCTCGTTCCGTCAGCTATTATTTTATTTTTTGGTAGTATAGCCTCTAGTTCGGGGTTAACCCTCAGCTTCCCAAAGACTGTCACATCGGCAGAAATGTTGTGAGAATTACATCCAAGATGAGAACAATAGTCCGAATAATCCAATAATCCGATATTTGATTTGTCTATTTCTATGCATCTTTTGTTTCGGAATTTTTCAAACTGTCAAATAGACAACAACCGAATAATTTTAGTATTAATAAATATTTTTTAATCGCTCCAGAATCGGGAACTTCATAAATATTAGGTACATTCCGCATGCATGTTTATGTAAATCAACAGTAATTACTACATCAAAAACTTCATGACACTTAAATCGCTTGATATTTTTCTAGCAATTCTAGTCAATCTATCTTTAAAATATAAAAAGTTGCAATTTTTAAGTTTATTAAAATCTCTGAAAATAAGTTTGCATTTGAAACTACCGATTAGTTTTTTTCTCGTTGTCGATTTTGTAAAAGTGTAGTAGCTCTTTAACTTTAAGTTATTAATCGTATAATAATTGTAAACGCGTTAATGTCATGGTTTTAAAATGCAAACATGCGGCAAATTTCCCTACTGCAAAAGATGACATATATTTTCAGTATAAAATGTATATTTTAATATAAATTTTATTAAAATCAATGGTGGTTACCAACAAGAAAATCGGTACTTTATGTTCCTTAGCCCATGTGACTGGAAAAGTTAGTTGAACAGCGACACATACAAACGACAACTGTGGTTGATTAAACTCAATCTGTGAATAGGGAAGTAGAAATCATCATGTCAAGTCTAGTTATGATCCTGGAGATGCAAAACCTTAGTTTGTCTGTTTTATGGCATATCAACCCATTTTGCTTTACTTGATACCAACAATAAGTTTCAGATTATTATTATGCATGATTTACTAAACACGATTTTATTTACCCATAGTCAAAGATACTTCTCAATAATAGTAGAGCGTGAGTGAACGCAATGGATTCAACTGGGTTTGAACTCGACTCCAAACCACAGTCTGCATCGATATCTGACACCATGTTTACCCCTCCCAACACACACGATGACAATCGTTTGACAGACTAATAAGATGTCAACTTGTCAGATGTCTAACACGCTGACGAAACTGTTAATATCGTAATGCAGATTAATATCTATTTCTTGAATAGTCAATTATAAAACAGCAAATCTTATTATAGTAATATAAAACTTATTTAACAAAACGACTCATAGCGATTAACTTTATTTAAAAAAAAGGTTGAGTGAAAATTAATCTAACAATATTTTCTTATCACTATTTCATGAAGTATCAACACTAAAATAAACAAATAAATTATCATTACTTTAGGAAATCGGTTTTGTTTTATCCTTTCCATAATTTTCTTGATGCGTTTGTTTTTTACTTCTTCCGCAATAAGTTATGTGGTTTCATGGTCAGTGATTTCTACATATTCAGTGCTTATATATTTTTATGATATAGTATAAAAAACACTCTAGAAATCACCTGTTATTTCTACATCAGAAACAACATTACAGACTATTTAACACGGAAACAGATTCTAAAAAATAAATGCACTCAATGTACTAAAAATAAATAATATCTATGAAATATCTCCATCGGAGTATATGGTTACAGTTCTTAATTTTAAGTTTAAAATATATTTGCGATAATGAAGCTTGTGCATGTTATATATTACGTCAATCAACCATATTAAAATGCCGAAACACAATTCTGAATTTAAAGGACCAATGTGATTCATTGAATACTAGTTTCATATGCATTGGTTTCACAAACATATTCGTCCGTATATAATGACAAACGATCTGCATTTGACTTGATCTCGTCGTTGTTTTAAGAAAAGATAAGGAACTAATAGACAAACTTAAAGACAAAGAAAAAGTGTTTGTTTATGTGTAGGCCTATCCGAAGTATGTCGAAATACAATACATAAATATTGTATTTGATTACTTAAATTCCAGTTGATATTTTATCAGTAGCAGAGAGGATGCTGATTCATACCCTTTCTCAATTATATCAGTTAAGTTTTAATAGAACAATCGATCCGATACAATTTAAACTTGGCCTAGCTGATTCCAGAGTCTTTGACAGTGTCTATTGTGCCAATAATGAACCCCCATATGTTATCATATTATTTTCATTTTATGTTATTTATATTTGATAGGGACCAACTCGGTCATACATTTTAATGGGCTCCCTCACCCACAAAAGTCACCCTTTTTCAGAATTCGAAAATCGCTCAGCGAATAAGCTAACAAATACGATGTGTGAAGAATTGAATTTGCTCTCAGTTCCCTAACGTCCACTCGACTTGTATTTCTAGAGCGTGTGATGACTGGCATCGTCATGGTTGACTTTCCTCTATGGAACATTACGTCGCTTGAGTGCATCGCTAAAATAAACGCAGTTGTATTGTTTTATGGGCAATACGTAATCGTGTCCCGAACCGGATACCTACCGCTAAAGAAAAAAAGAATAAAAGAATAAAAGAAAGAGGATGAAGAAAAAAGAAGAAAAAAGAAGGAAAGGAAAAAAAGAAAACACAAGCAAAAGAATAAAAAGTGAAATGAAAGAAAAAAGAAGAATGATGATGATGATGATGATGATGATGATGATGATGATGATGATGATGATGATGATGATGATGATGATGATGATTCAGACGTGAAGAAAAGCGGTATTAGGGAGATGTAAAATTGATTGAAAAAGGCAATATATTAGAGGAATTATGTGAAATTAGCAAGCTCATTAATAAAAATAAGTACAGTTGTCGGTAAAATTGAAAGTATTAAATGCATAGTTTTATAAATAAACTAGAATGATCGTGACCAGTTGAGTCACAATTATAACCACCATTTTGTGCCACTTGGATTTCATTCGGAAATTAATAAACTGTGTATACATCACAACAGGCAATGAAAAAAAAGTTGTTTTTCTAACCACAGAATGAATAATTCGGGTAATTTTTTTTATGTCAGCCAGTATTTAAAGCTCTCTAGACATTTTTTACATTCAAATTTCCGATTTTTAGTATCATTTTTTACCGCGCGCTGCATATATATTATTTTTATTCTCATCTTAAGTGTGTAATCTCTCTGTAAAGATGGCAACTCAGTTTCGACTATGGGCGTAATAAGACTATTTCTTACTTGAAATGAAAGGGGATATTAATTAATTTCAGTGACCTAAAATATACAAGTATATTTAATAACATAAATTTTTATATTAACATCAATTTATAAATTAATAACGTAAATATTGGTATTAACATCAATTTATTAATTACCAACGTAAATATTTATAATAACATCAATTTATTCATTAATAACGTCAATATTCATATTAACATCAATTTATGGAGCAAGATACAATAAGGACCCCAGTTCATTAACACAACACGCGGAACATATTCCTGAAGTCACCGGCGTCTTCCGGTTCCTCTTCCGGTTTGTCTTCCGGTTGACCTCGCAATACACTTTTTCTTAAAATACACAACACGAAATATAGAATGTTCTGCGTTTAAAATTTGTTTTTTTTAGTAAATAAAAGTAAAACAAAAAAAAACGATAAATGGTTTTGTTTATTGCAAAACGAAAGATTACAAGTCAGCCGATTTTTAAAAGAGCGTATATATTTCGTTTATTTTATTTACAAGTTGTTTTGTAAATAGTGACCACGTGTATTACGAGGTAAACCGGAAAACGCCAGTGACTTCCGGACATGTTCCGCGTGTTGTGTTAATGAACTGGGGTCCTTATTGTACTCTTGATCCCAATTTATTAATTAATAACTTAAATATTCATATTAACATCAATTTATAAATTTCTAACGTAAACACTCATATTAACATCAATTTATACATTAAAAAAGTAAATACTCATATTAACATCAGTTTATTAATTAATAGCGTAATATCATCAATTTATAAATTAATAAATACTGAAATTTCATTACGGTCGGATAATTCTTTGATTCTGGGTGGATTATTTTTCCAAGCAGGTATTCATTTTTTGATAAATATCAAATTATTGTAACTTCCATTACCCAAATATATTATTATAAATTCTTGTTGCCTAACTAAAAATTATAGTGTCTTTACGTATATATTATCTGTATGGATAATATAGAAACGAAGATTCCTATATTTTGCCAGTTAATATACATAGTGTTTACAGTGTGTATGAAAACACAATGTAAATAAGCTGAAAGATGGAGTCACTTTTTCTCTAAATACTCACAGACATATATTCGAATCTTTATGTCGAACCGGACCTATTGGGCAACCAGTTTTACGTGACAGTCTTCTGGAGTTTGTATGTTTGATTTTTTACTATGTACGGTAATAACTAAGAATAACACTATAAACACGTCCAGAGATTACATCGGCCGAAATATTGTGGAAATAACCACCAAGATGAGAATAGTAGTCCGAAAATTTCAAATATTTACAAATTATCCACCATCATCCCAAACATTTCGAAACGTAATATTAAATATTTATTTTTAACAGTTGCAAAATAAATGTTTAACAGATATAACATGACAGACAATACGAATCAATAGCTTTAAACACTTTTAATTATAGATTTAAATGTACCAACTGCTTTTCGTTTCACGTCATTTATCCCTTTGTCTTTTATTTTGTTGTTGAAATGTTAGATTTCCTTTTCTTACAAGGAGTCATGTTGTTGCACACTCCCAAGTCGTCTTCTGTTCGGCGACTGAAGCATATCACATTCCAAAAATATGACGTGCGCTCAGTCTTAACACCGAACGATTATTCATTTTAAAACGTGGTATCAAGTAACTTAATATAATGATATTATATGCATCTTTCGATTCACATGAATTAATTAATTTGCAATTCATTTGTAACTATGACAACCGAATCTGTGAAACTGCTCGGCAAATATTTACACACTCATTATCACTAGCTGTCCGTCTATAAATCAAACAGTATTTGAAATTATTTAAAGTTAGTATAGTTATTTAAATTCTTTTAATACTTAATTTACAAAACAAAGAAAATAACTTCTTAGTCAAATCAAAGTTACATTTTTTATAATTTAATGTAAATGATAATATTTCTTCTGTCAAACAAAAGTGAGCTATAGATTCATTTTAAAAAAAGCAAATGAAAATGTGTCTAATATAATTGAGAAAACTGCTAATTCGTGACATTGCATGCTTTAAAGATTTCAACGAAACGAACATATTTTTCGGTTTTTAAATTGTTAATAATATGAGATTTAGTGTTTTTACTTCTACCTCCCAGCCGCTTTCTCCTACCACGCCCTCCTCCAATATCTACCTGTTATCACTCCCCCTTCTTCATATCTAGTCATTTACCACCCTTATAACTCAAAAACAGGAAGTTTGTCTATTTTACTTCCTGTCCTTCTACCAAGTACACTTTACCGCTTACTGATGAAAGCGTGATGCAAAACGGAGGCCGAAACGAACGAACGAACGAACTAACGCATTAATATTAGAAGGAGGAATATCTTCCTTATACATGACATCTCTATTCTATTTTTTCGCTTATCATGTGTGGATATCTCGATGCCAGCTTTGCAAATAAGGTGATATGACAGACACTGTCGATTTATCTCTAGTGAAATCAGTTCTGAGTCTTCACCTAATCCTTATCATTGTCCGAAACGACATTTACGCGAACGAATTGTATTGGTTAGCAAGACGCTTATGTGCTCTCCTTTGTAACAAAAGCTCTTATCTTCTCGATCCTTTTTACTCTCCTTGGACAGTCGCCACATGCTCTCCTTTCTGTCTATAAAAAACAATAACACATTGCCAATGCTTCAACGTTGTCTTCCGATTTCATTGAGCAAGTTGTTTCGATTCCTGGAAACCCTATATTATAAAGTTGTCTGTTTAACGGCACATCGAGATTTGTTCGATTATTTAATACCGATTCACAATAAATATTGAAGACGGTACATTGTACATCATTTATTAATCACACTAGTTTCCTATTCGCAAGGCCGTTGTTGTTGATATTTTTTAAAACGGCATTATGGCATAATTAAACAAAACATATTCGATTAGATTTTAAGGTAAAGCCGATTCAACAGTCTCCAATTGTATAAATTACATTCATCGCGCACCTACTACTGTTATATTTATTTTCTATTGTCCAGACTCTATAATGTAGACAAATGTGTATTTATTTGTATATATATATATGTTACGATACACGTTACATTGGAAACGGCATCTCAAGCCTTTTTCAATTACGGCCTCTGTTCATTTATACGTATCTTAAAGTCTCTAAAAAGTTCTCAAATAAATCTCAAGGTTTACCTTATCTTCTGTTCTTTTCTTTGGCCTGTGATTCGTCTAGTCTTCGCTGGCTGTGTCGTCTTGATCGAAGGAAGAGGTCTGTCTCAGACAGAATGAACACACGAGACACGAATT
This sequence comes from Sepiola atlantica, assembly GCA_963556195.1. Classification (NCBI taxonomy): domain Eukaryota; kingdom Metazoa; phylum Mollusca; class Cephalopoda; order Sepiida; family Sepiolidae; genus Sepiola; species Sepiola atlantica. Next base: position 131,725,654 of record OY744527.1, on the reverse strand, counting down.
TTTTGGAGGGAAATTTCACACAAGTTTCTTTATTCTCACACAATTTTCTTATTTCTTGGTTCGTTTGCTGTCAGGGGGATTCCGGCTTCGACTCTCTCATGCCCCGGCTATTTTCTTTCCTTTTGGGATATCTTCTGCCCTCCCACAGCGGGGCCTTACCAGTTTGCCGGCTACATGCTCGCACCCGGTCTGAACGGTATCGCCTCTAAGCTCAGACTGATTCTAAAAAGCTAAGTTTTTGTTTTTCCGTGGTGACGTAATCATCATTCCCACGCACGATATGGGGACAAAAACGACTCACTCTGATCTCTGACTCAAAGGTCACGTCAGGTGTCTAAATTTGTTATGACTATTCTTGGATCAAACACTTCTCTGAACTCACTTCTGAGTCCAGAAACAAAACTTATTTTTCAATAACAAAATTAGCTATTTGATACTAGTTAACTACTGTGCCTTGCATAATGGGGCCCTACAGTATTGTAACACTCCTTCCTTCCCTAAAAACAAAAAAAACAAAAAATCCCAAGATTTTCTCTTTTTTTAAAAAAACCAACCCTTCCCTGGGACTGGTAAAAATCCGAGCCTGAGCACTCCTGGGTTGCCATCATTTCACCACTGCCGGAATTTCCTTCGGCACTACATGACAATGTTTCCGGGATGTGGGAGAGTTTGCTCCCTACGGTCGTTACCGGCTAAAAAAAAGCCATCCCCTGTCATAAATCAACATCAGGCGTTTCTCGCCTATATCTCCTGCAAGATCTACCACATAAATTCGCTCTTGCTCACACACGTTCTCCGTGCTCGACCACTTCCCAAAAATTCCGGGTATGTTGCACTTTCGGGCCACCATCACTTTCTTAGATAACTTCAACAAACGGTCGGCACACAACCGATTAAAACTAACTGCGCGTTTTATTCTCGCGAAATAGGGGAACAAAAAACAGAACAAAAAAACCTTCATTAACCTATTCTCTAATGGTCAGCCTCGAAGCTTACTGAAGGTACCGTCACTATGCTGCTTGCTATATATGGACCATACATTTCTGACACGCCCGTGCTCCCGTCGCGAATGACAGCGAACAAACACCCAGTTTCTAACTCCCAACCCCATTGGCGTGGCGTGGCACCCATCCCATGGCTCTAAC
>OY744527.1:131599509-131719509 GCA_963556195.1 Sepiola atlantica | reverse complement strand
GTAAATAAATTAAATACGTAAATTAAGAAAATGAGACAGTTTAAAATTACAGAGCATAAACATTGTAATATAAGGTGCAGGACTGGGAGCATATATATATATATATATAACTATATATATATATATATATATATATATATATATATATATATATATATATATTAACAAATAAATCTTAATAACTTCTTATCCTTAATACACTAGTGTTTCTTGCTTTCGCAGTCATGATGAGTTCTGCTGGTCCAAAGATTCGAACTCAAACTCAAACGCCATCGCTCTCTCTCTCTCTCTCTCTCTCTCTCTCTCTCTCTATATATATATATATATATATATATATATATATATATATATATGTATATGTATATGTATATATATATATATATATATATATATATATATATAAAGAGAGAGAGAGAGAAAGATAGAGAGCGATTGCGTCTGAAAGAACGGGAAACAGCAGAAGGAACAGATAAAGCTGAAGAAATATATAGAGAAAAATATTTATAATAGCAAATCTGAGCGCTTTTTGAATACGAATATCTAATAAGCTAAATAAAACAATATATGAAATTATTTGTTCGAATATTTACGTAATGCATTCGAATATGCTTAAATTAATATTCGAATGCATTACGTAAACATTTCTTTTTATTTTGATATTGCGAAAACGGCAAAGTTCTCATGAAAATATTGAATCATCAAAATATTCCAATTAATGATTTACGTTTTCGTCGATTTTATGAAATTCAATTACGTATTTGTTTTGAAGTTAAACTTTCGCTATAGAAATATGAAAAATCATTAATTGCTATATATTGATGTACAATTATTTTTACAAAACCAATTAATATATGTGTAGCAATATTAGAAACAGATGTGTAAGAATAGGATTAGTATGGTAAATTTCTACGTCGGGTAAAAATTAGATAGAGTGAAATTTTCTAATTAAGATTAGAAGCAGGCTACGTGTCCTGGCTGTGACGTTACTGGTACAATAAGCGGATATGATAAATTGGTAGAGAGAATCGGATCTCTTTCGTCTGAAATATCAGAGAAGGGGGAGAAGGTACGAAGTGTTTTATGCGTGTACCTTTCTACTCTGAAAAACAAATAAACCCCGTAAACAGATGTTTAAGCCCAATTGTTTTTGTTTGGGCTTCTTATTTTAATAACGTTCGTAAAAGCGATTATTCAAAAATGGACGGGGAGAAGAAGATATGGAAGTCTGGACTGCTATATCAGCACCAAAAATCCGAACAGTGAATCCCGATTAAAAAAAGTGGACGGACTGTGAGGATCGAGGAGAACGCACCGTAAAGATCCATGATATTGCAATATAACTGATAGCATTCCTTTTCATAATATGTGCATTTATTGATGCAAATAAAATTGAAATTTTAGAAACGAATAAAGGACCCCTTCCTCCAACTTGACAGGACAAAGTTTGCAGATATGTGGCGTACTGAAGTCGAAACACCTAACAGATACTACACTCTATTATAAGAACTATGGAGAACAGTAGACAAATATTCGAACAAATCTTCCACGCAACGTTTTAATAGGGTAGATTGCATTTTAATGTGTGCATGTTTGCTTGGCACAATGGATACCATCACAGACTATGTTATGCCGAATTAAAATGCTATCGAATCTCAGATCTTGTCCTGGTGGGGCATATGTATTGGGTTGATTACGGTGACTTCTTTCGAAAGAGGAAGTTTCTGAGCAATATTCAATTCACAAATGATCCCTAGTCGCTCCGGCGAGACTTTTAACGACGTTAGTTTGGGCAGGTTTTTTTCGTCGCAGGGAGGTGTCGCCGTCCTCTCAAATTGTCGCATATCTAATATGTATAGCACTTGTGTACCTGATTCTTTTTACATATGAGTTGCCCTTCGAATCTTAATTTTTAATTCTTCGTTTCTTTTTTCCTTTTCTTTGCTTCTTTTATTTACTTGATTCTTTGATTCTTTCTTTAGAAGGTTCCTTTTTTCCTTCGTCTACATCTTTTTCGTGAAATTGCTTTCTAATTAATGTATTTTACTATATTTCTTTGTCTTTGTTTCTCTCTGGCTCTATCTCTTTGTTTGGTCTCTCTCTCTCTCTATCTCTCTCTATCTCTGTCTCTATCTCTCTCTTTTACTCTCTCCCTCTGCCATTCTTTCTGTGCCTTCGTCTTGTCTCTTTTTCTCTCAGTTTCTTTGTATCTCTCTCCACCCCTCGTTCGCTTTTATCGAGTGATTTTAATTGCCAGTAACTTCACACCTAATTCTTTCTACATTTCACTTTTCTCTCTCACACTTAACTTTCTCTTTCCTCTTGTATTTCTTCCTTTCTTTTCTTCTTGCTTTTTTTCTTGTCTTTCTTCCATTTATTTTTGTTATCTTTTTTCACACCTTTCCCCGCTTCTGCACGATCAAATAGCGGCAGCCTTTTGAAATGTTTATGAATATTTGAAAACAGCACACAGAAATTGATCCGGTTGATAACGCGTGTCGTGCACGTGTTGTCGACAATTAAATTAAGTAAAAAGATGGAGATCATAAAGACTCGCAATGATAAGGGAAGGAAAGCAAATGTGTTCAGTATATGCGTGTCCCAATGGCGAGGACAGTAACAAAAACAAAATGGCGGAACATGCAAATGGCGACGGGCAATGCAAGAAGAGGACAGTAATGCGAAGAATGTCGGGAAAAGGGGGAATGAATAAACGAGTGGATAAAAGAGTTGGATATTATGACAAAATGAATCTGTGGAGAGACTCACCTGCCAAATGATAATGGATCGTTTATAGTTATACTAGCTTGCTTTGCCGGCTCGCTATCGTTTCGCACGGTCCGCTACTTCAAATACTATAAACATTAATTTAAAATAATAAATATGTTCTTCATAACTTTGTTGTAAACACAAAACAAAATTTTCTTATTTATTCCTATAGATAAATAAGCATTAAGTTTTGGGAAATTTCGATACAAATGTATTCATGTTTTAAATGGAACCTTATCGAAAGGTAAAGAACGAAGAACTGCATTTGCTTATCCACTGGTAATTTAGAAATAGATCGGAACTTGTTGAAAATTGAGTAGGTTTCTTTAAAGAAAAGAACACTTGAAGATTAATGCTAAATATTTGTTCAGTGAATGAAACAATATAAGGAAAAAGAACTATTTGCTATATTAAAAATATCATTGAATTGAGAAACAATAACAAATAATAGTTCATTAATAAAATGTCAAGAAGCAAATTAGTAAACCGTGTGACTGATATGGCATATACATAAATAGTATATAAAAAGATGGTGGGTTTATTGTGTAAAGTTTAATTAACTTGAAGTTAAAACCTTCATCGTTAGTGCGAGAAATGGGCCCAACTTTCGCATTTATTCATTTCGATACGTGGAAACAATTTAGTTCGGCATCGAATATATTTATTTGGAGAAATGCTTGACTTTCTGGTGAAGTGAGTGTGATTATTTGTAACCCTAAATCTGCAGTGAAACACACCTCGGAGAATCTACAAGATGTATTTTACGACCAAGTCGTTAATATATATTAATAGTTTATACATCCTCAACTTCGAATATACAGGGTGCTTAGAAAGTCGATGGCACAACTATGGGATTGTGTTTAATATGTGTATATAGTAAGAGGATTATAAGTAAAATAAGTCTGGGCTTGGTGTTGTCACATACATAAAAATAACACGCAAAAATAGTACTAATCGAATATAAAAGCAGTGGAGCTCAGAACAAAGATCTGATCTTCATGATCGATAGAAGGTCCTTTGATAGCCAACATAAGAGACCCAGTCGACATTATGCGGATGTGGACTTTTCTCATGTCAGAATTCACGAGTAAGTAAATATAATCAGCTCAAAGAAAAAATAAAGAAGAAATAGATCACAAAATAAAATTAGACGGGAATGCTATTACAAAATAAACCTCCACGCAAATGTGTTTTTCACATACAAAATATAATCCCGAAATTATGACATCTATTTTCCAAACACCCTGTTAAGTAATTGTTTGTTTACCTTCAATATTTAAGTATATTTTTAACATTTTTTGTACTTGTTGGTTTACGTAAAATAACAGGATCATGGTGGTCGAGCTATCCCATGAATAAAATTGATGAAAATGAAGTCAGTTTATAATGACTGTTAGGTGAGAAAATCTTCAGTTTAAAATATGCATAAAATACAAGAATGGGAGGGAAATGCGATGCAAAAAGAAAAAGATCAGTAAAAGAACTGGATATCGTTCCAGGAATAATACGTGCGTGTTAAAAAAATGTTCGAAATACTCACCTGCCAAAAATTAATATTTCCTCCAAAAGCTGAACAATGTCGTTTCGAATAGAATATGCAGTAAAGAATTATACAGGTTCCATCTGTAAAATATTGAAGTCGTAAGTCTATTTTCGAATGTTGGTTGCACCTGTCGGTTTGAGTAACAAATAGCTGCTGTGGTAATAATGCGTCTTCAGTTATTTAAAGGATGAAAACATAAGTGCAGGACATTAAGCCAAGAAAGAAACCAGTGGCTAAAAATGTGTGTTCCGATATAGAATATAAAAGCTTGTACAATGCGTGAAAAACGGTAAATATAAATATAAGCATCTATAATTATAGAGAGAGTTATTAACAACAATAATGTAAGCCGACAACAACGAAAATAATGTGTTACCTGTTAAAATATTTAAAAAATATAAAAAGGAATATTTAGTGCAGTACATATTTTCTTTGCTAACATCTTATATTGTTATTGTTCCGTTCTCGATATTTTACTAATAATTCACCATTTATCAAGACCAAAAGCCACTCAAGGATTAGACTGAATGAGATGGATGTATTGTCAGTTGAATGAGGAATAATATTATAAGAGGATTGAAAACGATGAATGAACACAATTTGATGAGTTACAATGACGGTTTGACATATATTTGTTGACGTTAGATTTGATCTTGACTATATGAAAGCAGTCCAGTGGAAATATGTCCTCTAAATAGAAAATTCTAGAAAAGAAGCTCTCAAAATTACGTTTGATGTATAGTACAAAGATGAAAACGGTTAAATGTTTTGAAATTGTGTTAGGCAGTAAATTTCCTGCCTGGAATATATTACAAGGAGTAACTAGAGATTGGAGCTCAGTCGAGCATTTTCCATGAAAATTACTATAGCGTAGAGAAAAATTAGCAATGTCTTTTTGTGTGAAAGGAGCTATAAAAAAGAGAAGAGATTAGGGGTCAGGTATTTTCTGAAACAGTCGAAAAATCTAACAATGCTGTCAGTAAACCGAGCAACTAATTAGATGTAATTCTTTCATTCTAAATATAGAGTAACCATCAGTCATTGGAACTTATCTAGACAAGGGGCTTTTCAGGAAGAGGGCAATTCATTGCAAATCTAAACAAGCGTAGGTGTTTAAACGAGGAAAGCTTGGTTTTAGATATGTTCAAAGTTATAAGACACTTTTTCCAAGTCGGAAGTTGGAGAATCAGCAATATATTGATCACCAATGCTGTTTGAAGTGTTGCCATAGACAATTGTGTCGTATCCATAGATGTTAACAAATGATGCTAGAATATGATTTGGAAGAGGATTAACGAAAACCAGGAAGTGTTTGGGGCCTGATATATATTATTGTGACATGCCGGTGTTGATACTATGTGTTTGATTACTACTTTAATAAATCTATCAGAGAGAAAGGATATGACGACTGATAACAACGTGGCACATCTTCTATAGCTAGCAACTTTTCTATAGCTAGCAACTTTGTGAAGCAACCCTTTGTGCCAGAGCCTATCAAAAACTTTTGATACGTCAAGAGTTATTGCTCTGCAAGCGAAGTACTCATCGATAAATTCAATGATCCCATGCGATATTACAGTCAGCACGTCACCAGTTGATCTTGCAGGACGAAATCCATATTGTATTACATATATTGCTTTTGATGCAGTGATTAACAATTTTGTAATTCAACTAACTTACTAATGATAGGTCTGTGCTAAGATGCAGAAAACTTATTACTAGTATATTTAAATACTGAGCAGACTGACAAATATTTCAAAGAAGATGTAAACATTTCCAATGAGATAGAAATAAAATATACATAATTTATATTCTTATATTGATATTTATCGTTGACGACGTGTTGTACTTGCCTTCAATTCAATACCTCATGCAAAATGCTTCTCTTATATAATACAGGGTTTTCCAGACAAATTTGACACTTCTTGGAAAGAAAGAACAGACATCATATCATGTATTCTGAAAGATCAAAGTGAACCTCTTAAGGAATCTGTTGCTGGAAATCGACGAAATCACTCTAAGCCTCTACTGCAGATCTGAACATAGAGCACATTGATTTTAAAATGTCCCTTTAAGAGAGGATAACACACCTGTTTGATCTTGAAAATCAGCTTGTCTATGGTGTTGCAGACGATACGGCCGGTGTCATTCTCACTTGCCACACACGCGTAATTACCTATAAGGTTGCAATCAGCCGAGTTGAGCATCCATATGTTTGGATTGCTGAACTTGTGGAAGTTCTCCAACAGCCACTTCTGGGGTTTCCCGGAGTTCTAATATGGAGCTAAGATCTGCTGTCATACATATGATTTTCCCGCAGCCATTCTTTCCACATAGCGTTTGACAAGAGTGGGCAGCTCAATATACCAATCTAAATTAATTCTGATTCTTTTTTCGAAGATGTGAGGCGGCATAAGGTGGCATTTGTTTAAAAAACACGCACAGATGATTAAAATTTCGGGGGACTTGCTCTTCATTATATACGGTCATCTGTGCAGACTATATGCCAGCCATCTGTTGTTAAACGCATTGTGCAACTGGTCCTGCAAATATCCAGAGAATCCTTGCTGTTTGACATTGTATAGAATTTTCTTGGCTTTCGTAAGACGCTTTTTCTTTGGGAATTGGTGGTGAGTAGTCGACTCTTACGACTCTTGTATGAGGAGTAGCGAAGTTATTTCTTCATAGTCACCACAAGAAAAGGACGACGAAACAGAAGACTACCTATAAGACGAAGAAAAAGAAGAATTGAATCGACATCTTTTTTCTCCGGTGTTAGATAGTGAGAACACGTTCAATTTTGTAGTATTAGCTTGTCTCCAAACAAACGAAGATAAACTTAGCAATAATGATATATTAGTTTTATTTTCCTAATACCGACTATTCCAATCTACACGAAAATTACACGTAAACAAAGGTAGTTAGATAGTTTTAAAGAATAAAGACAATAGAATATTTAAATATACATACACATTTCGTAATTTTTCGTGAATATTCACAGACATCGTTTGAATATATATTAATATATTCGGCCTCATCCATAAGCTATATTATTAACCATGTCAGTAAGAAGGCATATAAGTAAAAATCAATTGTCGCATAAAAAGTTCTACAAATCAATACGCCCCACTTCTTAAATTTTGGTTATTTTCATTTCAAAATATTATATTGTAAATCTCTGTAATTCCACAAAACGTTGCTGAAATTGCAGAGTATTAAGTTGCGCGTTATACAAGAGTTAGTTGTTTTTAATAAAAAGTAAAACAAATCACAGCGTGCATCTTATCATTTCAGTCTTATTTGTGAAAAGAACAAGAAAATGAAAATATTTTTTTTCGATTAATCAGTAAATACTCCATTAAATTTTCCAGCTCGACGCATGCGCCGATGATGAAATTGTCACTATTCAATAAGCAAACATTAATTATGAAGAGCTTTTCAGTTGGAGTGGCTTGAATTGCCGCCGGCATGAAATCATGTGAACACGAAGGTAAACGGGCGTTGAAGAAGAGGCAAACAAACCAAAAAGTGGAAAGGAAGAGAAGAAAAAGCACCACCATCACCACCAAAAAAAGAGCCTATCAGCAATTGAAGTAAGGATGATGATTAAAAAATGGGTGGTAGAGAAATCAGATGAAAACAGACGAGAAAAGAAAATATAAAAGAAATCGTTAGAAAAAAAACATGGCGACTGACATATTTCACCGACATCGTTGTTGTTATTTATATTATTCGGACCATTATCTTCATCGTGCCCTTTACTTTCGGAACTTTTCCGACTCTATGTCTTCGGCCTTCTTCAGTAATATTCTAGTTTAGTGGGTATATTTAAGAACATTTAAAACTGAGCCATTATGAATTCTGCAGGGATCCCTATTTACTTGCTTCTCCACAAAAGCAAAATTTAACACAAGGTCGTTTTTTATGTGTGTGATATGCATCTCCCCAAATAGGGACACTCGTGATGGGACAATAATAAAAATGTGCCCCAATCAATAAAGAGCCGAGCAGAACAGAAACTACATTTTGATCCTAGCACGAAAGGTTAGGGAGTGTGTCAACTTCCGCATGGAGAGACTGTTTTCATTTCACGGTCGATGCTCTAAAATATGTCGCTCATTTAATTCGCATTTTTTATGAATGAAAGTTTATTTGCAGTATTATCTGAAATCGGTTTCAAGCATTTAATTAACAACTTCCGGTAGAATTCACTTTCTTTAACCAACACTTATAGAGTAAACATCTGATAACCTTTGTATATCTAATATACAGGATGTTTAAAAAATGTCATATTATTATTTTTTAAAAATTCCAAAAACTAAATACTAAACGCAAATGAAATTAAACGAACGACATGTTGAAAATCATCAGATTTGTTACTCTAAATCCGAAAGTGAAGATGCTTACCGCGTGATACACAATCGTTGTTTTCGATGTTATTGGCCGTCAAGATCTTTTTGGTCTGCATAGACAGGCTTCTCTAGACGTTTTGGTGTCGTCGAAATATGCATTGCCGTTTGTGACTTTGTATAACACTTCTTTCACAATTGCAGGTTGCACAGTCTTATCCAACTGCGTTCGAGCAAGCTGTATGGTTTTCGCTTACTGAGGCGTGTATATACGTATACACCCTTCGTCGTCGTCGGGGACCCATGATCTTGATCATCTGTTAACAAAATCGCTCTATCGCTGATGTTAGTTTATAAGATTTATTAATATTGATAAGTTGGCCCATTCATAAACACAAAGTGAGGGAGATACCAAGATTTTAACATGTGGATTACTGCGCCAGCGAGAGAGGGGAGAGAGAGAGCGAGAGAGAGAGAGAGATCGCGAGAGAGAGAAAGGTAAACAGATAGATAGATAGATAGATAGATAGATAGATAGATAGATAGATAGATAGATAGATAGATAGATAGTTTCTGTCGCGTTTTACTTAGCTATATTGTGCCTCTTCTCCTCCCCATCAGATACGGCGCCTTTCACTCGTTTGCCAAGCTTGAAGTGTCGCTAGGAAAGAGACAGAATTCCCTCTCGACGGAAATCGCGTGATTTCCATCGACATCCGTTTCTGGGGGCACATCAAACCTCTAGGTGTCACGTTACTTTCCCCATTTAAAATTACAGCTTTGGTTGTGTAACAATACTCCAAAACCCAAAATTAGTTTTTCTATTCCAGAATTCGTTAAATGTGTAAATAAACAGACCAAACCTTCGAGATATAATTTTAAATACTCTTAACATTTAAAGCCATTTGAACAGAAACTAATAGAAGTATAAAAACTCGAAATGATATCAATACTTTTAAAGACGCTGCACATGATTTTTTACTTTTTGCTAATATTGCATTATTATGTGTAATTTTATGTGCATCATAATTATTCTAACTTTTCGTCCACCCTGGATGCATAGCCTAATTTCATGCGTACATATAACTAGATATTTGACAATAATATTTGTGGCCCGAGTGTTTTTTCTCTCTCCTTGACAGCTGTCGTTAGCGACATTCTATGATGAAAGGCAGTTAACGTTTTGCGGTCGGCTTTATTATGGGAATTTGATAGACAGTTCTCGTTTGACAAATATTTATAAAACTACTAACGTAGTTTTATGATTTTATATGAATATTTTGTATATGAATTTTATATTTTTTACATGATTTTTTTCATGATTTTATATAAATATTATTATTATTTTACGTTTCGGATGACCTAAATAAAAACACACATCGTTGACTTTTTATAATAATATTGCTACTTCATTTCACTACTTGCAATGATTTCGTCCGACCTAGAAAAGACACGTATTTTACTGCTAAAATTTGCGTGACGGGATGGAAGTAAATATATTTATTTGTATACAAATAAATTCCTATCGATCTTGATTATATTAAAGTGGAGGATAAGAATCAATTTTATTTTCTATACTGTTGGTAAGGGTCATTGTTTGGTAGTTGCATAGGAAACGTTCTTACAGAACTGAATTGTTAGGAATCCCATGAAACGAGGCAGTTCTATTCCACCAAATCCACGAATAAAACTCTCGAAACCTTTCATTCGAGATTTCCCTCAATATGGAGTTTCTTGTTCGTGTCCCGAGTGTTTTTTCTCTCTCTGACAGCTGTCGTTAGCGACGTTCTGTGGTGAAAGGCAGTTAACGTTTTGCGGTCGGCTTTATTATGGGAATTTGATAGACAGTTCTCATTTGACAAATCGTTCAATGGTCTGTTTAACAGCCATCTCGACTCTATGATTTCTTCCTAGAGTGGGCACATCGGTTAAAAGTTTACAGACCTGCGACAGGGTTGACAGGTCGACAAACAGACAGCCTAAACAATCTCGTAAAAGTAACAGAAAACAAATACAAATAAATCCGCTCTTAAACTGAAGAAAGGCGCAGTGCTGAAGAAGTTGTATCGTATCTGTGAAACTCAGAAAAATGGAAGAAATGTATCGTTAATGAATTGATGGTCGTCAGACAGTCTACGTTGCGTAGTTGTTATATAGAATTTGTTAATGTGAAGATAAATGTTTTTTTCGATGTCCATCTTGTATCAGCAAAAATTATACTTATATTTGGGTTTAGATTCACCCTCAAATGGGGAACAGAGTGAACAATTCTAGCAAGATTTCAAAATGATCACGAAAGGAGATCGGGAAACTTGAATGTCCACATTATTGGGGAGAACTGGTGGCATATTTAACATGATTGTCTTGGGGGAGCTCACCGTGGCAATATTTTGAAACATTGAATGTATTAGATATATGCGGAGATGAGCAGTGTTACATAATTCTAACAAAGGGAGGTAACCAACCCATCGCTTTTCTTTTATATAATCTTTTGTAAAAAAAAAGAAATATAATTTCATACTTATATTCCTATTATATGTATCATGTACCAGTCAACTTGCTATAACTAACTTGGTTATATTATTTCTTTACTCAAGTATAATTTTAAGTTAAAATAAGTTTGTCTAGGAGTAAATTTTGTATATATATATATATATATATATATATATATATATATATATATCATTATTATTATTATTATTATTATTATTATTCAAATTCTAATGTACAAAATTCAATATGTCCTCATATCATTTATTTTTTACCATGTCAGAATTTACGATGGTCTTAGAATTGTTTCGCAACGTGCAATATGCTACAATTAAATGCAATCACACGCTGCTCATCAGAAACCACGATGAAAGGCATTTATAAAGATATAATTTTGTGCATAATGTTCATGGAAAAACAGGAAGCAAACAATACTCACGCGTGCTATCCCCCTCGGTAATAGGTAGACAGAATTCAAATCAAGACGCTATCTTGAATCTATCACACGGAGCTTCTTTTTAGACAGTTATGAGAAAGCCATAACAAGGACAAAATGATAGTTGAAATAGCAAGCGGTTGATTAAAGTTTGCAATTAAGGTGTATTATTATTATTATTATTATTATTATTATTATTATTATTATTGCTATAAGTAAGATCATTGCGTAAGATAAAATCCGATTATATGGTTTATGGTAGTGAATTCAACATTCGTCGCATGTAAGTAATTTTTTTTTAACTAAGTTACCACATCACAAAATTTCGATGTTAGCTTGTTTACAAATATTTTTTAAATTTATACTAACTCCACTCGAATAATCTAAAGTCATGAGAATTTATAGTTTACTTTATTTACAAGTAATTAAAATAAATTAAACATTAATTTCTATTAATTAAATCAGATTAGTGGCTGAAATAAATGTTAGACGTAAAAAGGTTGAAAATACATACGGTAGACAATAGTACAGCCAGAATGGTTCCAGGGGGGTAGTACAATACAATTATAATAAGTCTAAGAAAGTTATTTTCCTTGACTACATCCAGAAAGAGTTTCCAAAAATTCAAATTCGACGCTCTCTTAGAAACAACAATCGTGGAGTTATTAAAGTTTTCAAATAATCAATAGAAAACCACATCCTCGGATTTATCAAAGTTGAAATTGATTCATATACCGTTATCTACATAAGATATCATGCTGATTTTCCAGGTATATACCTGCAACCTAACAAATTCCTATCGGGAAACATGGTTTAAGTATTAGTTAATTTACTTGAGTTAAAGGATAATAATGTTTAACGATGAGTAAATATTGGTTCGTGTACTAAATTTGCGTTTTCGATTATTAAATAACATTGGATAGTTATGTGTTTCCGAAATTCCCATATTATTTCTAAATAAAATTGTTTTCTATTACTGCTAGTTCCGATTTAGGCGGACTTACATAAATACATTTTTACATATTATACAGAGTGGGGAAGAGAGGGCGGACGATTAACGATGATATGATTATTTGAAAAACGTCCACCCTCTCTGCCCCAACATGTAGATATTTCTTTGTAAAAGAATTTACAGTTCAATTCCCCACATTTTATACTGTTAATCAATACATTTAGTTTACCATTTGGATCACCGTAAGGCCAAATACCAAACACAGTAGAAGGCATGTAGGGACCCCCCCCCCCCGAAATATTGACAACGAAATGACGCTCATCTAATCGTATTATCCGTACAATGCTAATTGTCCTTCTTAATATTTTACAAGTTAAAGAGATTGAATCCAGATCCACCATTAGTTTATCAATTATTTAGAAAGGAAGTTTAATTGATTAACCTTCCTAAAAGTTCTGCTGAACGTCACAATCGGAAGAAATTTTACTATATTACCTAGCTAGTCAAATAGTTATTATGATACATACGTATGGGATATTTATAGACAGGACTAGTTGATTTCATGTAATTCTGTATTGGATATATATTTATTATTATTTCTGGTAGTAATTATTTTATTGAATCTAGTAAATGTTCACCATTTTTTAGTATTTTTAGTTTGGCTTCGAGTAGGAGAGTATATACATATTTCGATGCAAACAATTCTGTAGAATCTCCGGCTTTTAATTAATTAGGTTATCTTTAGATGTTACAACATGATACTATGCATAATATATATATATATATATATATATATATATATATATATATATATATATATATATATATATATATATATATATATATATATACAAACAATAGTACTCTAAATCCCAGTGATTAAGTCTTTAGTCATTTTCCTCCCCAAAATCCAAAACATTCGGTGCATTTTAGGATCGTTTCGCGCATATAGAAACAACCAGGAATATGCATGTATTTTCAGGATCTTTAATCCATGCAACTCATCCGAAGTCCAAGGATTGTTTCTAGACACCACACTGAAGAATAGATACACACAAAAAGACAGTAGACAAATAACTTACATTAAACCCTGTACCTTTGAAAAAGAGAGGATTGTTTTTCTTCGCTGTCAGTCAGTCATCTTGTTTTTATAATACAGAGTTGTAGAAAGTAGGTGTAATGTAATTCACAAGTCATGTCAGATTAATTAAAAAATAATAAAATATATTAAAAGATTATTTTACATATATATAAAAAACAATTGTAAAATTATCGCTTATTCAAAGTGAGACATGAAGTTATTTCAAACACAGAGATACGAAAGTTAGGAACTGAAAGTATGCATATATAAATCTTTGTAGTTTGTTCTTAATAAAGTCATCCGTGCTTCTTAGTTACGTGATATGTTGTACCATCTAATAATCAACGAATTAATAAAGATTATTCATTAGATATATAAATAAAATTAAAATAAATTTAAATGCAGAATTAAAGTTGAGTAAAAAAGATTAAAAATATTTTTTTAATAAATAAGGGGATAAAAACGGTATGACAAGAATATAGTCCCAAATCTAATGGTCGTAATTACGCAACTCTTATTTAAAAGTTACTTACCTTCATACAAATAAAATTGTGAGTAGAACATATTTCATTTATTTTTTAACAAAATCAAAAAATATTTTTATAAAATATTACGAAAGAGTATATAAGAAAAATATATAAAAGAAGTAACAACCATATAACATGTGTGCTTGATTGAAGTGAATTAGTTACGTCCATAGGTTAAAAACTTATTTGAAGGTTCAATAAGTGTATTAACCTAACAGTGGTTTCTAGTGAAGATACTTTTATGCTTTAAGTGTCTTATAGTTGCTTGTCTAGTGTTTCTGTGTGTGTATTTCTGCTTCAGTATTCTTCTGGAAACGATCCTGGACTTCTGATGAGCTGCATAGATGAAAGATCTTGGAAATACATGTATATTCCCTGTTGTTTATATATGCGCGAAACAATCGCAAAGTGCAACGAATATTTTTGATTTGGGGAAGAAAAAATGAATAAAGTATTTTATTTTAACTAAAGCTTGATTTTAAGTAAAAAAAAGTTTAACCCATTTTCTGTAAATAATAATCGATCATACATTAGTCAATTAACTCATTCTGTATGTTCATGAATTAGAGTATTTGTATTCTTTTGCGTTTCTAGAGGAGGTACGATGTCAAAAAGACTCGGAAGTTCTTAAGATCATGACAAAACATCGCAGACGATTCTGACTGGTGCGTTGTTTAATTGTTTATTCATATATCTTGTCAGCTACTCCCTAGGGATCAGGTAACAATAATTATTCGTTGATTTCTAACGTTCTACTTCACCTAGTCGAATTATAACAGGCATGTTGTAGCTTCACCAGCGAGAATATCACGGCCAACAATCTTAGATAAATCTGTCAGTCAAACTAGCTGAAAAAAATGGCGATTTAATGCCCTAGAGCGTTTCTTGCGGACGTCGTTCTTCGTACGTCCAACGTCCGACATCTGACGCGTTTACATCGAAAGAAAAAAGACCCAACGGGTTATGTGATTGACAAACGTCTCTGAAGACACAGACAGCAAATGAATCTCTTTGTCAAAGATTATTTTGAGCGCGTAGACCTCCGCCAACGTTCAAACATAATACACTCAACTAATTGACTTGTTACGTTTCAAAATTGTCAGTAATCAACGACATTTATTAGATGAATTGCTGTAGTTATTTATGCCGTGTGCATGTTTCAAACAGTTATCCTCATGGTGATTATTATATTAACAAAGTTTCGGCCGTTGCACTATCCAGAGTTTTAAGATGAGTTGCTATTTACATTGTTTACATATTTATGACTGATATCATCGCCGTCAATATTATATTCCCAATGTTACAGTCTGAAATGGGTTGTGTTGTTATTGTTGGGGTTTGTAATTAAATAAACAAAAAGAAATCCAACGGTCGACTTTTCGTCTGGTGCACGTGGGGTGATGTTAGAGCGTTATTTAGTGGAATGTTGTTCGAAAGTGGTTTACCAAGAAATTTGTAGTATTAGAATGTCGACGCGCCTGTGATAAATCTAGTATGCCAAGAGAGACTCATGTCAACTTCGAATGTGTTTTTTCAGTAGGTTTCTTAAAAATCTTATATACGGATGTGTCGTTTATACGTACAATAATCACACGAAAATATTTAGAATCAATAATGCTAAATTATATATTATAACCTTAATTTTGAGATGCATATGCAAAGTAACTGTTTCACTGTTATGTAAAGCTCCATTTAACCCAAAGGTATGCATCCATTTTTCTTAAGGGTAGTTTTATATAATCAGCCCTGTCTCAAACCCGTGTGTCAAACCAGTTTATCTTACGTATTTTAGGCCGTTAAAACGAATCTGGAATTTAATTCATCGCAAATTATTAGTTTGCAAGATATTTACATTTTAAATAACCAGCATTATCGTGTCCTTTGCCGCCTATTTTCCCTGTTATTTTCGCCTGCGCACTGATTCCGACTCCATGCGTCAGTTCGACAACTAAGCATGTGCACTAATATTATTAACAGAACGCATGGGGTGTTTCATCAAATGCGCATATGCAATGGATCGACCTCCGATTTCAAAAAAGCACGAACGTATATGTGATGCTTTTGCAATGCAAAACTACCTAATTGGAGACAAGAGTGATTCTATAAAGTTACCTGGAAAAAAATAGTAGAGTAGACTAGATAGTCGAGCGTTATTAGGACTAAAAGAATCTGCGCAATTATATTAGTTCTCGAATTATCGCGGCATTGTTTACAGTTTTCTTGAACTTCTTTCAAACTGGAGTATGACACATGAAAAATCAACTATAAACTCCGCCTAATACAGGGTATCCATTGTCTTTAAAGACAAAGAGATGATTTATATTGGCGATACAAAATATATTATAATTGCTTGGGAGTCATTAGCGAAAGAAAAATGTAATAAAATATATCTGGAAATAGTGACATAAACTTTGACATAGTTGTAATTACTGGGAAACAGGTGCCATAATTTTTTACAATAACATGTATATTTAAATGTTTGCATATAGTATGTTTTAAAGTGTATCTACGTATTTGGATTTAATTGAACATTTTTCTAGCGTTTGTGAAAGTGAGCGTCTCGTTTTATATTCATCTTTTGTGTCAACTCTGCTTAGGTTATTTGAATGAAATCAGCTCTAATCAAGACACATTCAGATGTTTCGCCATATTCGCTCGGTTTAAATAAACCACACACACACCCACACACACACCCACACACATATATATATATATATATATATATATATATATATATATATATATATATATATATATATATATATATATATATATATATTAATCAAGTTCAAATATATTGATAACATGAATATAAACCAATATTTTTGTCAGAAATGATCAGTAACATGGAAGCATAGTCTTTGAAGAGATGTAATATCATGGAAACGTTGGTGGGCCTATGTCTTAACGTTGCGCGACAAAATTGATGATATCAAGAATCGCAATCCTCACAAGCTGGTTGACTTGTAGCCATATGAACTAAATGCATTATGGTGGAATTTAATTTCGTAATGAAATATATTTTAAGGTTGGAAGGGGAACTTTGCTTGAGCGTTGTATTTTGGGGTGGATCTTTATTTTTATTATTTTATTATTAGTATTATTATTTGTAGTAGTAGTAGTAGTAGTAGTAGTAGTAGTAGTAGTATTTATTTATTTTTTCATTCTACAGTTTTTATTTCTATTTGTTTTATTTATCAATTTTAATTTATTTTTTATTCTTTATTAATTTATTTTTATTTCATTTATTTTTATTAATTTAACAATAAGCATAAATAATAAGTGTTTGTTTATAGGTCTGAATTTATCTATAAATTCTTGCTTTTTGTGTAACAAATAATTTTTTTATGAAGTTTATGACTTGGTATTTTTCATCTGAACAAAATGCACAGTTCCTACTATCCATATTGCAATTAGGAGGTGATTTTAGATTTGCTAATTCGTATTAAAGCAAATATTTATTTTATTTTGTATTCGCATATATATTTCGACAGCGTAATTCTATTTCTGCATTTTCCCTCCTGAATGTTATGTGATACCTACACGTGAAAAAGAAGAAGAAGAAAAACAACAACAACAAAAATAATAACAAAAAATAATTATAATAATAACTAGCGAGATCCGTGTAAATTACACGAAATGATGTTTCAAATGTTTTAGAACAGTATGTTTTGCCAGTGTTGCACAATTCTGGTATCGAAAAGTCTGTTTTTATGCAGGATAATTCTTGCTGCCATAAGGCAAAACTGGTCATGAATTATCTGGCTGATCAAGAAGTAGAGGTAATGGACTGGCCTGCTCAGAGTCCTGACATGAACCTTATAGAAAACTTGTGGAAGACTCTAGGACATAATGTTATGGCAAAGAATCCGGGATATATCGAATACTTGTAGTTGAAACTGAAAGATGAATGGGCCAAGAAAACTGTGGCCCAATATCAAGATTTAGTGAAATCCTGCAGTCGTAGTTAAAGGTTGGAGTATCAAATATTAAATCTCTTTTGCCTTTTTAATGTGATTTAATTAAAAATGATATTTTGTTCCTTAATTTTTGACACTTGAAATCTGAAAAATGGTGGATAACTTTAAAAATATTATTTGAATTCATCTGAAAATCGCGGTAAAAATTAATATATAATTTTGTTTAGATTAAGAAGATTTTATTTGTGTTCCTTAATTTTGGACGGTACTGTATATATATATATATATATATATATATATATATATATATATATATATATATATATATATATATATATATATATATGTACAAATTATTCAATAATATTTTTCTATAATTATCATTTATATACAGTAAAGTGCCCAGCTAAAACAGGCTACACATATTTTTTTAATAATAATTATTGTTAATTATTATCTATATATGTATACGTAATATTCTTACGAAATCATCAGTGTTTAAATAACCATTTAAACTAGTCGCACGATTAGAACTTAAGAACAAGAGTCGCATTTAACTCAATATATATATATATATATATATATATATATATATATATATAATATTTGTGTATTTATGTAGCGTGTAATGTTATAAATTTATCTATCTGTCTCTCTATTTATCCTAGTCATTATTCTTTAACCCAGAACTTCTGTATTCGATTGAAACTACCATTCTATAACGTTTGATGCATGTTCAATCGAATATTTTTACGTCTAATTTTAAAACGGCCACCTGCTGAGTCGCTTGCCGACACAACGGTTTTTGCACTGACATCGATTAGTGAAACACATTCCCGAACTATTATATGTGTTCTAACAAAGACAAAGCGAGGTAAATAAGATATTTCCTAATAAAATGATCTTTCATGTTTACCGGGATAAGTAAAGCTAAATCTACATGAAAAATAAACCTACGTAAGAATTTAGAATACAGAGTAAGTCGAAGTAAATCCAGTTAACGCAAAAGTCATATGCTTTTTTAGAATAAACACTTTAAATGACCATTAGTTTTAATTGTAAAGCTAAGCAATTCTGTTGGTGCTATGTGTCGCCTTCACTTATACTCTTGTGAAAGCTATGAATACATGTATCCTCCAAAGTTGTGAGTTAAAAAGTAGGGTAGAATAAACTCTCAAGCCTTGGTTGTGTAGTTGGATAGGTCGGTTTTCAACTAATACTGAAAATCAAATATGTTCCCGAAGAGAAACTTGGGCATTGGTCAATAGTTGGTACTGCCATTAACTTGCACCAATTGTTTAACAATTAGTTCTAAAAATTGTTTAATATGGAGGGCTAGAAAATCTTCGTTTTTGAAACTTTTTTTTAAATGTATTCATCTTCGTAACTACCGGGCTGGGCTTTTGGAAAGTGGAATGTCGACTGCGGTTCTAATCTTGGATTTGTGCCTAAAATCTAGGTCGTCAATCCCCATGTTATTTAACAAAAACTAGTGTCAGTTTCCCGTCATGCGTAAGTTTTATTTTTATTTTGCGCATTTTATACATATGTAAATAAGTTTGACAGTACAAAATCTGGCCTTCATAAAATCGGTGCATCAATTGCTATTCTGCATCGGGATATGCTCCAAAGAGGTTTGTCGAAAATACTCTAAAATGTTGAAGTTATTTATAAAAAAAAGATTCTAATTACTTTACATTGCTTCTGCCTGGATAAATCTTTGAAAGTAACTCTTCATAAAGTGGTGTTTAGTAGACATCACGGTTCTTGTGTCAGCATTGACCAATACCCAACTTTTCCCGCTTGGACATATTTGTTACTCAAAAAATCTACCTACTTTGGAGCAGTCTAGCAGAAGGAATACTCCGAAGTCCCACTTTGCCTTGCTAATCCTGGTATTGTTTCTGCTCGTCCTGGTGTTGTCCTTGCAACTGGAGTTAAGTGATACTTATTCAGCAGAGGTACGGTAAGTTATTGCGCAATCCTTCCTTCATTGCAGACTCTTCCTGTAGTCATCCTTACATAAGGTATCAATTGTCTCTCGAGACCAGTTGCATTGAGCATTAAACATATATTGGTTTTTGCAGAGTGGGTAGTACGAAGTGCACGTCTACAAGAAAAGCATTGACTTGAACTGCGTACCGTCATAGTCATTACATTCAATCATATTATTTTAAATAAATATATCCTATTTGTATACTCAACCTTATGTCATACTCCCAGAAACCAAAGTTGACGTTATAAAAACATAAAAGTCAAATATAGTTATTCATACCGTGTTTGCTGGTCGCTCTTTTTACGTGCGTTCTTCCGTGGTCTCCCTAAATGGAAGAAATAATTGTCCTGAATTAAGTTTATTTCACACGCTCAAAAGACCACACTCAACACAGATCGGATTGAAGAGAGTGAGTCATTTATTTAACATGATTTATTTCCAAACTACGATGAGCGGATGACCGAGAGAGAGAGAGAGAGAGAGAGAGAGAAAGAGAGAGAAATCACTAATTAGTTATATCTTGTCAGCCAATATCGTTATGCGTCCGACACTCTTACGTACTTCCAACGAACTGCTTCATTTCTATCACTCTGTCTCTCTGTCTCTCTGTCTCTGTCTCTGTCTGTCTGTCTTTTTTGCTAAACTTATACAGTTCATCCAAGTCATACAGTTTAAAACAGCTTCAAGAAAGATATCAAAGAGGTTGATTAAAAACAATCCAGGTGGTGAATGGTATTCCAAAACGAAAAAGTTATCCAGGCGGGAAATGTGTTTGCTATCGATGCAGTATATGACAGTGAAAAGTGTATCCAAGGTGTATGCAAATTAATAAAACGATAGAAAAAAACAAATCATATGAAAAGTTCAGAAAAAAACTCACTTGGTGTTGAATATTATAATGTCCAAATTGAGGGTTCTTATGGGTTGATAGGAGTTGTGCCAACCATAACTTCCTGGTTAGATGCAAGCTTTTTCGTTTTCGGAATACCATTAACCACCTGGATTGTTTTTAATAAACCTCTTTGATATCTTTCTTGAAGCTGTTAAACTTCATGACTTGGGTGAACTGTATAAGTTTAGCAAAAAAGTATGTTTTGGGCTGATATATTTGATGTTTTATATAATTGTATGTATTTTATGTAAATTATTTTAATATATTTTCAAAGTTTAATTGTATTACCTGCAGTAATGTTATTGCGGCAATAGTCCTCTGATGAGAAGATTTTCTTTGAAAACTCATGAGTTAAGGACCTTAAAATACTTTGCTTGAACATTGAATGCAAATAAAATTTGAGTCGCACCTTATTTCATTCTTTCACTTTATCTAGTGCTATTAATGCTCTATCCAGTATATTGAGCCTCAGTTTTATCCGGATGTTCACTAATTAAACATATTAGGTGCCTCTTATATCTTTTGTTGTATTAACTTTATATATATATATATATATATATATATATATATATATATATATATATATATATATATAGTATAATGTTTATGGGGGAATAATTGACGAGTAATAAACTACGTAACTAACAATATAATATATCTGTATTTATTTATAATATCATACAATTATTGTTGATTAACCATCTATATTGGCGGTTTCTTTAACAACTGCTGATGAGAGGATACGTGTTATTCAAACCCATGTGTTTGATTTTTCAGATTTCCCCAGAAACCTACCGTATAGATTAAAGCACATTCAAAATGCTTACACAAATTCTTATTAAATTGCAATTGGCAAGTAACATATTTTGCTGTTGCCATTCCAGCCGATTTACGTAATTTAATTTTTATTCATGTAGTTTCTTTCTTGTCGTCTATACTTTTCTATTCGTATATTATTTATCATGGCGGCTTCAGCCTTAGTTTCATTGTTTATCATGATAGCGGATTCTTTTAATGTCCTCGCAAAAATAGTAACAGCTTCAATATTGAAACGTATGGTAATGAAGCTTCAAGATATGCATTTCGTTGTGTTGCCGTCTTCACAGCCAAACGCGACGCTGTTTTCTCTTTCGGAATAATATTTTTATAAGAAAAAATAATTATTTTAATATTGATCATTGTATTCTAAATGTCGGAGGCAGATATATAAAGATTGCGTTCCAGTGTATACAGTAGTTAACATGGTAATATAGTTGTTCTTGTTGTTTTTTGTTATTCGTGTAAATATAGAAAACGTACTCATCCCGATTATACGAATCGGCGTGTTGTTAGCAGTTGATATCAAAATAGGAAAATAAAGATTACATTTTTGTTAATACTACATGTAAGCATTGTGTGGTTTCTGCTAACCTGATATGTTTAAGTAATTACAGATATGCACTGAATTCTAACATCGTTAACTTGATCCGGAGTTTGGATCATGTAGACATCACATTTAGAATGTATGGATCAGTCTAAAAGAGATTTAATGCATAATAGAGTGTAGATAGACATGTTTCACTTGTGCTATATCGGTATGTTAAACGCCGGCCGCTTTGTGTCAGATCCTATATTTTACTATATCAATCTTTTAAGGGTCATTTAATTTAAAATTGAAAGTGTCTATTTCTAACAATTAATTGTAAATCTTAATTAAATAAGAATTTGTATTTCACCGATAACATGAAGGCCCATCTCTTTCCCAATAGCATTAGAGTATATATGTGAATGCAATAAACTGACCCGAATGAATTTTAAATAAGTTCTGTTAATATATGTGTATCTGTCCGATATAGACTCTGTAACAGATAGGGATTTCTATGAGACATGCAACTATAACATCCGTAACGTAAATAAGGGTATGTAAATTTAACTTACGTAACGTAAATAAAGGTATGAGTTAGAATCTCCACTGTACAAAAATGTCTTTTGTTTTGTCTAGAAATAAAGCAAACGAGGACAATAACATAAACAAGGCTATTAGCGTTGGGTCTAACTGTATCAATTGTTGTGTGTTCCTGTTCATTTAGTATTTTTAGCGACAACAGATATTTGGAAGAAATCTAGCCTTTTTACTATTTGTGGTTTGGTGTTTGAAATGAGACTAGATTGGATGTAGCGTCTATGTTTGGTGCCGTCAGCGTGTTTCACTATTTCATATTTTTGTATATATATTATATATTGCATATTATATATATATATATATATATATATATATATATATATGTATATATATATATATATATATATGTATATATATATATATATATATATATATATATATATATGTATATATATATATATATATATATATATATATATATATGTATATATATATATGTATATATATATATATATATATATATATATATTGTGTATATTTAGGCAGCAAGTTTTCATTTACGCAAACGTTGTTGAATAGCACGGAGTGTTTCTGCTTTGTGATCTTTTTAAAAAAATTTTCCATCTTCCGAATGGTCAACTTCGTACCTCGATCAAACTGGTGTATGAAGTTTCCGTAGTTTTGTTGTTCCATCTTCTTTGCGAGTACTTTCGATTTGATATCCTCAAATCATCTTCAGGCGTGTTAGTGTGAAAAAAGAATATGTATTTAAGAAAAAAAGAAAAAATAAATAAATATAAATAAATAAATTAATAAAAATAAAAAATAAATGAATAAATAGAATAAATAAATAAAATAAAAAGTAAAGACATACTCTTTTCCTCTCTTTACATTCTATAAATACATATTCTTTTTTCACACTAACACGCCTGAAGATGATTTGAGGATATCAAATCGAAAGTACTCGCAAAGAAGATGGAACAACAAAACTACGGAAACTTCATACACCAGTTTGATCGAGGTACGAAGTTGACCATTCGGAAGATGGAAAAAATTTTTTAAAAGATCACAAAGCAGAAACACTCCGTGCTATTCAACAACGTTTGCCTAAATATATATATATATATATATATATATATATATATATATATATATATATATATATATATATATAATTGCGAGATAGCATGTATGTGATGAGTGCATTATTGGTATCGCGTAACTTCATGGATCTGTTGTGTTCATAGATTCTTTTTGCCAGACCTTAGAAGTTAGTGTCGAAAAAAATCTTGTTTCTATTTCCATTATATGCGATATTTCTAGGAGTTCTACCTTCACTGCGTAAGGCGTTATTGATCTCCCATGACATGCTCTGATAAAAGCGTTCAAGGTTTCACGTGTATAGGTGAATTTAATATACACATTCCCTATATACGCCGTGTGTGGGGGTTTACTCCAGAGATCTGAATATATTTGCCAGGAAGCTACGTGTATACACACACACACACACACACACACGCATACACACACACACACACAAACTGAAATTCCGATTTATTTGTGTAGATTTTTTATATCGTAATTCGTGGTCGAACGCAAAAAGAATAAATATATTCTGAATACAATATTATCAATAAACTATACATTTTATCATCTTCATAGAATACACTATAATACAGTATGTACATATATTTATAGTCTTTAAAACTTGTTCGTTCAGTTCGTGATGGGTGTAATAATCAGCCCACAACAATGTGGTGTATGAAAGAGTTATACTAACCGCGTTACTCGGTGATACCTATTCATTATTGTTACACCGGCCGTTCTTACACAGGAGAAACTGCACCGGTTGTCACTATAAATAGTGCGAGTCACCAGAGACACAGGAAAGACAAAGCACAGTCTTGTAACTGTCTAGCCAAGTGCTAGTCAAGTTTCTTACTTTGTTAATACACTTGTTAAACCAACCCTCGACTTGACTTCCTTTATTGATTATTTACTGTTGGACAACTTCACAACAATTATAATACAACAAATCACGCTAGGATTGTATACATTCAGCAAGAACAGTGTGCAGTGTTAGTCAGATGTATCTCTTTATTCATTTAAATAAATATATTTTCGCCACATAATATCACATGAACACGGCTGTAAATGGGATTAAAACAAAAAAGAACAGATTGTAAATATTTTCTTAGCATTAACTACTATTAAAGTGACGTTTAGCCAGTATAGTCGTTACATACTACAGAATAAAGAATCTAATCAGAAACAATTTAATTCGAACGAAATAATTTTAATGGTCCAAAGGTCTGGTTCCAGTGTTTAGATTGAAAACATCAATGAGACGGCGGGGGGATTTAAGTCCTAATTTTATTTGGCTATGAAAATCTCTGGGTGATGAATAATTGGTATGTATTTTAAGTCTGAGTTTGATTGGAAAAGAAAGAAAACGGATAAACAGACCCAAAAATCGCCTTTTATATAGAAACATTGTCATATTAAAATATGATAGCATTATATTTAATTATGTTGTCTCATATTATAATATAATTTTTTCTTTTTTTTCAGGTAAGTTCCTGATTTTATTATATTTATCAAACGTTGGTTTCCAATCCGGTCTGAATTCGGAAATCGTTCAGGTAAGTACAAAATCATATATATATATATATATATATATATATATATATATATATATATATATAAACAAACATTGTTAAGCATAACAAATATCTTCTACTTGATTATAAATTTATTATTGCAATTCCTTTTAATTTTTAATAATCTTTTTTTGGGTCGAAATCAAAAACATTAATGAATGTATTTTTAAGTATCTCTAGCAATTTCGATTTTCGATAAGCGTCATATAATGAATTTTATTTACGACAAGCATTCTGAAATATTTTTTTTTTAATTTTAAATACTTGAAGCTATATTTATTAAAATCCAGTAACCTACGATAAATAGCATTGCGTATGAAACAAGCAACAACATTTTAAAATGTTTTTAGGTTAATATAATTTATTCTGTGACGCTAATTCTAGCGTCCCTGAATTTAAATTGTAAATGTTTTTCTTGAACTGCGCCGATTTGCTGTTTTGGCGTCTTACGATTTCACATATTGCGTTCTTGGATGCTTTTTGAAATTCTCTTTTTTCTCCAGATTTGTGTTCATTTGATTTTGTCACATGAAAGTGGTTTAACGAAGAATCGAAAGTGGTTATGAGACATTAGTTCATTTTTTATTTTGAAACAAGAAAGGTTATTAGAATTTTTTTTAATAAAATAGGGATAGTCAAAGAGAAAAATACTGTTATGAGTAACAATGATTGCTTGAATGAAAGAATGCTGCCGAACAACACACATACAAACAATATATATTTATATATAGAGAAAATAGCATTATTAGTCGCCCTTAACTTTATAGGACCTTATTTTTCGTTAATATATATATTTTCTTTAATTTTATACATACATAAAAGTAATCCATGGACACGAGTTTCTGACTCACAGCCGTTATCAACTAACATAGAAAAGCATTGAACCTTCGATATTGGTGTTTATAGTCCAGCGTCTTACCAAGGGACTACAACGATTTTTTATCAGCTAAATATTTAATGTATTTTTATGTAATTGTTTTTATTGGTGATTCCAGTGTTCGTAGTTTTTGCTTACTACTACTATTTCGATTGTTTCACTCCCTGTGAATTGTATTATATATATATATATATATATATATATATACCTATATTCTTTTAGAAACAAAAATTGCGCAAACACATCATTGGCTAAACGAATTTGGGAACTAAAAGAAGAAGGAACCCCTTTTTCTATAAATTGGAAAATAATAGAGAGAAAACCAATTTATTCACCTATATCGAAAGTTTGCCATTTGTGTAATGCTGAAAAGTTCAATATCTTTAAGGCCATCATGAACCCAAGCACCAGATGCCTAAATGTGCGCGATGAGGTTTTTAAGGGTTGCGTACATCGTAAACAAGCACTCCTTATTAATTGGATGGATCGAGTGACTTAAACCTACCCAGAGTCCCCCTTGAATTAATTTTCAGACCCTTATATATTTCCACTGTAGGCTTCTCATCTATGAACCTGATTACAATTCTTTACAATTCTTTTACAATTCTTTCTCCTTTTTCCATCTTCTCATTCGGGTTCTTTTACCATTCCTTTTTTTCACCACTCTCTTTAAACGTTTAAATTTCTGATTTTTAAATTTTCTAGTGTTGGTATTTTGGAATTTTAAGATTTTTTAAATTTTAAGATTTTTAAAATTTTAGAATTTTTAAGTTTGCTGATTTTTTTTTTAAATTTATTTTTTTATTTTTTTATTTTTTTAAATTTTTAATTTTTTTTTAAATTTGTAAAAAGTTTTTAAAAACTTTAAAAAATTTATTTAATTTTTTAAAAATCTTTACGGTTTTTGAAGTTTTAAAAAAAATATTTTTTTTTTTTAATTTTTAAAACATTTTAAAATTTTTTTTAAATTTTTTTAAATTTTTAAATTTTTAAATTTTTTGAAATTTTATTTTTAAATCTTTATTTTTAATTTTAATTTTATAGATCTTTTATTTTTTTAAATAACATTTATATTCCCTCTTATAGACCTTGTACTCACTTCTATAACATTATCATATAAGAAGTTGCCACAATAATTATCAATTCTTAATATTTATTAGTATTATTATTAGTATTTATTAACATTTTTAATTTTAACATTTATTTTTTCAATAAGGGATTTTTTTATATATTATCTTAAAGGATTTTGACAGAGATTTTTAATAAGCGTTACATTAATATTATTATTATTATATTTTTTATCAATATTTCTTATCATTATTTATTAACAGTTTTATTGTTTATTTATAACATAATTATTTTTAACATTACTATTTTTACAATAAGGGTTCTTTTATTATATAGTGTAGATCTTGAAGACTTTTAACAGAAAATGTTAATAAGTGTTACATCTTGATATAAATTTATTACACCTGACATTTTATTATATAATATTTAATATTTAATATATAATATTTAATGTATAATATATAATATTATTATTTTACTCAAAATGTTTATTGTATCTTAATTTATCCTTGATTGACATCGGATACCCTATTCACTCCCTTTATTATAATAAGGGATAAATATTTTAAAATTTTAATATTTTAAAATTTTTAAATTTTTGAACAATATATATTTTCATAATATTTTTCAGTAATAGTATCATATTGTATAGATATAATACGGTACTATCCGCAGAATTATAAATGGATTATTCACTTAAATAACATACGTGTATATATAAATAGCTTGATCTAGTTATAGCATTCGGGTTATTACCGCCACACTTGCGCGCGTGCATATATAAAAATATATATGTATAAAAAAATATATATATATAAATGTATATGTATGTGTGTATATATACAATCACAAGGACATGCATACGTATGTTTAGAATGCATGTGGGTATGAGCTGTTTTGTTGTAATATGATAAAGATCGAGATTATTTTTTTGATTTATTAATAGAACTTCTAGTAATATCGAAAATATATATATAAAATAATATACATCCCTAAATAGTTACCTCCCCTTATAAGATAATTTAATCAAAGTTAAGTACCTTTAACCATCGAGTTTATTTCCTTTTATAATATTTTTTACAATATATTTTTTTACTTATATATTTTTTCATAATATTTTTTTAATAATATTTTTTTTAATATTTTTTTAATAATATTTTTTTAATAATATATTATTTATTTTTTATTTTCTCATCTCTTCCTCTTTTTCTCTTTCTTTTTCTTTTTCTTTTTCTTTTTCCTTTTCTTTTTTTTCTCTCTCTCTTTTTTTCTCTTTCTTTCCTTCTAAATATACAAATACCAACATGACGGCTTTTCTCTTCATGATGTCTCTTGATTAAGCGTCTTCACGCTTTTTCATTTAAAATTTTCTGCATATAGCGTTTCATAACAGTTAAATCTGAACACAGATGCTCCTTGAAGAATTTTTATTATTTACCATTTCAGGTTGTGCTGACGAAGACGGAATTTGAGGATCGAACCTTTTTCCTGTCAGAAACCGCCGGTCCATATGTCTGATTGAAATCTGTATTTATAAATAATATATATATATATATATATATATATATATATATATATATATATATATATATATATTAATAAATATATGCTAACTCCGATCGCATAATTTTGCTAGCCTGAAAGGATGGTATCATGACGAACGAACTTATACTACACTACCCATCCCCTCCAAAAATGAAGAGTTAGCACCTAGAACGATAATAGTATGTCAATAGAAATAATAGTACATTACCCCACCCCTCTTTGCCTCCAAAACAGAAGGTAATCCTGGGAAGATGGTATCATGAGGAATTAACATATACTATACTTTTTTTAAAACTTAGTTCACTCCAAACAAGGCAAGTTGCAACTGTAAACGGAAGGGGCTACTGTAAATTAGAGTGAAAGTTTAGGGGGCATCCTAAATTGGGAGCTGTGCAGCGAGATGCTTGTCCACTTTAGTTTTAAATTTCTGCATGTCGTTACAGTAGGGAATACAGGGAGAAGATAGTGAGTTCCAAAGATCGGAAGGTCGAGTAAAGAAGCTATTGGAGTAGAAGTCTCTCCGGCATCTGGGGACCTCAACAGTGAATGGATGGGATTTAGATGATTGTCGAGTTGGTCGAGTGTATTTACGTCGAGGGACACTAGAGCAGAAAGTTCATCGGAGCACATTACATTGAAGTACTTGTAAAACAAGCACAAGGATGCAACATTGCGGCGATGGGAAAAGGGCTGAGATTGGTGGATAGTGAGGGATCTGTTACATTAGTGACAAAGAGGGAGAGACAAGTGGATAATGCACCAGCCCAGATGTGACAACAATACTCCATGCATGGGCGGATAGTGGCTTTGTAGAGATATAGGATATTGTCAGGTGTGAGAAGTTTTCTAGCACGGTAGAGGGAACCCACTTTCTTTGCAGCAGCCTTGGGAATGTCTTCTATGTATTTGTTCCAATTCATGTTACCCGTCAATGTTCGGCCGATGAGTTTGACCGTTAGAATCACAGGTAGGGTGTTATTTGTCATGACAATCGGTAGTTGAAAACGTTTCTTGTAGTTATTGAAGGTAAATAGTTTTGTCTTAGCAGCATTTAATGTTACTATCCATTTATGACCCCATTCTACTACAGACTGGAGATTACTTTCTAAAGATTCAGCCATTGCCTCGGATATGTGCGCGCCCGTTTTACCCACATGACGAGAGTAGAGTGTGGTGTTATCAGCAAATATACCCATCTCAGGCACAATGTCATCGGGAGGTCGTTTATGAAAATCAGGAACAATAAAGGTCCAAAGATCGACCCCTGGGGTACACCTGCATTTATGTCATGTTGTTTAGATGAACGGCCATCGAGGACAACCTTAATCTTTTTGGGGGATAGGAAGGATCTAATTATATTAAATATTCGTTCTGTAATACTATATGAATGGATTTTTATGAGAACACCTTTATGCCATCCATTGTTAAAGGCTGTGGATATATCAAGCGCTAGCACCTTAGCTTCACCTGCCTTGTTAATTGTATTGTATATGCGTTCAGATATGACCGTGAGGATATCCGTGCTTGGAAATTATCGGCGATTCCTATCACCTTATCAGCCAAATACGAAAGGCGAAATGAGATGTGATCGTTATTTCGAAGCGATTACAAAAGTTCAAAAGTGTTCTTCTTCCGTGTATTTCTTTTGTCCATGTAAAGTTCTAAATACACAGCTCGCGTGCGCACACACACACATATATATATATATATATATATATATATATATATATAAGTCTGATGATTCCTTACGGGGATGAAACGTGGACGCATCTGCGTAGCTTAATAGATATAAATATAGTTTCATACTTTACTATATATATATATATATATATATATATATATATATATATATATATATATATATATAAGAGAGAGAGAGAGAGAAAGAGAGAGAGGGGGAGTATTCTTATTACTTTCTTGGTGTTCATGCACCAGCCGTTACTAATGATAACCGGCGATCGTTTGGCTGCCAATTAAATAATCGAGTAATCCTCGTTATCTTGAAGTTTTGTTAAATGTCTATTCCTTCTCCATTCTTCTCCGACCCTCCGATGTCATTTCCCTATTAAAACTAATGTTATGTGAATAATAAGAGTTTTTGTTTCTACTTTGAACCCAATTGTTGTATTTCAGAAAAAAACTTTCAACATTTTACTATGCTATAATTTTGGGGGAGGGGTAATCGCTTTATTGTGTTTGCCCGCCGGAGAAATATTTTACTTGAAAAATACCACGTAATTTGTTAATTTACAACTTAAGAGAGAAAATAAAATAAACAATGAACATCATTACATAATCTTAAATTAGTTGTAAACTATGTACTTATATTTAGAACTGGTAATACATCCATACTTTTCTTTTCAAATACGTACGTTGCATGCATTTAAAAAAAATAATATTAATTATTACAAAAAAATTCCTAAATTTACAATTTTACGAAACCAAAAATCATTATTTATTTAAAGATTTCACGAGAGAATGCTTTTTTATTTTTGTAAAGTATAAAAATATGTTGTTTTTTTAAAACAAATTTCACCCAAACAAGGCAGGCCACTACTGTAGACGTAAATGGTTACTGAGAATTTCGTTGTGGATTTGAGGGTCACCCCAAGTCGTGAGCAGTGTAGCGAGGTGTCTGTTTACATTAGTTTTAAACCTCTGCATGTCGGTACGGTCGGGAAAACAGGGAGCAGGGAGGGAGTTCCAGAAGCCAGCAGCACGAGGAAAGAACCTATTGAAGTAGAAGGATCTCCGGAATCTGGGGACTAAAACAGTGAATGGATGCGATTTAACTGATTGTCGAGTTGGTCTAGTGAATTTATGTCAAGAGACACTAGAGCAGAAAGTTCAGCGGAGCACATTCCATTGAAGTATTTGTAAAACAAGCACAAGGATGCAACATTGCGTCGATGGAGCAGGGGCTGGAGCTCGGTTGACAGTGAGGGACCTATTAAGTTGGCGACTCTTTTTTGGACCTTTTCTAAGAGTGAGAAACTAGTGGATGATGCACCAGCCCAGATGGGCGGATGGTGGCTTTGTAGAGATACAGTATAATCTCAGGTGTGAGGAGTTTACTAGCATGGTAGACAGAGCCCACCTTCTTTGCTGCAGCCTTGGCAATGTCTTCAAGGTATTTGTTCCAATTCATGTTACTTGTGAAGGTTAGGCCGAGGAGTTTTCATGTTTAACTCTCATGTAAGGTGTTATTTGCCATGACAATCTGTGGTTGGAGAGGTTTTTGTAGTTATTGAAGGAAAGGAGCTTTGTCTTTGCGACATTAAAAGTTACCAATGACCCCAATCCACTACAGCCTGGAGGTCATTTTCTAAGGATTCGGCCATTGCCTCGGATATGGTCGAGTCCGTTTTGTCTACATGACGAGATTAAAGCATGCTGTCGTCGGCAAACATACCAATCTCAGACATAATGTCATAAGGGAGATCGTTAATGAAGATCAGGAACAATAAAGGTCCAAGGATAGATCCGTGGTGTACACCAGCATTTATGTCATATTGATTAGATGCACGGCCACCGAGGATAATCTGGATCTTCCTTTTGGTTAGGAAGGATCAAATTATATTAAGTAATTACCCAGTAATACCGTATGCGCATATTTTTAGGAGAACCTTGTCAAAGGTCTTGGATATATCAAGCGCTACTGCCCTAGCTTCACCTGCCTTGTCGAGTGTATGATACATGCATTCAGAGATGGCCGTTAGGATGTCTGCAGTAGATCGTGCTTGTCTAAATCTATACTGGCGGTCAGAAAGAAGTTTAGCATGAACTAAGACCCGGACTATCGCTAGATTGATTTAGGATTCAAAGATTTTAGCAAAGATCGGGTGTAGACTGATTGGGCGGTAGTACTGAGGATCAGTTCTATCCCCAGAATTCTTGTAGACTGGTACCAGAGGGAATTTACCAGCTATCGGTGAAGCAAGATTCAGCTAGGAATTTATTGTAGAGTTTGGAGAGGACAGGGGCCAGTTCAGCAGAGCATTTATTTATTACTATTACAGGTATAAGATCAGGCCCACAAGTTTTTAATTATTTTCTTTCAAATTGTGTGGAATTTTTTTCTCGTGAATATTTTCGAATTGGTTGGGTTTTTTTTCTTACTGCTTACAATAATAATTTCTATATATTAATAACTTTTTCATGAAGTGATCTCATTATAGCATCGATTTTTTTCCGCGGCACAATTATAAAAACACAACTTAATTTCTTAAATTGTATAAGGGATTATGCCTGCTATATAATTTCATTGTAAATTGATCTACGATTTTCCTGAAAATAAAAGAAAACATTACCAAATGTGTCAAGTGACATTTGTTTGGCATGAGTTCTTCTTTTAAATATAACATTTATTCAACAGCAAATAATCGTTAATTAATAAAAAAAAAAATTTTTCAAAACTAATATGCAAAGATCAGTAATTTTTATCGCATATCGTTGGCAGACCGATAGCAGGCTCAATGAGTGTCCATGAATAGTGTCGTTGGAAAGATGTTGGTAATGACAAAACAGTTAACGATGGTCCCCGGTCTGGTGCGTTATTAATAGACCAAATCTGTTGAGGAAGTCCAACTTGAGGTGGGTGGGTCTATCGCTCCACTTCTCTCAACGGCGATCAGTTGGAACACAAATCTGTCGAAAAGTGTAGTATCTGTTCCGATGGATACTGCACGCCTGCCCTGTGCAGTTCTAGGAGGTCCACCCTCCCAGGCTTTGCCTTCCCTCTTTGGGGAGGAGTAAGTTTATTGCTTACTGTCTGAGGCGCCCCTACCGGGGAATGCCGACGGGGCTGTCCAGGCAATTTTTAAATGGCCAGAGTGCTCACCTCTCGAGCGCTGGCTTTTCAAACCCCACTTTCTCGACCCGATCTTGGGTCACATCTTACTTGTGGGAGTAAGATAAAACTGGCCTTGTGCTAACTCCTGGGGAAGAGTAAATAAGATCTGTCGAGAAGACCGGCGTATTTTGATCGCTGCTACATATCCAGAGTTTGTCGTCGATTTTATTACTGACGCGGGAAGCAGAAGTGATGACACAGGTCGCATGACATATTACCGACTTCCCGTTTGCAAAGTGAAACGCCGTAAGGCCACCAGGTTATTTGCAATCCTCTCTGTCGAGGTCGACTGGTTCGAGCATCGATGGGAAGCCATCGATGTCTAGAGCTCATCGGACGATATCGTTTAGAGGCTATGTCTAGGAAATCTGTTTGCGCTCCGTATATATAAAAGTGTGTGGGGTCCGTACACGTCGTTGACCTGATGACAACGGCACATATATACTCTCCAAAAGTATATCAATGACTGGAACAAGTTTATTTCTGAACTATTAATGTTGAAATGTGTAACGTTATTGCTGTCTATTAAATGCACTTGACTTTTGCTTACAATGAGTGCACAGACTAAATAATAAGACAATAGTTTATCTGCTTTTATGTTCAACTAAAACTTGTAATTGTCATGTTTTCTGGATAATGCTGATGCCGATCACTGTTTTCTTTAACAGGAGCATTTCTCTTTGGAATATAGTCATTACGACTGATATTCACTTTTCACAAATAGAGAGGCCCAGTGACCACGGCAATAATCCCCTGGGGATCACCTGTTTAAATTGTGACCCCCCCCCCTCGTTAAAACGCATCTATTTGCTGGGGAACTATTCTTACAACGTGTCAAGTTCCTAGGTATAACAGTTGAAATATTTTAGGGAGTAGGCACCTGTTTTAGCCTTTTATACCACTCAGGCAATGGTGGGGTTACTTTCAGGCCCCACCCTAAAATTGAAAATTATAAAAATTAATAATTAAGAATATAAATGACCATATTGTGTTTAGTACTGGGCGAAGGGTTATAAAAGGATCCGCAAGACACGACGGGTACTCCTGATAGGACGATTTTGTGAATCAACAAACCAATAAAAACTGAAACTTTATATGTAGAAAGATATGCGTTCATGTGTACATTAATTATGTGTGTATATGTGTCCCTATAAATGGCTACTGAATGTTCATTCTTTTTTCATAAACAATAAGAGAGATACTGTATCGTTTTATAGATTTTCTGACACCAATACTGCGCTTTTGAACTAGTGAAATAATCGATCACTATTAAGTATTTATAGGGTTTTTCCGAGCATAGTTCAACGTGTCACAGCTATATGTGTTTCAATGTCCACATTCACATATATATTATTCTATATACGGCATATATTAAAGCCAACAATCCTTTTGTCAATATTATCATAATAATTTAGTAAGATAAAATTACCATGGTAATTGCCTTTGGCCTAACCCAACTAAGGATGAGACACCTAAACTTATATATATATATATATATATATATATATATATATATATATATATATATATATATATATGAAGAGACAAAATGGTGCCACACTACAAAATGAATAATGAATAATATGGGGAAAACTTTATATAAGATGAAATGGAAAAAAAAAAAGAGAAAATAATTTTATATAAAACAAATTTAAAAAAAAACCGTTTTGTATGGTTTCGGAATTTACGAATAAAAAAATTCACGAATAAGAACAAAGTTCTCACATTAGCATAAAAAAAAGCTTGAAGTTCCCAAGGCAGCCTTTCGTCCGACTCTCGTCAGGGGAATCGTCGGTAGAGTGATTAAAATACACGAACAACCATGAACTGGTGTGGAATAAAGTTGCAAGCAGGTGGCATAAGGTTGTATACATGCGAAATAATGTACATAAATAAACGCAAGTAAAGAATAACTATATATATATATATATATATATATTTTCCTTTTTTCCCAAATCACCTTGCGGATGACCACGAATCGCCAAATAACTGTAGGGAATATTTCAATTGCCTTTGTCTACAGAGAGTAGGACGTCTTGAATTAATGATGATAGCTTCCAATATATCTAGATGGAAGCGGTGTCGTGCTCTGTGCACAATGGTAAATGTATCATCAGAATATAGATCACGACAGATTCTTTTGTCCAAAAGGTGGTCACCTATGGCAGACTCCTGGGCTTGTGACCGCCCGGCTAACGGGACGGGTTCATGACGACGAATGCATCCTGGCACATGTTGAGCCACTCTCACCGATAATCGCTGAATGGTCTTGCCTACATAGTCAGCGTCGCACTGACATTGAAAATTATAAATTACGCAACTTTGCTCATTGGTAGGCAAGACGTCTTTGCGGAAGGAATATATATATATATATGTGTGTGTGTAATTCTATATTAACTGGAATACCTATCTCAGATCAGTCCATAATAATAAGACACATTTGAAAACATTAATAGCTGCAGAAGACCAGCACAAAACTACTACAAAATAATTAAAACATTTTCATATGGAAAATATGCGAAAATAAAGTTGACACAACTGAATTTATCGGCTAAGATAAGTGTTAATTATCATATCACAGCTTTTTACAATGATGGATATTTTGCAAATGTGGGTGTTATCTATGAAAGTGAGTGTATTTTACGTGTACGGAATCGCAGTACAATTAGACGAGCAAATCTGGTTGGAGTGATTCTGTCTGCATCATTACCCGGGAAAAGTTGCACAAGATGGCGCGTTAAAACACTTCAAACCAATCAGAAACATACACGTTTATGGAAAACTGTATGAAAATGGAGATTTCATAACTGGAGTTATGGGCTTAGAAAAGTGTTAACGTTGCGGAGTGTAAGACCCCATTAGAGAGTCTTTAAATGGTCAAAGTTCACTCAAATTCTTTAATATATTTTTAATTTTGTGATTTTAATCTCATAAAAATTTAAAATAAAAACATTTTTGTGAGGTCAGTCATGATCTACTCTAGGGGTCCGTTTATTTGAAAAAACAATAAATACCAATATTCTCCGGAAGTCACGTGGTTTCGTCGACTTCCGTCTGGGGTCACCTCTAACCCTTAAGGTGTCTCTATTTCTATTGAAACAAGTAGCATATCTGATTCTTATTTGGTTGATTAGAGACTATTAATCATTTCGGCGTGCTATCTACATCGAGAAAGAGATTGGAAATGATATAAGTGTAAGTATAATGGATATTTATCATGTGTATATTTGTAACTAAAACACGTATCATTATTTAAAAGAGACATTTAAGATTGCTTAGATATCAAAGAACATTGCCTGGACAATTTCTAAAGCATACGAAACTAATTTCATGTTCTTTTTACTTATATTGTCGATCTATATCAATGTGTGTTAGTCACAAAGATAAGAAAGAAATGAAGCCTTCTACCGACAATATATATCTATAAAGCCACCATTCTCGGGTGCATTGAGTATTGTTAGCACATCTGGGTTGGTGCATCAACCACTAGCCTCTTTCTCTTGGACATGATGCAAAAAATAATTACTAACATAATAAGTATCGCGCTATCTGTCAAGCTGCAGCCCCTGATGCATCGCCGCAGTGTTGAATCCCTGTGCTTGTTTTATAAGTACTTCAACAGAATGTGCTCCGATTAACTTACTGCATGTGTAACCCTTAATGGAAAATACACTAGACTCACTCGACAAGCAGCTAAATCCCATCCTTCACTGTAGATATTTCTAGGTTCCAGACGATTCTCTATTCTAATATCTTCTTTCCTCGGACAGCTTGTCTTTAGAATTCACCTCCAGCTTCTTGTTTCGCCGATCGTACTAACGTGAAAAGATCTAAATGTAATGTGAACAAATATATTGCTGCCAAACTCCTCACACAAATTGTCTCCTATGAATCCGACCGATATCACAGTAGCCGTTTACACTTCAGTAAAATATGCCTTGTTTGAGCGAACAATAAATTGAAGGATATCTTTTATTTAATTTAAAATTAAAGCCATACTTCTATCTGAAAAAGACAATTGACGTTCCTTAAAAATCTACTTACTCAACGATGAGTTTATAATTAAGCAAGGGTACTTCAATCGTCACCTGCTTAAATCCATTGCTAGGAAGAAGACGAATGAAACTATGCTAAGATAAACAGAGAAAGCTTGGTTTAATTTAGTGGTGTTTTCTTTCTACTATACTAATTGACCTATTAAGACATGAATGGCTAGTCATTTATGAAAGGCTCTAAATATAGAAATTACTCTGTTGGTGGAATTAAATATTTATCACTTAATTTATCTTTTGTAGCAATTAGCTTCGGGCACACAATAAATAATTTAGTTTTGAACACCAAAAGAAAGATCAATAAACAAGCAAAACTAGAACAAGTATTTTTAAGTTGTGTCTATTCTTCTTTTAAGCATTAGCGTGACAAGCCGACGAACTGGGTGACGGACAGACCAAACTCCTTACATGAATGGATGCGAGATTTCAAACATAAGCATGACAGATCAAAGAACATATTATTTCAAAATTAAGCTTGTCAGAAAAAGACTACTTGAAACTTAAACGCGACTGAACAAATAAACGCATATTATAAGCAAAAGTGTGAGCAGCCGAACGAGCGACAAACAAAGCATCTCATGGAAATGCAAAAATGGAAAAAGAGAAACAAATTTAAAGAGAGGGACAGAAAGAAGGAAGGGGAAACTAGTATTAAGTATTAATGTAACATAATGCACCGGATTGCGTGCTCTTATGCATATTTTAGTGCTAGGTGTACATTCGGGGAGATCCCTCATTTCCCGGCTTTTGGTGTTCGTTTATAAATCCCCACCATAGGAGACAGGATTCTTTCTAGAGACGGCAATGTCTACTTTAGATAGATACTCCCCACTAGAATATATGTTAATGCTAATAATACAGTCTAATACTGTGGTTACACTATTTTCTTATCCCCTTTGATAGCAGCTCGATTTTTTTTCAAGACGCACTGGAGATCTGAGGATGAGATAATTGAACACAGATGATGATGTCTATATAAGTCGCCAGACTTTAGAAAAGAGAGAGAATAGAGCAGTCCTCGCGCGGTGAATGCAGTTGAAGTTGCTTCTCATGGATATGTGTCACGCAGCCATTATCTTCGTTGGGGGGGGGGGTCGCTTGTAACTCGCTAAGATAGCATGGTACATAAAACTTAAAATTATCATTTACTCGATATCTTTTGGGACCTGTAACTTTCAAATGATTTTGAGCAGAATTTGCCCAACAGTTTAAACATCCGTCCGAAAATCACGTGGTTTCAACACAATAAAAGTATCTTACGTTTGTAACGTCTATTTCTTGCTCTCATACTCATTTCTCTCTGCACAGCTGGCGCTTTAACGAACCCCCATTTCGTGAGCAAAAGCACAGGACGTTCTTGCTTGTAAAATTCAAGAAACAAACACTCGTTTTCCGATCAGCTCACTGTATTTATCAAAACTTATTCTTCCTTATTTCATCACAAACTAATTCGTGAAGTGTTTAATATATACTTACATGATAACTTCAATTTTGCGTATTGACCCTACAAACTCTAATTTTGATTTTTTTTTTAACTGCCAACCCTACTGTAGCGTATGATTTCCTTTATCTAAATAATACAGCAATATATTGATCGTTACCTTACATTTTATACATAAAACATGCCTAATGAACCAGATTTCGATCGCGAGTAGAATTTGTCTCGCAGCCCGGATGCCGTCAGCGGGCTATAGTTTGATTACCTATGTGATAGACTAAAAAGAAAATGAGACAATGAAAAGATAACAAGAGGAATAACAAAAATGGTATACCTAAGTTTGAATAAGTTTATCAGGAGACAAAGAGGAAAATTAAGATTCTGATTAATATTAATTTTAATATCCTTTGATGACCCTATTTTTCTTTTTTTTTGTCTTCTCGTTTCTTTTACTTTCATTAAAAAGAAAACAACGAAATAAGACGGATGAAAAAGAGAGAAAAGTAAAACATAGTGGAAAAAGGGAATCAATTTTAATTAGCCCTGTCACTTCTCGTTGAAGTAAATCGTTAGACATCGACCGTCTTTGACGTTGAGTGAGAAGACAGATTGGAGTGAATGTTATTAACAGTCGAAATCCCAGATTTCCCCCGTAGTTTTGCTGGGTTTTATTAACGATAACCGACCGTTCGAAATGGAGAATGCTTTGAATGATTTGACGAAAGATAGAAATCAGGGATAATTTTTCCTTTTGATTTATCTACTAGCAAAGAATCACAAACAATGGTTGTCCGTTTTTACGACAACTCAAACTGTGTTGGTTTATTTAATGCGAAAATACAGTGATAATTTAAACTATTAATTGTATACAGTCAATTGAACAGTATGTGCTTTTTCGTCTTTTCTATTAGTATAAGTGTTCTAATAAGCACAATAGATTCGATAAAATGTGTATTTGCACATCTGACTTAATACTGCAACGATGGGTTGTGGACGACGAAAAAGCTGTCTATTGTTTACTATATATATATATATATATATATATATATATATATATATATGTGTGTGTGTGTGTGTGTGTGTGTGTGTAATTACAGAATACATATATAAATAAATATTACGCTCTTATTTTTTACTTTTTCTTAATAATCGAGCCCTATGCTGGGGTTCTCTATATATACATGCACGCATATATATATATATATATATATATATATATATATATATATATATATATATATATATGTGTGTGTGTGTGTGTGTGTAATAGATATATGTATAGGGAGACAGAAAGGGGGCTTATTAATTTGCATATGCGTTTATGATTGACAAAATCAAGAAAATAAGAAAGAACCCTTAATAATAATAATAATGATAGATATATATAATAATAAAATGAAACTGGCTAATACATGTTAACACACACATATATATATATATATATATATATATATATATATATATATATATATATATATATATATATATATATATATATATAGTAAGTTATAAAAATATATCCATGGCAATTACACAGAGTCGTAGGCGTTTCATCCCCATAGGGAATAATCAGGCTATATATATATATATATATATATATATATATATATATATATATATATATATATATATATTAATTGATTGTATAGATAAAATCCAGGAAAATATAAATTAGAAGTCAAAAAGCAAATCTCCTAAGAATTATACAATCAAGGTAACTCATAAGATGATATTTTATATTCGGTATTTATTATTCCAAAATATCCGTTGGAAATGAGTGATTATATATATATATATATATATATATATATATATATATATATATATATATATATGTATGTGTGTGTGTGTATATATAAGTAGAGAGAGATAAAGAGAGAGAAATATGAAGTATGTATGTATAATAGAAAAGTTTAAGTAACTGAACTAAAAGAAGTGAACAGTTATTCTAGCAGAGATAAATTCATATACGTTCTTAAAAAACTCAGATATCATCAAGTTTCAAGGACATAGTTCAAAGCTGCAGTTATAAATAAGCCCAATGATCAATAATTTTTTTAATTCAGAGCTTTCATATATTAATAGTGAGTATTTCAAAAGTTCAAAAATATTAATTATAATTTAAATATTGTAACTTGTTCTGGTAATAAATATTGAATGATGTCACTATCATATACGCACGTTTCTAAAAACATATTTATTAGTAAACTTCCATTTAAGATCATTAACAATAGTTAAAGCGAAAATGTGTTTCCTTCCACCTCCCAAATAAAATAGTAAAGTTTATAAATATACATTTCACCTTTTTTGTCAGAGGCATATTTGCATCCCGAGCAAATCTAGAGGCATAAACACATCTAGACATGATATTTCAAACTTATTTTTATCACATCAAAAAATTTTTTTTTTTCAAATTCAAGGTGAGAGAACAACAAAAATGCCTTAAAATTTAAATGCGACAGACACAAAACTTTATTGACCTCGATTATGTTTGTGTATCAATCAGGGATACTTTCTTGGGAGTCAGTCCGACACTTGCTTTATTGCTGTCGGACTAAGGTATGATTCTGTTTAGTCCTAGGAGATCCATATTCCAAGGCGTTACCTTCTCTTTTTGAGAATAAGTAAGTTTATGTCCAATCGCCTACAGGGAAATGCCGACGGGCTGCTAGGGCAGTTTTTGTAGTCAAAGCGCGCAAATCCTGGTCCGCTGGCTTTTCAAAACCACACCTGATCATTTGTCTAAACTCCTGGAGAGAAGATAAATCAACTTTTTGGTTAATCGAACTCAATTTCTAGCAACATGTTCAAGGCTCTAACGTGGTTTGATCGTGTAGTTTATTCACATATTAACATTCATTTTAAAAAAACACACTTAATCGTGACAGAGTAATCGTGACAGACTTACCGACAAAAATAATTCCTCGCATCGGGATTCAGCTTCTAAAAAGAAAATATGAAGTAATATTAATAAGAATAAACTTACCAAATTAATATTCTGTTAGTTTAGAAATATTGATTTAGTAATTTCTGGTTGCTTAATAAAAGTTGACGTATGAATTGATTAATTCCCAATCTTTTAATAGAACCGCCCCAAACTGTGAGAAGTGAAGGATCGATCCTTGCTCGTCAACTTGCATTAAAGTCATTCAGGAAGAAAACAGTCGAACTAATCACCGCTAAGTACTAACACTTACTGATCGGTTGAATAGCAACCAGTGTATAAAATGAAGACTTACATCTTATTTGTATAGATAGTTGTTGTGGTGGGTTGATAACTTAACATTAGTGTCCTTTCAATTTCATACGCAACCCAAGTAAGACCGGAATTCAATGACGACGCGCCTACCACAATGTTGGCTCTTCATCTTTTAATTTAAGTAACAATATACGCAGGATCAAAGCAGTCGATAAACGAGACGACAATAAGATTCCCGGTTCATGACTGCATGAGAACACTATGCCTCCTTTTCTTTTTTAAATAGGAAATGTTTTAAGTAGAAGTCCATCTAAATGAGAAATAACTTTTGTGACCTTTTCCTTTAACTCTCATAGCCGTCAGTTTTTAGATCACAACCTGTCAAAACCACCCTGGCTTGAATGCCAAATTGACTAATTCTCACTAATACATTCATTCACTAACATTATTTGTCATTACCTACTTATTATCACGTTAGGTGTTGTTACAAAGTGACCACAAAGTCAACCCTGTCAATCATTCCGTATCATCCGCCGCACCTGGTGACTAGGATCTACATTTAACTTCACAAATATGTTACAACTAATTAATATGTAACACAGTTTGGGATACA
This sequence comes from Sepiola atlantica, assembly GCA_963556195.1. Classification (NCBI taxonomy): domain Eukaryota; kingdom Metazoa; phylum Mollusca; class Cephalopoda; order Sepiida; family Sepiolidae; genus Sepiola; species Sepiola atlantica. The sequence goes on along the minus strand of OY744527.1, from coordinate 131,676,371 downwards.
TCAACAATGTAACACAACAAACACTTTTTATAGGTAGACTAATAAGTCACATGTAACCTATTTTCCTAATTAATTATATGAATTTCCATTGGGGAACATTGAAACACGGCATTTGTTTTTAATTGGGCGAATCCATCGCCAGAAAATGAAACACTGAACTGGAACAAAAAAAAAAAAATTCTCAGTCTATGATAATCTCTCCACCTAAGACTGAGGAGCGAATGGATACTACACTTTGATCCTAGCTAAATGTCCAAATAAAAAATATATTCTCTTTGGAAATTCATGCGTGACAGACAGATGGACTGACTGATGGATGGGCAGAGTCTCGTATATATATATATATATATATATATATATATATATATATATACAGAAATTCAGTACACATCTTACCGGGTTCCTGGACAAGAATTCATCTAGTCTGCTGGAGTATCCAGTAAAGTGTTGTTATTGAGATAACATCACGAGGAGAAGGTTCACAATTTCTCGTATGAGCCAGTGTATAGCTGTGCTGAGGGGATCTTATTTGTGCTGCGAACACTATGTTATTTTTAATATTTGGTCATGGTTTACTTGTAAGGCGAAATATCCTCATGCCAGGTTGTCCTGACAAACCCTTGTACAGAGAGACCAAAGAGAGTTGAGGATAGTGTCTATTAGGTAATTCAAACTCTCCAGTATGTAATTCAAACTCTCCAGTAGGTAATTCAAACTCTCCTTAGGTAATTCAAACTCTCTAGTAAGTAATCAAAAATCAAAGAGCCTTTTCAAAGGGCTAACATTTGATCACTATATGAGATACATAAATATTTGAATATTCCATTAAGTTCTCCTTCACTTGTCAAATGTTGAGTTAGTAAAGAGGTTAAGCACATTCATGTTCCTCTCTCCCAATTGACCAGTTAACTATAGTAGTGTATCTCTTTTGTGGTCTCTTTATCTTACCGGATTCCAGGACAAGAATTCATCGTCTGGTGGAGTATCCAGCTGTGTGCTGTTACTTGACTTAACATTACCTTAAGAGGGTGCACTATTCCTCGTATGGATCAGTGTATGGCCGTGTTGAAAAGGTTTTATTTGGGCTTCAAATACTATGTAATTTGAATATTTGTTCGGTGTTTACTTGTAGGGGAAGTATCCTCATGTTAGGTGTTCCTGACAAACCTTGTACAGAGAAACCGAAAACACCCGATGATAGTGTCTAGTAGGTAATTCAAACTCTCTATATATGCGCGTATGTTACAAGTTTCCACCATACCAATATAAAACTTGTATTAAGATAAAGAAAGCAAACCAACCATTTGTTACAAGTTTCCACCATACCTATATAAAACTTGTATTAAGATAAAGAATGCAAACCAACCATTTGTTACAAGTTTCCACCATACCTATATAAAACTTGTATTAAGATAAAGAATGCAAACCAACCATTTGTTACAAGTTTCCACCATACCTATATAAAACTTGTATTAAGATAAAGAAAGCAAACCAACGATATACTAAATTCTCTCTCAAATATCTGCAATTAGATTAATTTTATTTGTAAATTAATGCAAGTTGAATATTTTAAAATTCCGTACATATTTTTGTTCGTATTTCAGAACCAAAGTGAAACAACCATTTGCCCACCAACCCCCACCCACCTTATTTATGCTATACCTCACAACGCTTATGCTATACCTCACAACGCTTATGCTATACCTCACAACGCTTATGCTATACCTCACAACGCAGTTGCTTTCTATCCAAATGTGCGTAGAACGACCTTGGGATTTACTCCGTGAGCGGCGCTTAAAATAACCAAGGTCGTCCGTTTATTGGGCGATTGGCTAATATTGGAAAACTTGTTACGAAAATACCGACAGAATACCAAATAGATGACATATAATAGTAATTAGTTTAACGAGATATACAAATAATTGTGTTTCACTTAAGAAAATGATGTAAGTGTATCAGCGTTTTGAACTTTGAATTTATAAAAACGCGATCTCATAACAAAAAGCTTTCGTTGTTTTATTTTTCATTTAAGTTTTTTATTAAGCAAAACAAAGCTTCTTGGCCTTTTAGCTAGGATCAAAGTGTAGTATCTGTTCCGATGGATACTGCACGCCTGTCCTGTGCAGTTCTAGGAGGTCCACCCTCCCAGGCTTTGCCTCCCCTCTTTGGGGAGGAGTAAGTTTATTGCTTACTGTCTGAGGCGCCCCTACCGGGAAATGCCGACGGGGCTGCCCAGGCAATTTTTAAATGGCCAGAGTGGTCACCTCTCGAGCGCTGGCTTTTCAAACCCCACTTTCTCGACCCGATCTTGGGTCACATCTTGCTTGTGGGAGTAAGATAAAACTGGCCTTGTGCCTAACTCCTGGGGAGGAGTAAATAAAACTCTTAAATAGTATTATTTTTAGAAGCATATACATTTTCCACGCTATAATAAAGGCCAATGTGTATTTTGTGTATATAAATAAATATATACACTTCCATCCAGGTAAAGGTATCGAGAAAAGCACGTGCCTTTTGAGGATTAATCTCTCGCGGATTTACCGGGTTGTAGATTACGGTTGTGTGGGCTAAGATGTCGAAATTTAAGTTTAAAATATGATTCGTGTTCTGGGGGTCGAGTCCGTATACGTATGTAAATAAACACACACACACACACACATATATATATATATATATATATATATATATATATATATATATATATAGATATATATATATATATATATATATATAGATATATATAATCTAAAGAAGTTTTGAGTCATTTTAAACAAAGAAAAAACAAAACAAAAAAAAAGTGAAATGCAGTTTAAATTCCAAGAGAAACTAACTAAATCCAAGATATTGCAGACTTAACATTCGTTGGAAAATTATTAAATAAAAAATATATAAAAATATATAGTAAATAAAAAAAATGGGGGGGGGGTTAAGTATCTAAGAGTGAAACCAAAACAGGAGACCTTAAGCGTCTAATATTAACACGGGGATCATCAGCTGTTTACCATGTAACTGTTTCGGATATTTAAAAACAGGACAGTTATAATATTCATCGTAAAGATCGATAGTGAATGCCAGCGAAGTCGATGTTAATTAATAGTTATATCCAGCGTGTACCGGGCTCTAATTTCTTACACTAAAACACCGATTGGTCTAATCGGATGCGTGATATTCGGATAAGTATTTCAAACAGTAGCTGCATCAAAATTTCCCCTTCTCCTAAGGGCTCCACTCCACCAGTGAGCATACGGCGCGCCGAGACAGTAATGCTGTTTATTTTCGCATACATAAATTTTATGATAAATGATAACTTAATACAGCAAGATTGGCAAATGTGTAATGAACCTACTTTTAGCTACATTCGCAGATAGATAATCTTTCATTTTCCCGAGACTGCGTGTCGAACTCATGTTATTTTTACTCCATTGTTGGAATTAATAAGCGTTTTGCTCTGGAAAACCGTCGGGTGGGCCATGACCTTTGGCATGCATGTTGCTAATGACTAATAGCAAAATCAACAGGGATTGAAAAAGCGCCGCCTAGTGATGCAAATTATTTTTAACCAACTAAAAGTCTCGTTACTACCCATAAGCACAAAAACGAAGAGCGCAATCTAGGCAATTGACTCCCAACTAAAGTAATCCTTTGTCCTGTTTCGATTCGGTGACAGATTAAAACAGTCACATTTTAATCACCGGATGACCTCACGGCAAGCCGCAACAGAAAGACAAGGTAAAAGAATATACTGCAATAAACGTCTCGGACACCTTACATAGATTGAGTTTTAAAGGAAGAAGAAAATTTATTTATAGATCAATGCTTTTATTCTTTGCTCTTAGAAATGTATTTGTATGAACATGGACCCTGTCTCCACCAAATCAGCGACAATCTATATAATGTGTTATATTGAAGAACGGGAAGCTGTGGTTGATTTTACATTATTAATCCTGGAAAATAGGGCCGACATATATGAATCATATAAACGCATCAGAAATAGATCAACACTGTTCGCAGAAGCTTTTATGTCTAGAGCACTCGTACATATACCTTAGATTCTAGACGAACCGTCTCTTATTTTCCACATAATGCGTTCAATAGATGAAAAGCAATGAATTAATACTTAAGACTGGATCGTAAGTGTCGGTTTTCAAGTACGGGTGTTTGTTTGATTGTTAACCGAGTCGGACTTCTGCATGGTGTTCCTCATTCCTCGAAGCTATTCAATAAGCTGAAGGTTTGCAGGTTTTTACACCAACATCGAAAATAGTAAAGCTCAGACGTTGCATGCAAAATTGGAGAACGTTTGGTCGAGAACACAAGCTAATCGCGCAGAAGTAACGTTGCCAACTTCATTTGATTGGTTTGCGGTTTCGCACCTAACAGGTGTGTGCTTCCTACATGCAGAGGCAGAGACGACCAGAGGACGACGGATCCTGATGCAGACTTCTCTTGTATTTTCACCACATCATTGTTAATCGGGTTGTGGCCTTAATATTGTTTAGTGCCAAACCTGTCCGCCATGGGTGGTTCTGCTAGGACTAGGAGTTCCAAGCGGCATAGCTCTGACACTGTCACATTTCCACCACTCATACGACGATGAACAGAAGTTGAACTTTAGAGTGAAAAAATAGGTGTTCTGAGTTTTGGAACAATCTTCATAAATTTACTAAACAGAATATAAACTATTTTATATCATGTAAAAAAGAGAAGTGAGCATTTATTTCCAATAACGATAATAAGATCACGTTTTTATTGTTTACTCCCGTTTTCATCAGGCACCCCCCTCAGAATGCCTTTTAGTTTCTCCCGGTTTCCTCAGTCATCTTATAAATATGGATACGGCATTCTTTTGACATATAGAATTTGGCATGCGCTCGACGAGCCACGGCGTGTCGAATGAAGCTGAAAGCTGATATAACATAGTTTCGCGGCGACAAACACGAAATTGCATTGGCACAGCATTACGTGGTATTTTGATCGCTTCGAACAACCGTTTATAGCAAGATATCGTCTTTTACCACAACTGCAAAAACAGTTTCCTTTCTTCCTATGTATACTTAAGATCAAACGCAATTTCCATGAACAGATCTTCTTTCCAATTATTTCCCATCCATGGTTAATTCTACCACGGAACTTCTTCCCTGCAAACTACAACATGGTCTACTTCAAATCCAATGTCAGCTAATATATGTCAAACGGTCATTTTAAGTAATCAAATTTTACCCATTCCGTTCAATTTCAAACTTCCTATAATATTTTTCATCCTTCAACTGAAAATCTATACATCTCATTAACACTTATACACGAGTGGCATTTGGCATTGATAAATGGTGACTCATTAGTAAAGAAATGCGTTGTTCTCAAGAACCCGCGTATATAAAATCTTAGAAATAACGTTTCCACTGTGTCTTTAAGTGCGGATTTAAATCATTCAGCAAAAACCCAGTCGCTTCCATTGCGTTCCTTTCATAAAATACCTTTTTTCAAATGCAACTTCCTTGAATAAATTCCGAAATAACAGCGGCCATCTTGATTTGCGCAGCATATAATAGAATAAGCAGATATAAAATTAAGGTCGCCTGATTTTATTAGTATCGATTTAGAGTGAATTTTGTTCAGATGATTTGTTTTTTTCTTTTTGAAATGTTCAAATATTTTTGATCTTTTTGAAACTTAGTTATTTTTATCAAAAAATGTGTTTTTCTTTTCGTTCGTTATTCTGTCTCGTCCTTACTTTCTTGTTGTGTCTATTTTGAATTCTGTTTCATTTCAAAAAGACGGAATCTTTAAATCTCGTTATCACGTTATTCTAGTAGATTTCAAAGTTTGATGTTTCCGCTTTTAGTATTCATTATGTTTAGATTTTTTTAGGGTTTTCTTTTTGACAAACACTTTTTGTCTACGTTTCTTTCTACTTTTTATTTTCTACATTCCGACGGCTGTATTGAATTAAGTTTTCCAACCCCTAGTCTTCTTCGAATTATGTACCTTAACTTAAGGATATTTCTTTAAGTTTATCTTGTGTTGTTGTAGTTGTTAATGTTGTAATCGTTTTTTTATTTGATTGTCTCTGTATTTTTCTTCAACGAATAAGAATAGTAATAAGAATAATAATAATCAAAAGATCCTTAAGTAGATAATAATCAGAAAAAAGAACATAGCCATGGCATGGATTAACTACAAGAAAGCTTACGGCAGTATTCCCTTAGCATGGATAATTGAATGTCTGAAAATATAAAAAATAACCGACACGATTATTAATCTTAAGAAAGCAATGGAAACATGGAGACTAGTACTGATAGCCGGATGACAACACCTAACTGAGATAAAAATACAGACGGATATTTTCCAAGGAGACTTCCTATCACCACTACTGTTTATAATAGCTGTTATGCCGCTCAAATACATACTTAGAAAATGTGATGCCGGATACAAGTTTACAGACACAGAAACCAGAGTAAACCACCTGATGTACATGGACGACTTGAAACTATTTGTAAAAAGGAAAAAGGAACTGGGAAAGCTGATAAATACGACCTAAATCTTCAGTCAGGACAACCAAATGGGATTCAGAATGGAAAAGTGTGCACTACTAGAAATAAAAAGCGGAAAACTGGAGACGGTAGAGGGTATGGAACTCCCAAACCAAAGAGGAGATGAGGGCGCTAGACAAATAGGATAGCTCAAATATTTGGGAGTTCTGGAAGCAGACACCATCAAATCTACAGAAATGAAAGAGAAGATTGGAAAAGAATATTTACGAAGAACAACACAACTCCTAGAAACGAAATTATATAGCAGGAGTCTAGTAAAAGGAATAAATACATGGGATGTATCGCTAATAAGATACTCTGGACCATTCATAGGCTGTACTAAAGAAGAACTCAGGCACCTTGACCATAGGACTAGAAAATTAATGGCCATGCACAACGCACTACACCCAAAATACGATACAAACAGACTCTACATGAAAAGAAAAAAAGAGAGAAGAGGACTAGTAAGCATAGAAAATGGTGTGGGAGACTCAAAAAGAGTTGGAGAAATACATAAGTCAGAACATGGAAAGGCTAATCACCGCAGGAAGAAACTCCGTTCCAACGAGTAATTCAGGAAGCACCGAAACCAGAGACAAAACGACAGAAAAGAATAGTGGAAAGAAAAACAACTACATGGAGGCTTCAGAATACTTACAAAAGAAAAAACCAACAAAAATAGCTGGGCATGGCTAAGAAAAGGAAACTTGAACAGAGAAACAGAATCTTTACTGATCGCTGCACAGAACAATGTGATCAGTACAAACTACGTTAAAGCTAAAATAGATAAAACCCAGGAAAACAGTAAATGCAGACTGTGTGGATAAAAAGACGAAACAGTGAATCATATAATAAGTGAATGTAGCAAACTAGCCCAAAAAGAATACAATAACAGGCATGACTGTGTGGGGAAAGCAATACACCGGGAACTGTGCAAACAATTGAATTTCGTATACCCAGACAAATGGTGCAAACATAAACCAGAAACAGTACTGGAAAACGAAAAACACAAAATCCTCTGGGATATTGAGATACAAACAGATAAACTCATACAACAAAGATCTAAGAGATGGATAAACGAAGCAAATACACGGAATTAGCCAGAACACTGAAACGAATATGAAGCATGAAAAAAGTCAGTATAATACCAATAATCGTAAGAGCACTAGGAACAATAAAATACTGGGAAAAAGGCTGGGAGAAATTGGAATCAAATGGATCACTGAAACCATGCAAAAGAACAGCAATGATCAAAACAGCTGCAATCTTAAGGAAAATCCTCGAATGCGGAAACTAAGCTGTATAAGCTACGATAGGTAACTAGTCACATGAAATTTACAACAGGAAGAAAACAAAATCACACGAAGAACACTACATCACACATCAAAGAACAGAAAATGCAAGAAACATCACATCATAAACCCTCAAAAGATTACACTAGCCTCAGCTGACACGACACAAAAATGAACCAATGAACAGAAATAGCAAGAAACACCATAAACTCTCCTCCCCGAGTTCCCTTTCCCCTTCCCCTTCCCTTTCTCCCCGCCCCACATGGAAATGGTTCCGGCCTAGGCTGACACAACACAAAAGGAGGGACAGCACAAACCAGACCTACACTGGAAGAGTGCGGAGAGTGCTTGGACCTTTGGGAGACCTATTGCCACCCGAATCCCAGAGAGGACCAATGGTTACTTACCAGTGAGAAATGAATTGTAAGCGGCTGTTGCGATACCTCAAAGTTAATTGCGGTGGTTATCTAAAAGAGGTGGAGAATACTAGAAATTTGTGGAGACTTGTTGTCACTCAGACTCCAGGGAATACCACCGGTTGTTGTCACTGAACAATCACTGATGATGCCATGTGTGAGAACTCTTAGTGAGTAAAAAAAATATATAATAATAATGATAATACTAATAATCATACTGCTACTTCTACTGCTACTATTACTACTACTACTGCTAATAATGATGATAATAATAATAACAACAACAACAACAACAATAATAATAATAATAATAATAATAATAATAATAATAATAATAATAATAATTAAGTTAATACTAATTAAGTTAATACTAATAGATGTAATAATAACCAGATTAATGATCTGAATTCTAAAGTAAATATATTCAAGTTAAAGGCTGCTTCGTGGGCGGTCTTTTAAGTTAGTTTTCTTAAAAGCCAATCACTGAAGTCGGTTTGTTGTCGCTTTGAATGTAGTCTATTTCCATTTTCCCTTTTAACCAGCCAACCAATAAGACTTAAAGCGAAAACAAATCCGTTAATAATCACTGTAATCTGCAACGTCAGCTCCACAATGGTCGACACAAAGTGCTTTATCCACAAACAATATGGCCGCCATTTCCTGTGTTTCAGTTTCCTGTCAGCCTTTGTGCGCTACCATCGGCCATCAATAGCGGAGAACCAATAAAACAGTTCGTATTTATAGACTTGCGATGTGGTTACTCACCAACTTCACCATCTCCCGTTCTGTCTATATTGTTTCTTTAGCAAGAGAGGCTATACTCCGTCGCAGCAAGTGATGCGTGTGTGAGTCTGTTGCTGATTTTGTTGTGATTACTCTAGACGTCATATCACGTGATTTGGACAATGTAGATGCAACGGGACTGTGGGATGAACCGAGTTCGGATTAAGATGTAATGGATGCATGATAAGACGAAGGATCAGAGAAACAAAAGTAAGAAAATTAGAAAGAAAATTAATAAGAATAAAATAAGAATAAAAAATTCCCGTTGATTTGAGAAAAGAAGGAAAGGGTGCTGAAAAGTTAAGAAATAAAAAGAGAAAGAAACAATGAGGGGAAGGCAAAGAGAACAAAACTATAAACGGAGGAATATTTTTTAACCCGACAAAATGTAAGAAAAGGGAAATAGTAGAAGCTAGATAAGAAAAAGAAAGGGATATACGAAAAGGGGAAAGGGGCGGTGTTTACTAAATAAAAAGTATAAAAGAAAAGAAGGAAATGAAAAGAAAGGTCGAAAACCACGAATTGCTTAATCTTTCTAGAAAACATCACCACATGATTAGGAAGTGAACTTCCGCCCCGGTGGGGATGGGGTTCGGTTTTGTCAACACATGGGTGGATTAGCAGGTTATACTGAAATACTTGCATCATCAGGGCTGTATCTTTTGCAGGGTGGTGTTCCTATTTTCTCATATACAGCGCTTAGTATTCCTCCCAAAAGTCACCCATTTGATACTGGCCATGCTAAACTTCGCTGATCGAACAAGAAACGATGTGTCAACATAATTAGGCTATATATATACAGGGTGGGCCAAAATAAGGGTCCTATCTTTAAATTTGAATAACTTGAATTTGAATAACTTCCACAAAATAAAAGTTAAACTCACCAAACTTTATGTGTGTGTAGACTGACCCTTCCGAGATTTTTTGAAATAAACAAAACAAATTTTAGCCGAAAAACACTTCTTAAAACTTACAAAAACTAAAGTATTGTTTTTTACACTGTTTTGAGTTTTTTAAGCAAAAATAATGTTTTCTAAATGAGGGTACGTTCCTTAGGGCTAATACGGCTCATGCTTGCTTCGGAAGGGGTCCTTTACTTATTCTAAAAAAAAAAAAAAAATCAATAAATAAAAAAGTTATGAATTTTTAAAAATAGGACCCTTATTTTTGCCCACCCTGTATATATATATATATGAATATATATATATATATATATATATATATATATATATATATATATATATATATATATATATATATATATATATATATATATATCTCCGAAAGAAGATGGTAGAACGAAAATAGGAAATTAAACGGAGATAGAATGTAGAAATAAAGATGAAATAAATAAATAAATAAAAATGTGAACAATACAAACAAATAATGAGAAGAGGAGACTCATTACTTTAAAGAATGAATGAATCAATGAAAAATAGGAAAAAGATAAGACAGAATGAAAGTGAAGGTATAAATAAAAAGAGAAAAGTGCTAGCGATAAAGAAAAGAACGAATGAACGAGGTAAACAAGTGGAAAGAAATGAACGAAATGCTTCTAGAAGAAAGGAAGAGACGAGAGTTCGTATTAGGCAGGAAAGAAAGAACGAAAGGGAATAATCCTGACTAGATAAGGAAAAAGAACGAACAGTAAGAAATGAACAGAGAAGAGTTATGACTTAAAGGAAAACAAAGAAAAAAAAGAGTAGACATACTGTTGGAGGTGAAAGAAAGAATATAGAAAGTCAGAAAATGACGGCAAAAAGAAATGAATAATGTGCTTCCTGGAAAAAAAAGTAAATGAAAGTGAGAAATAAAAACAAAGAAATAGAAGGGTAAACAAAGAAAGAATAAACTGAAAGGTTTTTGAATGGAGTAATAGAAAATGAAAACATGTGATTGACGTAAAAAACGATAAAAAAAGAGAAAAAATTGTAAAATCCTGAATGAATTTTGTCGTTTGAGAAAGTAAATTAGGCGAATTTGAAGAACTTCACAATTACACACCCCAATTTAAGCAAGAACAGATTTTTTGAGGATGCGTTCTTTTAATATGCGCTTTTAGCGATTAAAATGAAGGTTGTGGAGTTTAAAGGTATAAGGTCTGACTTCGATTCCAACTCATAAAATTCAAAAATTTCCGACCCCGAATCCAACTTTGTCTCACAGAATTCCAAAATTCCTGACACCGACTTCGACTCCGACTTCGACTTCAACTCCCTCGTAGAATCACAAACATTCCGACATCGGCTCCTTATTACCTATTATTATCTAATATTCAGACTGTCTGTTGATTCTTCGAAGATTGAAAAATCAGACTCCAAGTCTGACTCATAGCATTCTTACGATTTCGACTCCAAAACCTTGATTGAAATTCTATTTTGAACATAAGCGTGACAGGCCAATGTAAACGTTATTTAAAAAACAAGCGTGATAAATAAACAAAAATGCTATTTCAAACTAAAGCAAATCAAAATGCTAATTAATATTCAAGTGTGACAGACCAACAGAAAGTTGATTTTAAATTTCCGAGTGGCAGAACGACCGGTGGAAAGACCTTATAGTGTTGCATGGGCGCATCTAAAGAAAGATATGTTTATTACACCTTTTCGTTTGCAACGGAAATGTTATTTTGAATTAAAGCGTGACCAAGTGACCGACGGACGGACAAAGGCTATCGTAGACATACGAAGATTCCCCACACACCAAAAATGCCGATGATTGTTAGGAAAATAAACAAAAAACAGAAAATTTGAAAAATACAAGAATAGAATGGTATCAGATATTCGAGAATCGAGTAATGGCAAAATAAAGGCTGCAAAAATACACAAAAGATGCTGTGAGAACAGCACTATAATAAAAATATGAAAAAAAAAACAGACAAAAAGTACTTTATACAGTGGACGAATAAAGTTGAAGATGGGTTGGTTAGTTTTCACGCAATGTAACAATTATTCACATTACTTCTCTTACAGGCAAGTATTGTTGAATATAAGAGACAACTCATGTCTAGATATCCTTTGGTAGATTATTTTCAATAGTCCGAATCAGAGTCTTAGTTTCGGAGGGGAATTGGCCGATGAATTTGCCATAGTTTAGATTTGTGTCCCAAGTACTTTCAGACCCATCCGGTTCCATTTTCAGGGGAATGAGGTTGATCAGTTAAAGACCATGTTTTTGTATTATAGAAGGTTTTGGCGGAAATTATGTAATATATATATATATATATATATATATATATATAAAGATAATATATAACTATATAATATATATAAAGATAATATATAACTATATAATATATATATATAAAGATAATATATAAATATGTAATATATATAAAGATAATATATAAATATATATATATATATATATATATATAAAGATAATATATAAATAAATATCTGTATTACCAGTAAACAGCTCTATTTATTATTGAGCACTATTATATTAACACAATAATAATTTTCTGGATGTTTTTACCCTGTAGATATAAACTTGTCCTTGGGTCTAATCACAGTGTTACAGCACGAAATTTCAATTAGTGGTAGTATATTTAAACACCCACACACACTTTCCTTAATACATACATTGTATGTATGTATACAGATATATAAATAATGTACATATATATATATATATATATATATATATATATATATATATGTGTGTGTGTATATATATGCATGTGTATGTTTACGCATATAGTGTGTATATATTACTATACCTTTTATGCTTTCATCTCTGTCCCTAATTTCACCTGAGTAGTACAGTTATTTATATATATATATATATATATATATATATATATATATCATTATTATTAGTGATAATATCTAAGTATTGACTCCTACTATATGTACTCCTATATAGACATTCATACCCCTTCCTCATCAACATGGAGAGATACAAGGCATATTTTCCATTAAGTCCCAATACTTTAGTGCAAAACAGAGCTAAATAGATAGATTTGTTATAAAGTGTAAATAAATGTGTTGCTATAAGTTATAAATCTGTTATTACAATACTTTTTATTTTATACGTAATTCATTTGAATATTTAATTAAGTATAACTATATTTAATTTAGAGATTATAATAATTCAAAATAAAAATAGTATTATAATTCGACTATATAAATCCGCATCTAATTTTTAATTTCCGTTATGCCCTATTCAGATCTCAAACATGTCACGGATATAAATAGAAAGTTTCGATTAAAAAAAAGCTGAAAACACCATGTTAGTCAAACGTAATAATTTATTTCGCATACTCTGTATATTATATGAATAGGTTGATATAGGTAGCAACAGACAGAGGTAGATTGATCGGAACAGTCTGAAGTAACTGGATATGTAGTTTGGAATAGATAGATATCCAGATTGGAATCAATAAATTGCAACAGACTGTGATACAGGAATAGGACCCTGTTGTGAAAAATATATAGCAACATTTGAATAGGACTAATATATATTAAATATACATAGATAGATAAATCGGGTATTCTTAAACATAACCGAAAGGCTGGTCTAACGCCTGTTAACTTTCAATTATGTATTTTTTTCGTTTTTTTTTTGTTTTTTTTACTGCTGGTCACCTCACTGTGACGTAAAAGGGTTCTGTGAGGCGTTATACAGCGAGATATTAGTTCACATTACATTTAAATGCATGCATATAGGTACAGTCAGGAAAACAGGGAGCAGGGATGGAATTCCAAAGCAAGTGGTTCGAGAAAAGAACCTATTAGTGAAAATGCCTTCCAGCATGTGGGGACATCTACAGTAAAGGGATGTGATATTGCTACTTGTCGGGGTTGTCAGGGTTATTTACCTTGAAGGGGCACAAGTGCAGCAAGTTCTTCGGAGCACATTCTGTTGAAGTACTTGCAAAACAAGCACAGAGATGCAACACTGCAGCGATGTGACAGGGACTGAAACCTGGTAGACAGTGTGTGACGTATTAGTTTACATACTCTTTTTTTATCCTGTCCTAGATGTGGCAACAATACTCAATGCATGGGTGAACGGTGGCTTTGAAAGGATATAGGATACTGGCAGATATGAGAAATTTTCTGAACCAGTAGAGGAAACCCACCTTCTCTGTAGCAGGCTTCACAGTATCTTGTATGTATTTATTCCAATTCATGATACCAATGAATGTTAGGCCGAGGAGTTTTAATGTTGAATTTTCGGGAAGGGTGCTATCAACCCTGACAATCGGTGGTTGGTAAGGTTTCTTATAATTGTTAAAGGAAAGGAGCTTTGTTTTGGTCATTTTCTAAGAATTCGGCCATTACCTTGTATATGTGTGCGTTCGATTTGCCCTTATGTCGAGAATAGGGCGTGGTGTAATAAGCAAATATGATCAACTCGCACGCGATTGCATCAGGGAGGTCATTTATGAAAGTCAGGAATAATAAAGGTCCAAGGATCGACCCCTTGGATATGCCCGCATTTATTTGATGTTGTTTAGATGTACCATCATCTCGGACAAAGATATTTTTAGCTAAAAGGGATCTGAATATATTAAACCTTCGTCAAATAATACCGTACGAATTTTCTTAGCAAAACTTTCATGCCAGATCTTATCAAAGGCTTTTAATATATCAAGTGCTAACGTCCTAGCTTTGCTTGTCTTATCCAATGTATGGCTATGCGTTCAGGGATCACCTTTAGGATATCTGAAATCGATCAGGATCGCCTAAATCAATATTGTTGGTCAGAAAGAAGATTAGCATTTTCGAGGTGGTGGTCTATCGCTAGATTATTAATGATTCAAAGATTTTTACGAAAAGCGGGAAAAAACATCAGGCGATAATTTTCCGGGTCAGTTTTTACACCAGTATTCTTGAAAACTGGTATTACAAAGGCAATTGTCCAACTATTTGGGAAACACGATTCGGCAGGGCATTTGTTATAGAGTTTGTTGAGTGGAATTCCAGCCCAACAGAGCATTTCTATTATTACTATAGCAGGGATAAGATCAGGTTAACATGCTTCGAAGATGTCAAAGTTTTTTAATGATATCCACGGCATGGGTAGGGGTTATGATCAGGTTATCAAGTGTCGTTTGTGTCCGTAGTGGATAATTTTAGAGGGAGTCGTTTATGGAGGCCAAGATAGACTTAAAAGGCGAACTCCTGGGCAAAAAGTACATCCTTATCCGTTGCCGTGCAAGCATCATCATGGTGGTTGAATAATAGGAGAATTGATGTACAGCCCCTTGTTCACCACACTATTATAGATTTTCCAGAAATCATGTGTTCATTATTTCTGCGAATCAATGTCTTTTATGGTCATCTCGGTACACCTACTTTTAGCTGCGGCTATTACACTCTTAAAATGTTTTGTAGTGATGCTATAGATGCTTATTTCTTTGTAGCTGGCGGTTGAATCAGCGGAATGCTTGCTGCCTATACGCAATGGCAGCTGCGCAGGTCGAAGTGAACCATTGAAGAGAGATGGGATTACTGCAGAACTTCCACGTGGTGACAAACATTTCTATGACTTCTTTGACCAGTTATGTTATCTAATTTGCGTACTGTTATGCGCAAAGAGGTAACATCAAGGAAAGAAAAGGTTTTACTCCATGGAGCATCTTTGATAAGATCTGTTAGAGATTCTTAATAATTCTGTTGGTTGTAAACATCATTATCACCAAACCGGATGTCTTTCGAGGGAAACATTCTGTAATGTCTGCAGAGGTCTGAGAGAAAACCAAATACCGGATTTTGAACATCATCCAAAACTCTCGCGTTGTTTTGATTGGTTGCAGGTTGAACTGAAATTAGATAAGTATCAGGATATCTAGGGTGAATATTTAATGTATCGATTTGCTACATACGTACACTATGTTCATAAATATATACAGGGAACAATGGACGATGCTTTCATATTGTACAGTATACAAATAGTGTTTAGAAAGTATCTACACTAAAACACTTTTAACAAAACAAAAATATACAATATATGA
The DNA here is from genome assembly GCA_963556195.1 of Sepiola atlantica. NCBI lineage: Eukaryota > Metazoa > Mollusca > Cephalopoda > Sepiida > Sepiolidae > Sepiola > Sepiola atlantica. Next base: position 131,660,386 of record OY744527.1, on the reverse strand, counting down.
TTATTTACTCTTTTGTAAAATTATCAGATGTGTTCAAAAAGTACTCGGAATAACTTTTCATTTTTTTGCCTTTGTGTTTTTATTTTTATTCTGTTTGTTTTTTTTGTTGGGATTTCGTTCAAAATCCATTTCAAGCAGCTGAGTAAGTCTGAAATTATGGTCTAATTTGCTATTTGCTTTCTCCTCCCCCTCACCACTTAAAGTTGTTTTTTTCCAGAGGCTAGAAATAAGTACCTGTTTTACTTCCTAACCCTTTCATGACACAATGGAAGTACACACACACATAGATAGATAGATAGATAGATAGATAGATAGATAGATAGATAGATAGATAGTATAGAGTGTAATCTATATATAATAAAATGAAAATCAACTGTTTAAAATCGGAAAAGAATCTATTCAAGATAGCAAACCTTTCTCACACAAATGGCCTGATATCCTAAATAATCTTAATACATGATTTATCTTCAAATTGAACGTGTTAATAAAATCGTTAACATACATACATTTGAATTCAAATTTGTAAATGGGGCTTGGATTTGTATGCAAATGTATGAAGACGATTTTATTACATTCTGGCGTTCGAATATACCGTGAAAGTGCAGTAGATGTTAATTATAAGCCACGTGCACTGTGTATTATTGGCATATATGTATATTCATAAAGAAATGAAATAGAAAATTGTACAAACCACGAAATATAATATACAAAAAAATATAAAATTATCAAGTAAACTAATATTCGCTTCATTTATTGACAGAAGTTTTTTATGAGTGAAACAGCGATGGTATATTTGATAACTTTATACAGAACCGAATGTGAGGGGGTAATTGAAAAATGAGGGTTGCGGAAGAGAAAGGGAAGAGGGTTGGGTAGGATGTATGGTTATGTTAGTTCAGTTCGTATTAGAAGAATAGCTCCACCATGGAAGGGGTAGTGGGAAGGGGAGTTGGAGATCAGTAGATGGACATAGAATACACGAAGATCGTGTGAATTTATATGACTCGTAGCTACATCTTTCGATGGTAAAGAGAAAACAGTGGAATAAAAAGAGTAAATTTAAGCCCGTGGATTAATAAAAGGGTTCAGTTCAAAATTCCGTACAGATTTTCAAGTTCGACAAGATGCACTAAAAAAAAATCGAAGATTACATCGGTTGAAATCTTGCGGGAATAACATCCAAGATCAAAACAGTACTTCGAATAATCCAAATAATACAAGTTTGTTTTATTTATTTAAAATATTTAACTGGCAAGTATTGTTATGTCCTGAAAGAAAACGACAGTGATCTGTTAGGTTTAGGATTAATATCGCCATAGGGTTAGGGTTAGGATTAATATCGCCATAGGGTTAGGGTTAGGGTTAGGGTTTATATCGCCATAGGATACCGTGTAAAATTGTACTAGTGAGAATTGTGTTTGCTATCTTATTTGGCGTTGCTTTCAATGACCTTGTTGCACAAACACACAGAGTCGCCGTAGTTATATTATAAACTAGCTGGCAACAAAATTAACGTCGATACGTAGAACAAATTGTTTTGAAGTATTAAGATAATTTCAAACGATTTTACTAATAGTCACCGATTAGCTCAGTTCGTAGAACATCAGGCATAATATTTCAAGGTTTCGGTTTCAATTTCCGGTCATGGCATCCGCTTTATTTGTTCAAAATGTATTAATTAGTATTCATGCAATAGTTTATATTTCTAAAAGAAGTTAAGATATTTCAATATCGAAATATATTTGTTCCGTTAAGAAATATTCTGAGTGACGGACGGACGGAGGAACGACACAAGGAAAAATACTCTCTATATTATGAGTGGATGTCCAATTGAAAACTATTTTGTCGCTCAAACCTCAACGTTTAAAAATTCCGGCGGAGTCTTTTACTTTTCCTGTTTTGTATGTAATTCTTACACGTTATCGATTCGGTGTTTTTTCTTTATCGCAAACGTCAATGAATTTCTATCTACTTTGCACGTGTCTGTTCTTATGAAATAGTCACATTGAGAGGAGTGTGTGCGTGTTAATAATAATAAAAAAGAAAGTGTATATAAGGGCAAAGGAAATGAGTCAGATGTGCACACGCGGAGGTGATCGTGGCGTGTCATGGATTCGTTTTTAATATGAAATTCCATCTCCGGTTGGATGGAGATGAAGTGCGTACATCAATATTAATAAGTGGCGGAGAGATGACAGCTAATATTTATATGAAAAAAGAAGAGAAAAACAGAAGGAATTAAAAGGCACATGACGAAACGAAAACCACTTTTTAATACAAATACTACTACTACTACTGCTATGACTATTACTGCTGCTACAACAACAACTACTACTACTACTACTAATAATAATAATACTAATAATACTAATAATAGGAATAATAATAATAATAATAATAATAAAAATAATTATAATAATAATAATAATAATAATAATAATAATAATAAGAAGAAGAAGAAGAAGAAGAAGAAGAAGAAGAAGAAGAAGAAGAAGTAATAACTAATGCGGTGACCAGTGTCGATTGATACTACAGAAAGTGGTACTGGATGGTCTTAGAGAATTAAAAAAAACGAGGATGGATATGACAATCCAGACCTCCACTGAAAGTGTACGGAGGGTACTGGAATCCTGATGAAACATGTTGTTACTCAAATTTCAGAGAAAACCATATACACAATGGTAAACGGCAGATACGAGAACACCAATTGAATTGCAATGATGAAGGAAAGACAATCTAAATTAACAAGAGTTGTACAAGTTACAGTAATGTCATAATTTAATGTTAATGTTTACTTTTCTTCCGTAAAATAAATGTAAGCTATAAATTATTAAAATGAAATGAAAATCCATTTAATATAATTTACAAAACTGGTGATGAGATGACGTTGCATGTTTTAATGATTTCAACGAAGGGAAATATTTGTCTGTCTTTAAATTGTCAATAATATGAGTTCATGTGTTTTCGTGAAAATATTTAGACATCATTATTTCTGCCTTCCCATTCTCTTCCTCTCTCATCGTTACTTCTTTTACATGCAATCTTCTTCACTCTCCCTTCTTAATACCAATTGCTATCTTCCTAGTATTAAGCCTCTAATCGGAAATATGCTGAATTCTCACGAATAGCTTCCACCTCTTTTTTACAGTGTTTGCATAAAACTAAATTAGTCGAAATATGGTCAATATTTGGGCACCTTCTAACTAGCAGCTGTGTTCCAAACTTCAGAATGATAGTTAATTAGTTTATGAAGTAATCCTGTGCATACAAGTATATAAACATATAAGCATACCTAACTTTATAAAGATACAGATTTCCAATAAAAAACAAAAAACAAATTGGAATTGCCAGTTTCAGAGTCTTGGAAACAAAGAAGTTGAGATGACGTTCTGAAATATAATGTAAAGAGGCAGAGGGTTCTAAGTGTTTCGTGAGCGACGGGTTTCGATTCCAATGTTAAAGGCAGTCTTCCCCCACCTCTTCATCCTCCTTTTCTAGTGCGAATCGCCATCTTTGTGCATTACTGTGTATTTTCGTAAACACATCACAGACTTTTCCCTTGGAGGATCGGCTGAAGAAACGTGACACGAATGTTGTCAGTCAGACGCGAGGAGACGGATCGTGATCGGACGTCACAGGGTGCACGATGTTAGAAACCGACAAGTGTAAAGAACGTTCGCGCCCGAGGGCAAACGAACAAGCACAGACAAAATATTTTCCCATGTGACATGTAAGATAATTTGATGCACGCGTGTATTTAAAAAGGAAATCTTTTAAACTCTTACATCATTTTTACTAATTTTTTATAGTATTTATTTAAAAAATATATAATTATTTACTAAGAGAACGAAACGACGTTTCCGTGATGTTAAATTTTGTTTCATTTTTTTCCTTTAGTATATGTTATTGTTTATGAACAGAACGAACAATTTCGACTTGCTTAGCTTGCGGGCGGGGATCAAAGCAAATGTGTGGGGAAAATGGGTGTCGTTGGGCATGTTTGGTCTATAGTAATACCAATGTCTATCCCACTCTTAAGATGATTCTAGTTAAGAGTAGGATATACATTTATATCACTATAGACCAAGGATGTTTATTTACTCCTCGCGGAGTTAGGCACAAGGCCAGTTTTATCTTACTCCCACAAGTAAGATGTGACCCAAGATCGGGTCGAGCAAGTGGGGTTAAAAGCCAGCGCTCGAGAGGTGAGCACTCTGGCCATTTAAAAATTGCCTGGGCAGCCCCGTCGGCATTCCCCGGTAGGGGCGCCTCAGACAGTAAGCAATAAACTTACTCCTCCCCAAAGAGGGGAGGCGAAGCCTGGGAGGGTGGACCTCCTAGAACTGCACAGGACAGGCGTGCAGTATCCATCGGAACAGATACTACACTTTGATCTTAGCCAAAAGGCCAAAGACCAAGGATGGCCAACACTCACTTTTTGAGGAGCTTGTGCTTAATTTGTTTTAAATATAAATGTATTATATTTTCGACAAATAAGTAATTTAAAGTCTAGTATGTGCTCTGTCGTCGGTCGTAGGAGGGGAAAGCTTGATGATTGGATCAATTTTTATTTGTGTCCGATATAAAGTGCCCCTATTTGTGGGTGAATGATATACCCAACATAAAAATGACATTTTCCTAACTTTGCCCTCGTGGAGAGATAAGTATATAGGGACGTTGTTGCGATGTCAAATTCGGTTTGATCGTTTCATTTTTATCTCATATCACATATGTTTGCGGATATGTTTACTTACTGGATGGGTAATATTAGTTTCGTTGTTTCATTTCTTACGGCATATCAACAATTTCTTGTGTTAATTTTATCATTTAATAACAGAAATAAACAATATTGTTAGAATGTCCGGTTTGGTTTTGCTACTTACGGCATAGCGATCTTTTTGGTTAACTTTATTGTTTACTAACATAACTAACGAACATTATCTGAATATAAAGTTTCATCTAGTTGCTCAGTTTTACGGCAGATCAACACTTTCCGGAAATTCGTTTGCTTGTAGAACTTTGATTCACGTCCGTGTCATCTTCATGCTTATGTGTTTTTGTTGTACTTTGATTAACAAACAAAGGCGAGATTTTTTTAAAAATAATTATCATCTCGATATAATAAATATTTTTTCATGAAAATGGAAAGGCAGAAATGAAGAGTGCATCCCTTCATATCTGAGGATAGACTAAACGACACCGAGTTGTGGACTAACTATTTCCCGGCCCTTCTTCGCCATCAGACTGACTGTTTAACTATTATTGTTAATTCTTTATGATTATTAAACTGATCTCGCATTAAAATATCATTAAAATATCATGGAATCGCGTAACGTTTTATTTTGCTATAGTAATTAATTGTAAAATGGTACGTTGAGTCTCAAAATGTCTACGTTTTTGCATATATATATATATATATATATATATATATATATATATATATATATATATATTTTATTTTATTTATAAAAACATTTACAAAAGCGACACTGACATGACGATGTGTAAATCTGTAGTTATAAAAAACTATGATCTTCTCAGGCAACGAGGTCTGTATTTTCTTAAGCTGTTAATATTTAAGAATAAAAAGAAAGAAAAAGAAAAAACACTAGATTCAAAACTGAAAGGTCACATGATCACATTTAAAATAATATTTAATAAATCGTTTGTATATCTTCAGGTAAGGGGTTAAGAAGTAAACCTATTTTTAGTATTCAATACATATCGTCTGATTTTGAATTAGCCAGCCAGATTATATGTTAAAAGGAGGTGGAGGGGGTAGGCCGGTTGTAGCAATTCATAAGAGGTGTTATGGAAGTGGTAGGGCAGTATATACTAAGGAAAAAGGAGGAAGCAGGGGTCTGGGTAAGGCAGCTTTATTGTATATGTGCATTTGTGTCTGTATATGTATGTGTAATGCATATTATTCTCGTGGTTGTCTTGGTGATTTATCTTAAGGCCGGTATTAAAAAATCTCTGTCTCTCTCTATATCAACTACATTTGAAGCTAAATAGTATAGACACTGTGTACATGCTGTACGTAAAATAGTACTTACTTTTGAACTTTTTCTAATAGGTATTCAGTTTTGCTATTAATCGAAGAGGTTTACAGAAGAGACGAACCAAGCCTAAATACGGATCGGTTACAATACGAACTCTGTTTTGAAATTAAATAAACCGAAAAGGGGTGATATACCGTAAAACTAAAGATCAGCCAACCATTCAATAATGTCCTATAGAGATTATTTTTCGGCAGTTTTTAATATGCCGTAAAACTAAAAAACAAAAACCAATCAACGAATTGTTTACACTAGGGATAGTGTTTCGGCATTAAATGAACACTCAAAATGGTGATATGCCGTAAAACAGTCCAATAAAACCAAAATTACACCTCCGCAATCCTGCAACTGGATTCTTCCATAAATAATAAAGACATGTCGATGTTACTTTCAAATTCTTGTAAATTGAAATAGACCTGAATCTAGGCATTTTCATTGACACACAAAAAATATTGGCCTCTGATTGACCCCGAAGCTCCAAAAGTACTGCTCTCATATAAACTTTGTATATTTGACATATGTCTGCCTGCAATCGTCTCTTCAATACTAAAGATTATCTCTTTCATTCGTGGCCTTTCTCGTCGCGCTGACATCAAACACGAGAGAACCGAATCTGTTCGCTGGCTCGCCATCTTCGTTGCGAGAGCTTTCGGGTGATGATCCCTAGTTCATCGCAACCTCTCACCGCAAAACAATTTGTCTTCTGCCCACTTCGCGCTTTTTAACGACAAATTCGACATCTCGACTTAGCCACCTTGGCCGTTTAATGTCTCTACGCTTTTCCGCTTTCTTTACGCTCATATTGAAAATAATATTTCATTTTATAAGCCGTCTCGATTGATTTGGATACGGCAGGGTGGGGTGGACGCTTGCTTTTTATTATAAACAGCTTCTGAGCAAGTGCAGTTGGGGAATAAAAATACATCTGGTATGTTTGGCCTATTCAAGAAAAGTGGGAGAAAAAGGGCGAAAGATATTGTAGCACTAGTTTTTAGAATCGGAAAGAAATAGACCATAATCCTAGTTTCAGAATATATTCTGAAAATATGAAAAGCAAAGTCCTTGAATATGTTTATTTCATTTTGGTCAAATACGGCACAAAATTATTCGCGAGGTTTGCGTTCACGTCGGGCAGCTTAATTTTATTGTGTTAATTACGTGAAAATAAAGATAGACACTTACGACCACACATTGAACTTAATTAGACAAGATACTTGGATCAATATATTTCAAATTAATCAAAATTATTAGGGAATTGCTTCCACGCTTAACATCCATAAAAAGAAAATACTATGTTTATTTTATTTTATTAATAATTTTGAAATTATCATAATTAAAGAAAAATAGAATAAAACTGTCAATAAAGGGTTCACAGCTTGGAGCAAGAGTGCACAGGAGTCCGTATTAATTTCCGGGAAACGCCGGGTGTTCACCGAGGGGGTGGAAGACTATAAATATACTGAAATAGATGTCACTCATTTATATCCCATCTTTTACCTATCTATGCTCAGTAGATCATTGATTCTCACTACTAAATTTATAGTTATATAAAGTGTTAAAAAATAAGAATAAACATTCAACCTGGCAACGCCGGGTATTACTGCTAGTATATATATATATATATATATATATATATATATATATATATATATATATATATATATATATATATATATATATATATTAATATATATATATATATATGATAAAAATGGGAGTAATATTCCAACGTAATGAAAAATCAAAAAAACAAAAACAAAAATGTTATTTATGTATTCATCAACGTTTCGTATTTATTTCAAAACTTCCTCATTATAATTGGTCTGAAGAAATAACACACAAGTACAAATATTTGGAACAGTAGCAGTAGGAGGAGAAACGCTCACATGGCTGCTTATGAAACGACAAATTATGAGCTATTAATAGATGGTAGCAGTGGGAGAAATTGAGTTAACTGTGGAAAGTTTGAAGCTGTAGGACTTATTTAAGCTATTGGGGTGGGGGTTAGCGTGCGTGGTGTAAGACAAAATGGTCGCTTATGAAAAAGATAAATCGTGTGTTTAAGAGGAGAGTAGCAGAAGGAGAAAACAAGTTAACTGTTGAAGGTGTGGGGGGTAAATTGATAGCGGTCGGAGTTATTTAAACTATGACCGAGGAATAGGAAGCGTGCGTTATATTTATTGAGGTAATATAGTATGTTATTGAAGCAGGAGAAAGGGAGAGTTAAATATCAAGGTCGCATAAGAGGATGGCGTAGACAGGGGAGGAGAAAAAGGATATAGCGAGGGGAAAGTATTGTAGCAATATTTAATATATGTATATATATATAAATATATAAATATATATATATATATATATATATATAATTTCTTTGTAATATAGCAGAAACAATCCCAGCAGAGTTCTCGATTGATTGAGAATTGAAGTTAAAAATTAAAGATTAAGAGCGTAATATTTATTTATTTTGGTACAGAAAAATTACTACACCATTCGTACCGTTGGTTGTAGGTACTGAAGGACTTAGCCATCCGGCTCTCTTCAGCTTCTGCTGGCATCTCTGACAGAAGCTGAAGAGAGCCGGATGGTTAAGTCCTTCTGTGCTTGAAACCGGCGGTACGAATGTTGTACTAATTTTTCTTTACCAATATATATATATATATATATATATATATATATATATATATAGCTGGGTACTCTATCAGACTAGATTAATTCTTGTCGTAGAATTCAGTTTCCAAAACACAACAAGAAATGTATGCTATAAGATAGTTAACTGGTTAATTACGGAGAGGAAAATTAATGTTCTTAACCTCTTTACTAACTCAATGTTTGAAAGGTAAAGAGAATTCTAATGGAATATTCGAATATCTATGTATGTCATATAGAGATAAAGTTTAAGCCCCAGAGAGATGACCCTTGATCTTTAGGAACTCTGACTGGAGTAAAATATAACGATATATATATATATATATATATATATATATATATATATATATATATATATAACATAAAATGCATTGTTATAAGATAACAAAAATACATTGACCTTAGATCACCATAATACATTGCTATTGGATAACCAAATTATATTGTTTTTATATAACCAGAATACATTGCTCTTTGAACACCAAAATACATTGCTCTTAGATAACCAGAATACAATCCTCTTATATAACCAGAATGCATTGGCTTTAGATAGCCAGTATACATTTTTCTTAGATAACCAAAACTCATTGCTCTTAGATAAGCAGAATACATTGCACTCACAATATATTACTCTCAGAATACATTGTTCTCAGAATACATGGACCCATAATACATTGCTCTTAAAATAAATTGTTCGTAGAAGGAAATTCTGCAGTGAAATTGGCAACATTACTGCTATAAGGGAATTTTATTGAGAGAGGGAAGCATTACTCTCAGAAAACACAACTCTCAGAAAAAACATTACTTCGTTGAAAACATTACTCTTGGCATTGGTAACCTTCTTCGTACTCAACGTGATCCACACTCAGCCACCGCCTCCTAGTATCTATTTCGAGAGAAAAATAAAATAAAAAGGAGAAATAATCTTTGGATTGTTTTAAGAATCAAATTGAATAATACGGTTAGGGATGATCTTATAGATACTAGGGCATGACGTGAACAGCAGATTGATCGGATCGGGCCTCTCCGACCTAAGTCTAGCCAAAGTAAGGACCAAAAATGGTCGAATGCCTAGCCACCAGGATCTCTTCCTACAGCATCACGGGTCGCCAGCCACAGCCTACAGGTGACGTCGTGTTTTGGGGGGTGGGAGGTGTACTCCCTTTGTGGGGTTGCAGTCGGCGAATTCGTAGCCCCATCGACAAAGCAAACCTACGTATTGAGCACTGCAAAAGTAAATTCTTAATATATATATACGTAATATTTTTTCTTAACAGAAACCGATTAAGAGCGGATGTTAATGACGAAAAAGTTGTTTTTTTATGCGTGGACTTCGTTTATTAACATATTCCGATTCATAAAATAAGAGAAAATCTCATTATATATATATATATATATATATATATATATATATATATATATATATATATATATATAAACAACATTTTATTACATTCCAAAGACCATAATTTTATTAATCTTACGAATCCGTTGGTTTTTAATAAAAAACTTTTTTTAAATAATGATTCGTAAGATGAACAATATATTGGTCTTTCGAATGTAGTCAAATCTTGTTTATTCATATATGCTCTGTTGTTACATGTTGGCAAACATCGAGCTTTAACTTAAAAGAGGTTGGTATATATAAAGAATAGGAAGTATATATCAAAATTAATATTTTTGACACACTATACTATATATATGTAGGTATAAATGCGAAAGGTTTTTTGTCGATTTACAACACTTATATTAACAGTAAAACGGGATAGAGTAATTTAAATAAATAATACAACATAATATTTGTAAATACTGCGTATATAGTTCAGACAAAAGACACATTTTAATGCCTAATTTGCATAACTATTTGTAAATTCTTCAAAATAAATAAATTTCTGGTGTTGTTATTTATCTACCTCCCACAAGGTAAGATGTAACACAAGGTCAGGAAAGTGGGATTAGAAAAACCAGCACTCGAGAAGTTGAGCACTCTGGTCATTAAAAATTGCCTGGGCAGCCCCGTCGGCATTCCCCGGTAGGGGCGCCTCAGGCAGTAAGCAATAAACTTACTCCTCCCCAAAGAGGGGAGGCAAAGCCTGGTGTTATTCAGTTCTAATTCTATTGTTCTATTTTTCTTATTTATGTTTAGATGGTATTAACGGTAATGAATTAAAGTGATTTCATGAATAAAAAAGGAGAAATTACTAAAACCTTTCTGTAATAATACTAACATCGCTCACTAAAATAAAAGATTTACAGACGAGGCATAAGTGAGAAGAGTTCATTAGGTAAGAGGGTTAATGACTGACCGCTTGCTTGCTTGGTCTTTCTCCTCTCTTTCACTCTCTCTCTCTCTCTTCCTCTCTCTCTCTTCCTCTCTCTCTCTCTCTCTCTCTCTCTTCTCTCCTCTTCTCTTTCCTCCTCCTTCAGCGACACCACATTTTTTCATGTTTTTCTTTGTAAATTCAATGATTATTTTGATCTCGTGGACAAACGTTTCGCATTTGTGTTTAAATGAACCTTTACACCTTTTCTTTAGATATACTTCTGTTTCTTAGAGCCCACACACACACACACCATTGTTCAGGCGAATTGATTTCTTTTTTGTTTCATTTCTGTACGGTCTTATCTAAAAGAAAATTATATTGCATCAAAATGACCAAATAGTAATGCTTATATATTCATATGTATAAGTGCGAAAGTTTTAGTTCTTGTGTTTACAATAAACTTATGAATTAAATGTTTATTATTTAAAATTTTGGTTCCACGTATTTCAAGTAGCGAGCTTTGCGAAGCGATAGTAAGCTGGCAAAGCCAGCTAGCATATATATATATATATATATATATATATATATATATATATATATATATATATATATATATATATATAAATATATATATATATATATATAAATGAATAGATGCGAAATTTGGACCAATTTCTCAAACTAATGGTAATTTAAAACCCAACATTCAAATCAATTCAAATTTACACAGTAGACCCATTATATCGTATATACTGCCCATGTATATACGATATCAGATGCAAGGTTAACTAATTTGCATATTGGTTTTGAAAAAAGACATTTTATTAATTAACTATTATGCTTTTGATTTGAATATAACATATAGTTCGATTTTGCAATATTGTTTAATTTAATAGACAAATAACATTTGCGTTCAAATGTTCTTTTCTTTAAAAGGTTCGCCTTGATTTTCCATGAGTTGCGTCTTATTTCTAAATTTCACGTGGAAAACCAAATTGATTTTTTCTTTCTGTTATTTTCTTTACGGCCACGTTTAAAAGACTAATAAATTTGTATCGAAATTATCAAAATCCTAATGTTTATCTATCTATGTGACTAAATGAGAAGGATTTTGTTTCGTGTTTACAACAATGTTCTGAATGAAATGTTCAATATTTTAAATTAATGTTTCAAGTACTTCAAGTAGCGAACTTTGCTATTCAATAGCGAGTCGGCAAAACTAGTTAGTTCGTGTGTGTATGAATAAACATATAATATTTGAAATGCTAGTATTTCTTGTCATTACAACTGTACCCTTTGTCTTTCTGACAATACCGATATATTTTTTATTTCATATATTTCAATGTATGTCTCTTCTTATTTCCCCGCTTCTAAATCTCATGTGCTCCCTTCTAGCATAAGCCTTCGTATACCACATCTGTCATAATTGACCCTGCATTACTCCTCCACACGCCAGATGTCATCACAGACGTCAACCTTTGTGCATCAGACGCATCGCTCTCTTTATTACCTCCAATGTCACATTGGCTCTTGGCGTTATTCGCTTCATCTTTATTACATTTTTGTCATCGTTGAAACAGGCTTTCGTGACATCAGCCGTTACCCAATGATCACACGACATAATGGAGCATGGAAGAGGTCACCTTAATCTCGGCGGCCACTTTTGATTTCCCCTTTCTTTTTTATTGTGTTCTTCTCTACCGCAATCTCTCATTGAAATATATTTGTCTAATCTCCCTTTTACTAACTGGCGTATTTTTTTCGTCGGTTTTCGCAACTGTTCCTACCATTACGTAATCTCAGCTGAAATGTATGTAGTATAAACAGTTAAGATGTACTTTGTTTACTTATTCGGCGTGTTATTAGAACAAGAACAACAACTATAGATTATGTTTTATTACTGCATAAATAACACTTACCTGTCAGATGATTCAATCTTCTACCTATATAAGATTGAGCACTTCTGCCACATCCTTGGATGTTCTTGCCTCAACGTAATACGAAATCGACTTCGCAATCTCGTGTGGGTGCTCTACCCTGTCCCCTGCATTCGTGTTTCTCACAGAAGAGACGCTGTTAGTCTTTTCCTACTCTATCACTATTTTCATGGATTTTACTCGACTGAACTCAAATCTGTGCTTTCTTCCTTTTATACGATTTACAGCAAGAACTATTTTTACTACCACAACCTGAAATAACTTTACTTTCTTCTCCGTTTGTCTAGCGTCCATGAACAGAGTTTCTTTCAAAGAACGTTTAATATCAGTAAAACATTACCTCGAGACTATTTTCCTACATACTACAACGTGGCGATATTTAAATAAAATGTCAGCGAATACTTGCCATAAACCGTCCTTATAAGTAATCAGACTTTCTTCATCCCATTAATCATTGTAATACTCTCATAATGTTCTTCGTTTTACAACTCACACTCTATCCATCTATTATTTATTTATTCTTGCGTGACTTTTGGTCTTGATAAGTGGTGACTGATTAGTAAAAAAAATTATTATAGTTCTTGTTAAATGGAATATTGAAAATACAAAAAATGTATTTTATTTTTCTTAATCTACAGACTAAGCAACAAAGTAGACGAATATGTAGTGTTTAGGGTGTATTAAATAAATTACTGTTGACTATAAAGATGGCTCCATTCGCTCTTTATCAGATCATGTTTTTTATCTGCTTTGGTTACCAGCCTTCTATTGATCAGTCACGTCTGGTGGGAGAATAGCAATTAAATGGAGAATAACACGATTAGAAATCAGGTCGTAAATACCTACATATTTATGTTAATGTAGTTTGCTTGAAGCATTATTTAGTATATATATATATATATATATATATATGGTAATAATCCAGGTAGAAAATATCCACAGGGTGGTAATCCAGAGAATTTTAACCGGGTTTATAAAAAGTGCTCAATATCAAAATAGAGCTTTATATATGATAATTTTATTTACACAGACATGTACAAAATCTGCGACACTGGCATGTCGATGTTATCGATCAACAGTTACTATAAAACTATGAGATCTCTGTTTATAGTAACTGTTGATCGATAACATCGACATGCCAGTGTCGCAGATTTTGTACATGTCTGTGTAAATAAAAGTATCATATATATATATATATATATATATATATACATATATATATATACATATATATATATACATATATATTCATATATATATACATATATATATACATATATATATACATATATATATACATATATATACATATATATATATGTATGTATATATATATATGTATATATATATATATGTATATATATATATATATATATATATGTATATATATATATATATAGTAGAGAATGGTAGTTTGCTTGAAGCATTGCTGGGTATAGTAGTAGTAAGTTTTTGAAAGGCTGTGGGCAATGCAAGTTCTGGGTAAGATGCAAGTTGTAAGGAACAAAAACAATAACAATAAATCGAATACGAAATATGACTTACTATTTATTTTTCCTTTTTTTCTAAAATCTTACATAACAGCAAGAGTGTTTTTAGCTGTTCGTGTGATGTCCGGGTGATTAAAAATCACTATTTTATATTTCGAGAAAAGACATCCCTTTGTCAAAAATAATTAAACTAGAAGAAAAACTTTTTTTTCTTCTCCGACTGTGTAGAGAATACTCTGTTATGTAAGATTTTAGAAAAAAAGGAAAAATAAATAGTAAGTCATATTTCGTATTCGATTTATTGTTATTGTTTTTGTTCCTTACAACTTGCATCTTACCCGGAACTTGCATTGCCCACAGCCTTTCAAAAACTTACTACTATATATATATATATATATATATATATATATATATATATATATATATATATATATAACGCTAACGTATAAAAGGTATTACCGTGCAGTGGTGTAACGGATAAACACGATCTGAAGCAAATTAAGACATATACATGTCGAATAAGTTTTTCAGTTTCAACGTTTTAATAATATGATTTTTTTTCTTGTTTTTTTTTTCATATTACAATCTTAATTGTCGTCAGTGCGGTTCGATGGAGGTTCCGTACAACATGATATTTTTGTAAAGAATTCCTGACTTAATACGTGTTTTACCCTTCATCTCAAACGTGCAAGGGAATAGCTCAGCAGAAAATGAGACGAACTAAAAAAAAATGAATTTGTTTCAAATCTTTTGTTAGTCTTTAATTTTAGTGTCACTTAAATCTTATATTTTATTGTGTATATTTAAAAATCTTTGTATATTTATATTTACCCTTTGTAATCTTCATTTATTTGCATTGTGTATGATTTGGATTATTCGAACTACTAGTCTCATCTTGGATGTCATTCTCACAACGTTTCAGCGGGCGTAACTTTTGACCATGCTCAAATTCATTTTGAATCTTTATATTGAACTAGGGAATCTATACAGAATTTCGAACTGAACTCTTTATTTAATCAACGGGGATAGGTTGTTTTTGTTTCGTCATGGACACGTGGTGAAACGGATAAATGTTCTATGCAATAACCAGTTCTAAGTGGCAGTTTTCTCGAGGTGTAACGTTCAATCCTTACTACTACAGACGATACTAACTAAGAATAAAATAAAAATTACTTACGTAAAAGATTTCTACCTGGTCATGGCTGACTAAACGTTGTGAGAAAAAACTCCTAGATGAGAACACTAATCCTAACAATCGAAATAATACAAATTATTAAACCATCATCGTAAACGTTCCGAAACATAATTGCATTTCTGTGTCCTGATTGTCTTCAAATTTTCTTTGATTTACTTACATTTCTTTCTGGTTTATTTCAGGTAAGTACTTTTACACTATTTCCGGTTTTCAAACCCAGCCGTCAATAGTACACAAAATTAAGGTAAGTGAAAATACTAACTTTCAAGTAAACACGGATTATTGGACATCTACTTATTAATAACGTTGCGACTACCTACATACTTATCTAACGCTGCATATTATGACAAATAAAATGCTTAATACAATGTCGCTATATCCACTTTATCGCTCGATTTGAGATGAGAATCCACAATATGGATGTCAATGCAAGCCGTAAGAGATCCCAGCTTCATTTTGACGTGTCCAAATTATATAAGTTACAATCTTGATTCATTCAATTTCTGTCAGACGATTCAGATGTTTTAGAGAAAGTGGCAAAATCTGGTCCTAGTTAGTTAAGGGATGCACGGCTGAGTTTTGGGATTTATAGGGTTTTTGGGTGGTTTTTTTATGGAAATCGCCTCAGACAAGGCATGGAGCCACTTGATGTAAGGAGCTGACACGAATGAAAGATGATTATCGCAAAGACAAGAATATAGGTAATAAAAAACAGACAGCAGGAAGAGAGTTCCACAAACTTGCAGTTCTTGGAAAGAAGCTACTGGAATAGAAAGCTCTATTACAATGAGGTATCGAAACAGCAAATTCATGAGGACAGGTAGGATCCATTGGAGAGGGGTACTTGACTAAAAATGTAATGAGGTATATATATATATATTCCATATAGTTTTAATCGTTGAAAAACTTCCAAGACTATATATATATATATATATATATATATATATATATATATATATATATATATATATTGCATTGTGTTGTTTTATTACAACCTGTTTTTCCGTTTTGTGCGATTAAACAGATTACTAATAATTGAATGTAATAAGATGAGATAATATATTTTAGGTTTTTTAAAGAATTGTAAAACCGACTTTCGAGGCATTGTTTATCTGGTTTATGGGACGGTTATGGTCTCTGTGTGTGCGTGTGTGTTCGTGTGTGTTATTCTTTTCATCTGTGTGTGTATGTGGAGACGTGCGTGCTTTGGGAAGGTTTGACCGATGGCTGCTTGTGCGAGTCTACGTGTGTTTATCTTTGAGGTTTTTTAATATCCTATTCAAGGCTAACCAGACGAAGAGGTAGTTAGTGGAAATATTGTAGCCAGAACGGATAGTACGTATTGTATGCATTCCCGTTTTTGTCTATGTATCTGTGCGTTTTCAGTTGTTGAGACTGAAGGAAAGGGTTCTTTGAAATTTGCACATTTTTTTATTATTCCTCTTTTGATATTATTTATTTTTATGTGTGTGTGTTTTCCTTGTCTGGGATGTATTTGCAAATATTATTTAAAATTTATCGTTGTTTAGGTGTGTCTGTGTCTGTATCTGTGTCTGGGTCTGTGTGTATTTATTTAAATATTATACACTTAAGAGTCTATTGAATGCTACCCGAGATTTTCAGCTCTGGATTCACTTGCATTTTTTAAACAGTTAACGAACCAGAGACAAGAAACCATTAAATTCCAAATGTATGGCGTGATAATTATTTTGTAATCATGCTCGAAAAATCAAGACTGAACAACATTTGTAAATGTGTACACATGTTTCAGAAAATTATCATATAATCTTTTACATAATCTTAATAAGCTCTTTTTTACATGAAATGTAAACCATTAACCTTTAGTCTATGTACTATATTTAATATGTGTTAAGATTCATTATAACTATTTTAATTGTAAATATTGTGTTATGTAATCCCCTTTGAAATATAGCAATCGTTCGAGTTGTAAAACTTGGAATTTTCTTAAAATATAATTATATAATACATATGTGTGTGTGTGTGCGTGCGTGTGTGTTCATTCATTATGTCTGTACAACAAAAATTGTATTAAATGGAGCGGAAAGATTCTTTTATCCTAATGATACATCATAATAAATCGAGGTGATCCGATAATCATAATCTGTAAGATACACTCACACATCGTGTTCTGCGTTCAACTTTTATCTGTTTCATTGAATTGCAAAAGAAAAAAACTAAGCAAGCAACACGTAGATAACGTTTATTCGTTGCGATGGCGAAGATCTGAACGACTCACACTTCAAGAAGCGTAAGTACTCAACTCTTTGACAGCGGCTGTTACCATTTATTGACATGTGTCTTCGCCGAAATGACTTCCGCTGAATAATCACGACGTTCAAGCGAATAATTCTAAATAAGAGTTTTATCTTCTTTTTTTTCTTCTTCTTTGTATTCTTCTTCGTCTTTTTCTTCTTAACAGCAGTTTAATGAAGCGATTAGCTTTTTCAGGTTTTTTTTAATGAATTCGTTTGAATAAAACAAGGGTTTGCAAAATGTTCGCTTGTGTTCATATATGGAGCGATCTTAATATCATAATAATGCGGACTATTCAGAGAACTATCCTCAGATGGCTTGCTGTATTCACAACGTTTCGGCTAATGTAAACTCTGAGCATATTTAGGTGCATCTAGTGGAACTTCGTAACCATCTGATCAAACTTATGTTGAACTCAGGAATTTAAACTGAATACTGATATATATATATATATATATATATATATATATATATATATATATATATATATATATATATATATGTATATATATATATATATATTAGCAGGGCTACCCAGCGTTGCCCGGGGCAAGGAACAACAGAATAGAAGATATTAGTGTGTGTAACAACTTTATATTAAAACTTCTATCTCACTCTCTAGCCGTCTCTTTATTTTTATTTTCCCCTCACCCATTAATATTTTCGTCCATCTCCCCAATCATCTCTTTCTACTCACCCCAGACAATTCCTCTCCCATGTTTTAATGTGTTTAAAATAAAATAATTAATCTATTTACCGGAGCTACACCTTTTAAATATAATACAGTTATTGCTCTTGAACAATGCCGAGTAAAACAAAACACAATGACATTCTTGATGCCGTGTAATTCCGTTCTCCCACCCGCTTTCACAATAATATGAAGAGAAATGATGTTGATAATAAAAATAGTCCAAAGAGATTTTAATGTAATACTGTAATTTACATTTATTGCTCCCGGACAAATCCAAGTAAATCAAAGATTATGTTATTCCCCAACCCCGCCCACACTTATCAAATATAATACAGTAATGTTTACAATGACAATTGTATTGTAGAACAAAAGTTTTTATTACCCCGCCTTAATTATCAAATATAATACTGTAATGTTAGTAAGAAGGCCTTCACAGCACAGTCAAAAGTAAGTTTAAAATTAAAAATATGAAAAGAAAAAATGTTAATATGAGAATTTTTTAATGGTCCGGTTTGTTAGAATTTGAAACATGCGATACTGATGTTGTTCTGATATACACACATTAATAAATATATATATATCGATTTCGACGTATGAGTGCCCCACCAGAGGCTGCCCGCGCGTGAATTTGTAATTGCAAGGGTTGCGCAATCCCAACAACCGCTCTCCTGAATCGGCATTGCTTGATTCCAATGGCAAGTAGTAATACAAGACGACTGGAAACAATGCCGAGATAAGCAGAAAGCACATACAGCACCTGGTATTCCCAAATGGTCACCCATTTAGTACTGGCCAGGCTCGACGCCGCTTAACTTCGGTTAACTTCGGTGATCTAACGGGAACCGGTGTGTCAACGTGATTGTGCCGTATATATATATATATATATATATATATATATATATATATATATATATATATATATATATATATATATATATATATATATATATTAGTATGTCATGCATCCACATAAATTTTTATAAGAAGATATAATTTTTTATGTATCAATTTTCAGTATTTACTTCAACAGTGCTCGATACGTAAGTAGAGCTAGATAGTAAGCTATGAAAATATATTTATGGAAATTAAGCTACACAGAGGCTCCCGCGTTTTATTGCCGGGGGAATCTTCAGGCTTAAAATATATATATTATCAGGGTTACCATGAGTTGCCCGGGCTAGAATGTGTCATAGGATCATAAGCAACATTATGTTAGGAGAGTATACTTTAACAGCAAAATTGATGTTGTACCCACTAGGCTATTCCGATAAAGTTTAATCCAATTAAACTAATGCTTATTAATATATTAATGTCATAGTGTCACATGTTAAAAATGTGCGCTTAGCTCCTTTATGGAGAAGGTAGACATTCAGAAATACTTCTATTATGTTCACATGCGAATAGTGCATATGAATACACTTATATTTAAGTTATAGGCCCTCATCTGTCTTCGTTTTAGGGGCAGACATGCACACAGACAGGAGGTAGTCCCCTTTATTATATATGCATGCGTGTGTGGGGGTGTATGTGTATGTCAGTCACCTATGTACAAGATTCAGAACTAACCGCACGCACACACACACACACACGAACACAACAGCCAATTCGGCGCCAGGGCCATAAAAAATTATAAATTTCAAAAGAAAACTCAAAACACTTTCTTCAGAAGATGACCGATAAAATAAAGGTCAAAATCACACGTACTTATTATCCACACACGACTTTGACGCAAAAAATAATAAAAAATAAGAATAAAAAATATCAAAATATCAAAACACATACACACAAACGGAGAGAACACACAAACATCGCAGAAAGACACACATACACACACAGACATTGAGTTATATATATATAGTATTATTCAGTAAATTATAAACTTTTTGACATGATAAATTAAAATTTTATATTATAATCTAGCTCTGAAAATAAGCATTGTTAAGTATTGATTTTATAGCTTGCTTATAATATTTAAAATTTTAATGATGTCATAAATTGTATAACCAACAAAATTATAACATTGAAGTTCTATTTAGCATAACCTCCTACCCATTAAGCTTATTTTTATCTGCAGTATTTTATATATCCTGTGAGATTCATAAGATCTAATTAGTTGATAAATACATTTTGTATTATTTGGTCTCTTGGAAATTAAATTGGTTTGAGTCATTAACTTAAGCTTTTTATTATATATATATATATATATATATATATATATATATATATATATATATATATGTATGTGTGTGTGTGTGTGTGTGTGTAATTATTATTATATCAGTTTATAATACTTTATACCCAAACAAAGTCGCAGTTTACAATTGTTTCAAAACTTCTTCATAGTAAATAAAAAATTACGGTATTTTACCATAAAGAACAAATTCTTATCTTCTGTGCCAAGATGTAAGCATAACATCTTCGCCGGATGAAGAAATAAGGTGAGTCAAAAGTTCATCCATCACTTAAAATGAAGTAAATGAACCAATTAATCAAAATAATACTCGACATTTGAAAAACACATAGTAGATGTTATAAGAAATATATTCAAATATATTTGATTTATGTTTGAGGTATGCATTAAATGTAGCCATATATATTACACCTCATAACTTACTATCTGTTGCATGCGCTAGTATACCTCCCAGCCGGAAAATTTAAGATATCCCTGCTAATTCTCTATGCATAATGAAGAAACATCATTTCTCGATTTGCTTTTTTTGTTTTCTCATCCAATACAAGCCTAAAACAATACGAAGTATAACTCACCATACCATGAAGATTGTTTAGACTGTTTTTCTACAGAACCTCCGATCTGTTTAACACATTGCCACGGGAATGCTTCCCTGCTGACTACTGCATGGTTTTCTTCAAGTCCAATGTCAAGAAATAATTGTTCAGCCATGCTCTTAGGTAATCAAACTCTGAACCTCTTATAATAGTGTTCATCATTAGGCTAACAATCTCATTAACATTACCTTCGAGTTCATTGGCAAGTGGTGATGTTTTTGCTTTTACTTTAAAGTGCTTTCATCTGTCGAAAGAAGCATAACTTTGTGAAATAAGGCACAATTTATTCATACGTACATTATTGCAATAAAAAATTGTGATAACATAAGTATTGTTAGAACGAACAATAACAC
This sequence comes from Sepiola atlantica, assembly GCA_963556195.1. Classification (NCBI taxonomy): domain Eukaryota; kingdom Metazoa; phylum Mollusca; class Cephalopoda; order Sepiida; family Sepiolidae; genus Sepiola; species Sepiola atlantica. The sequence continues at coordinate 131,638,690 of OY744527.1, read as the reverse complement.
AAATGTTAGATGAAATGTTGAATGTGTTTTCCGTAAGCAGCTGCACAACGACGTGGACAGTCTAGCCAACTTCCAGTCGCCCTTTCGATGACTTCAACTGGGATATTTCCCAAGTGTTTATGAACTGAGCTTTTAAGGATATTATGTGTGTTACTTCTTTCTTGTGTAGTCGGAGTTAGCATAACAGTAAACTTGAAACGGTAAAAATAATTACGTTGCGAGCTGGATTTTTCGATTGCCATTTGTTTTGTTCAATGAAGTCATGAGTATCGGAGAGATTCAGACTAACAACCTCGAGTGCCATGTTTCGATCCTGAACTCGGGTAGCTTTTTATTTTAATGAAAACAAAGTATATTATGTTTTTATATAATAAAATTTAAGTCAAAAGTGTCCTTGGATGTACGGACCATTTTTTCATCCTGTTGCTAGGTCGATCCATCTCCTAAATACCCATATGTAGTAAAATGCATTATGGTGGACTGCAGCTATATTCATGTTTTTGTGAGACAGTCTGTACGTATGATTAGCGTGTCTGTCGTGTAAAAATCGGAATCGTTCTTCTCATAGTATTATACAGAGATAATTTAAAGTTCATTCTTTTTGCTAGGACATCTGGTAGTATTGATTCTAACTGAACGACCTCACTTAAATCATGATATTCTATAGAGATAACTTAGTATACATAGGCGAATGCAGAACACACTCATAAAATAATCATAAATCGGTACTCGTCGATTTTAAATCACCGTTGATTAAAATGTGTCGTGTCTTAGAATTGAAGTGCGAACGTAAAACGTGTCAAATCGCATGACGAACTTCTCTTTTTTAGTCAATTGATTAGTTTCATGATGAGTGTCGTTTGAATATTTTCTCCGTATGAAATGACGCATTACTTTATTTCAGAGACAGTGGTGGAGTTGTAAGACACTTGAACATAAGAAAAGCTAGTATGCCAAATGATATGATGAAGGAATTGAGATAAAAATTGGTCGACTTGTTTAATTCATTATCAATCAGTCTCTGGAGATGGTTGAAACAATTTTATCATGTGAGAACGAATATATCTATATTAGAAAATAGAACGTCTGTATGTGTGTATCTCCGTTTATAGAAAGACAGACTAGCGTGTGTACCTAGTATATGAAAGTTTATACACGTGTAGAATTTTACATGGGACATGATGGAATCAGTACTGAGAGTCTACATGTGTTTTAAAGGAATTTACGGGCCCTTTTCAAACATTTTGCACATGAAATAGAAATGTAATTAAGAGTTTTATTATAAAGGCGACTTACTAAAAATCGGTCGTGCTCAGTTGGAAGAGATTCAGACTAACAACCTCGAGTGTCAGGGTTCGATCCTGCACTCGGGTTGCTTTTATTTTAATGAAAACAAAGTATATCCTTTTTTATATAATAACATTTAAGTAATTAACATCTTCGACTATATTCATTAATAAACATCTCTCGTACTGACTATCAGTTTGTACGTCTCTATCACTTTCTCTACCACTCTATATCTGTCTTACTTTATCTATCCCTATATATATATGTCTATCTATCTAGATCAATATATAATAAAAGATAACGACGGTGGGTGTGTCTGTCCGTTGGTTTATAGAAATACAGACTAAATAGCTTACCTAAAATATAAAAGTTTATATACGTGTCGAATTTTCCTACGATCATGATAGGAATAGTCCTGACACTCTAGGCGCCCTGTTAAGGAAGTTATGGACCCATTTCTAACATTTTACGCATGAAATAGAAATTTGATCATGAGTGTATTTTTAATGAAGACAAAGTATATCCTTTTTCCATTATTCGAAATACTAGCAAATATATTCTCCCTCCGGTCGCATATTTTTGCTCGGCTGAGAGGATTCTATAATTGTGAAAGAAATGCATAGAATATTCAGTTAAAGCAAAATAAATAATTTCAATCGCTATTGACAATGTTTACCCATTCATTTGTTTTATTATTATCGCTTATTTTCGAATTCATGTTTTGAAGCATGACGTAAATTATAAATGTCTGACGTCACTATGAAGTTATAATTATTTTGTTAAGTAAATATTTGAAGTTCTATTTATAAGATCGCAAAGTTTTTGTTTCGATTTCCGATCATGGCTTTATTTGTTGGGAATTTATTATTTGTAATATTCACTATTTCTAAAAGTAGTTACGATCTCTTATAGAAAGGCAGACAAGAGAGTTTACTTAAAATATTAAAATGTATACCCGTGTAGAATTTTTCTAAGAACATCGTGGAAGCAGTCCTGGCATTCCAGGGGCCCATTTAAGGAAGTTACGGACACTTTTCCAATATTTTGCACATGAAATAGAAATGTAACTATGTGTGTTATTTAAACATACAACAAATATCCCTATTACTCAGTTATGAGAGACTGACAACCTCGAGTTTGTGGTTTCGATCTTGTATTCGAATTGTTTTTTTATGAAAAGAAAGAATTCCGTTTTGAGGTTTGTTAAAATATAATAAAATGTAAGTGAATGACATTTTAGATTTTTGTATGTTTAGTTAATAACGACTTTCAGTTTGTCTGTCCATCTATACCCCTCTCTCCCTTTCTCTCTCTCCTCCTCTTTCGTCCTCTCTCTCTATATATATGTATGCATATATATATATATATATATATATATATATATATATATATATAAAGTATAACGTGTGTCTGCCTGTGAGTCAATGTATCCTTTAATATGAAGACAGACTAAGAATTATATCTTAAGTATACGTGTAAAATTTTCCTATAAACATGGAAAAAGTGTCATGTGTCTATAACTACATCCTTAATGGAGAGATTAAGTTAAGTTTTACGTATATTAATTACTTTTATGTACGTAAAAAGTAATTAATAAATATATATATATATATATATATATATATATATATATATATATATATATATATATATATATATATGAATAAAAATTACGACACGTCCTATTAAGAGCCACAAAATTCAATATTCTGCATACTCTTTACCGCTTAGGAAGCTGGAAAATACTAAAACTAACGCTGTTTCTATCGCCAGTAAAAACAATAACACACTATGTAACTTAATAAATATATTAATATATATATATATATATACATATATATGAGAAAAAAGAAACAATATTTCAGACAATATATAAAAATGGAATAAAGTTTATGTTAGTTTATTAACCGAACGAAAATGGTCGTATCTTGACGGCCGAAATATCTCGGTAGAACTTTACAACATGAGTTTTTGAGTTTATTTTTGTTAGTTGTTGAATTGCTTATTCTTTATTCCATTTTTATTTTTACACACACACACATATATATATATATATATATATATATATATATATATATATATATATATATATATTCTAAGTAAAATTTGTATAAACAGGGTAAAAATCCAAAAAATTTCTACTGTGTTTATATAATAGTTCTCAATAATAAATAAAGCTATTTATTCATATTATTTTTTTCATTTCTACAAATATGTCAAACGCTTCACATCTATGGACATGTTTCGATCATTAGCTCTAAAGAGTTACGATCTCATCGCGCTAACAAAACATGTCTGTTTTTCAATTGTTCTTATTGAAAAAAGAAGAAGGAACACACAATTCAAAACAAATGTACATGTCCAGCAAAGTTGAAAATTCCACGAAAATCACAACCAAATCACAGGAAATGTTTTCTGAACGAATACTTTGGTAAATGTTACCAATTATTAGATTCAATTTTACATAAAACAGCTTATTAAATCCAAAAATGAAGATAAAGAAATCCGTCATCCGCCATATTCGCTAATAAGACGGTTTCTCCATTTAAGCCTGACGATGCCCTACGGCGATGAAACGCGAAAGCCTCTGTGTAGCTTAATTACCATAAATATATTTTCATAACTTCGACCAGAGCACACACCACTTTTGGGCATTATTACACAACGAGCTGCGTTAACATCTTAAGCACAAGATCAAGCGACACCGTTTCGTTTTAAAAAAAGGAAGAAAAAAATATTGTCGATTATCCTGATGAAGATTCTCTGTGTGAATCGAAAATTTGAATTTAAATAAATAATATGTTTATTTTAAAAAAAAAGCCTCTGCATTTTACTGGTTCAAAAAAAAACGTTTCAATTACAAAGTTTAAATGCATTCTATACAGTGGAACTCTTTACTAATATATATATATATATATATATATATATATATATATATATATATATATATATATATATATATATATATATATTATTTAGAGAGAGAGAGAGAGAGAAGGAGGGTGTGTGTATGTGAGAGAGAGAGAACAACTTAATTACGACATAATCATTTATTTACGTTCCTAAGAACTCAACATAAACAACAGTTTGTGTACAATCGTTTCTGAAACGATATGGGTTTTTATTGATAACGATTTACTTCATCAGCACAGGGTATAGACACCAACGTATACACATATATATAAATATATATATATATATATATATATATATATATATATATATATATATATATATATAAATATATGTATATATAAATATATATATATAGAAAAAAAAAAATAAATAAATTAATCTTGTATTGCTAATTTGGCTTTTATTTCAATTTTATAAACTTTCCATGCAATACTTAAAACTTGAACGAAAAACACACACATTACTCGACAGCGTGCCAACGCATCTCTCGTTCGTCACCGGTTTTGAATCCTACCGCCATTTCATAACATCAAGGCGTTGACGTCGTACCATCTAAGACGTTTATCAAATTAACAAAGAAATAAGTTTCTTTATTCTTGTTTTTTGATGAAAAAAAAAAAAAAAAAAAATGACTCAATACTGGTCACCCCTGAAGAAGGAATTTTATTCCGTAATCGATAGGATTAATGTAAGAAAAAAAATAAAAAAATAAATTAATCTTGTATTGCTAATTTGGCTTTTATTTCAATTTTATAAACTTTCCATGCAATACTTAAAACTTGAACGAAAAACACACACATTACTCGACAGCGTGCCAACGCATCTCTCGTTCGTCACCGGTTTTGAATCCTACCGCCATTTCATAACATCAAGGCGTTGACGTCGTACCATCTAAGACGTTTATCAAATTAACAAAGAAATAAGTTTCTTTATTCTTGTTTTTTGATGAAAAAAAAAAAAAAATGACTCAATACTGGTCACCCCTGAAGAAGGAATTTTATTCCGTAATCGATAGGATTAATGTAAGAAAAAAAAAAAATAAATAAATTAATCTTGTATTGCTAATTTGGCTTTTATTTCAATTTTATAAACTTTCCATGCAATACTTAAAACTTGAACGAAAAACACACATATATATATATATATATATATATATATATATATATATATATTCTCAAAGATCTTGCTTAACTGGCTTACTATGTGGATATGCCTCTCTGTTATTCCGGACTGCCAAAGCGGTTTTAGATCAGGTCGTGGCACGATAGATATGATCTTTTCTTCCCGGCAACTTAAGAAAAGGATCATCGAACAACGGGTAGCACTCTATCAAGTTTTCGTGGACCAGACAAAAGCTTTCGAAACCGTTAATAGAGCAGCATTATGGACAATTCTCGGTTAAATTGGATGCCCACAAGGATACGTAAAAATGCTTAAAAAGCTTCATCAGGACATGAAGGCACGCATCCAGTTCGGTGGGTCACTCTCTGAACCAATAGCTATTGAGAAAGGTGTTAAACAGAGTAACATTCTTGCAACGACGTTGTTCTCTATATATTTTGCAACGGCTATCTCCCCCGCCTTGAAGAACTGTAACGTCGTTGTTCCTATACGTTTCCGAACCACTGGTAGGGTCTGCAACCGAACCTGATTTAATGCAAAGTCCAAAACCTTCAAACCGCTCGTACGGGGGCTCCATTAGCTCACACCGAGGAGTATATGAAGATGATAATGGACCTCTTGTCTCGATCATGTACAGGGTGGGCAAAAATAAGGGTCCTATTTTTAAAAATTCATAACTTTTTTATTTATTGATTTTTTTAAAAAAAATTTTTAGAATAAGTAAAGGACCCCTTCCGAAGCAACCATGAGCCGTATTAGCCCTAAGGAACGTACCCTCATTTAGAAAACATTATTTTTGCTTAAAAAACTCAAAACAGTGTAAAAAACAATACTTTAGTTTTTGTAAGTTTTAAGAAGTGTTTTTCGGCTAAAATTTGTTTTGTTTATTTCAAAAAATCTCGGAAGGGTCAGTCTACACACACATAAAGTTTGGTGAGTTTAACTTTTATTTTGTGGAAGTTATTCAAATTCAAGTTATTCAAATTTAAAGATAGGACCCTTATTTTGGCCCACCCTGTACCACCTTTTTAATCACCATCAATCTGGAGAAAAACAATATAATGCTCACTACTCCTCCAAGAGTCCAACATGTAGAGCCCAACATCTACATCAAAGGTACAAGATTAAGTGCAGTTGACTCATTTGTATATCTTGCTAGCACTTTCTTCGTGGATGGATCCCTCAACTCTGAGAAACTTTTAAGAATTGAAAAGGCTAGCAAAGCTTTTGGTAGGCTTGAAAGGCGCGTGTAGTTAGAGCCATTACCATCAAAATAAAACTGCGTGTACGAGTCATGCGTCTTGCTTATTCTCCCGTATTCTTCGGAGACGTGAACAACGTATCCGAGACACATCAAAGTTCTGGAGAGGTTCCACTACACTTGTTTCAGGAGGATCCTAAATATTAAGTGGCAATCATATACACCAGACACCAATGTTTTACAACAAGCTAGAGTGCTGAGCATAGACGTGCGTATTATACGTCATCAGATACGCTGGGCAGGGCACTTAGTTAGGATGGGAGATTACATGCTCCCTAAGCAACTGTTATATGGGCAACAACTTAATGGGAAACGTCAGAGACACAAACTTAAGTGATGTTTTAAAGATGTAATAAAAGAAACCACCTGAAAACGTGGAGAACTGAGAGATTATGTAATTCGAGTGATCGGTCTGGCGCAAGTGTATCTATGATGGATGTGGAAGATTTGAGGCAAGGCGTATAGAGTACTCCATCTTTAAACGTACTTTGCGGAAGCAATCAGTACCAAACGTGCCAGCCACATTTCAACCTTACTATGTGTCTGGTTTATGTGGCAGAGATGTCTGTTAAGGGCTGGTCTACTGAGTCACATGAGATCCCATTTTAGGAGACTAATAAACAAGTGTCAAACAAGAGTTTAATAGAGCTACATGCTAAAGAAAACCTGCGGATTTGTCTGTCAGACCTGCAGCAAGACTTGTAAAAAAAGGTAGAGTCTGCTAAGCCATCTGCGTGCCGACAACCGGGCATTACTTCTTGTGAAGATGGCCTTCTTCTGTACAGAAGTTGTAATCATCATTCATATATATATATATATATATATATATATATATATATATATATATATATATGCAAATTACCATATCACACGGTAGTTTTAAGGTAGTATATTATTATTATTATTATTTTATTATTTATTTATGTATATATAAGTAACATTTTAAGCTGAATTATTGGGGAAATGGTAGTTTTATCTGTACCATTGGAGAGCCATGCATATAACTGTCCTGTTTTTAAATCTCCGAAACAGTTTCATGGTAAACAGCTGAAGATCCCCGTGTTAATATTAGATGCTTACGTTAAGGTCTCCTGCTTTTGTTTCACTGTTAGATACTAAATCCCCCTTTTTATTTTATTTACTTACTATTATATATTATTTATTTATGAATTTTCCAACAAATGTTAAGTCTACACTATTTTGGATTTAGTTAGTTTCTCTGGGAATTTAAACTGCATTTTCCTTTTTTTTTTTCTTTTTTTTTTTCTTTTTGTTTAAAATAACTCAAAGCTTCTTTAGACTATATATATATATATATAGTAGTATAAATATCAACGGTGATGAAGGCAATCGTCCGTAAAAAATCAATATAAATAATGATATGTTAATATATTTTTCCTACTACATTTATATTTTTAATTTTTTGTTTAAGAAAATTAAGTTTTGTTAGAGTAAAACTATTCAGATCTTCATGAATTTGAAATGTTATTCATATTCAAATTGTATACTTTACTTACATAAAGTTTTTAAAACTTGTTCACGAATAAAACAACCTTTTCTTTTAATGTTTTGTAGTTGTGTGATTACATTCAGTTTTAATTGCTTTTTACAACGTGTGTCCATACTTTTCTCTCAATGTTTTCAAGAACATAATCAGATTGTTATGATTGTCCCTTCTCAACAGTAACGTGCAATCAAGGTAAACAAATGTGAGTTACTTATCAAATACATTTTAAAACATTTTATACGATAATAGAATTATATATTCATCATAGATAACAAACACAGAAAATGTCTAGCGTAAATTAGTTTGATAAAACTTTGTAAAATCAAAGATTGTGTCTTGTTTTTAAAGTATGTTTCAGAAGTAAAAACAAGATATGCTACAAAAAGAGAAGAAAAAGAGAAATTTCGTTTATGTGTGAGGAAAGGTGTGTGAAAGGGAGAGAGGGGTCGGGAAAGAGAACATCAGAAAGAGGAAAAAAAGTCGAGAAAATAGAGTTAGTGAAGGGTATGAAGAAAATGAGGAAAATATAAATGCAAGCACGAAATACAGATCATAGAAATAGAAATAAGATAAGTAGAAATGAAAGAAGGTGAAAGAATAAAGAGAGGTATAAAGAAATAAAAAAGAAAAGGGGCTAGAATGAAAGAAAGAATTAAAGGAAGTAAGGAAGAAAGATAAAAAGGATAAGGTGAGCGAGAAAGGGCGAAAGAAATGGGGAAAAGGGATAGAAAGAATAAAAGGAAAAAAAGAGTCAGAGAGGAAGGGAGAGAGATAGATAGAAAGAAAGGAAGTAAGAAAGAAAGAAAGAAAGAAAAAAGAAAGTAAAAAATGTTATGAAGAAATAAAGGAAGAAAGAAAGACATAAAGAGAGCTAGAAACAAAGTAAGAGAGACATGTAAAGATTTATGGAACAGAATTAGAGAAGTGAGACACAAGTACGAGATATTAGCCGGAAACGGAAGTCGAGCAAAGATGATTGATTGGAGGATGAATAAAAAGATGATTAAACAATTTCAATAAACAAATAAAAATCGCAAATAAAGAAGTGGTGGTGGTGGTGGTGGTGGTGGTGGTGATGATGATGATGATGATGATGATGATGATGATGATGATGATGATGATGATGATGATGATGATGATGATGATGATGATGATGAGCTGCAAAAATAAAAAAGAAATGATAAAAAAGCAATAAAAGAAGAGAAAAATGAGTTAAATGGAGAAAGGGAGATAAATAAATAAGTATATATATATATATATATATATATATATATATATATATATGAGAGAGAGAGAAGGCGGAGGAGGAAGGAGAATACCGAAAATCAAAGTGAAAGAGAAAGTCGGTCAAAGAGAGTTGATTGACTGAGGATGAAGAACTGATGATAAAATAAGTCCAATAAACAAATAAAACTACACGGAGAAAGAAAGAAAAGGAGGAAAGTAAACAGAAAGAAAATAACAAACTAAGAAAAAGGGAAGCGGGGGTAGAAGTGAAAAAAGACAAAGGAGCACAACAGAGACATATTGAGGGATATATATATATATATATATATATATATATATATAGAGAGAGAGAGAGAGAGAGAGAGAGAGAGAGAGAGAGAGACAGACAGACAGACAGACAGACAGACAGACAGACATACAGACAGACAGACATACAGACAGACAGACAGACAGACAGACAGACAGAGACAGGGGGGGGGGGAGAAAGAAAGATATGATGCGAGAAAAGACCGGAAATTCAACAGGAAGAGAACATTGGACAAAGAGAGTTGATGGAGATAATGATGGAATAATTGCAATAAACAAATAAAAAAGAATCCGAGGAAAAGGGATTCAATTCCCGCTTCATTAAATACCGTAATTCAGTCTGAGACTATCAAGCGAACTTGGAAGACATCACAAGGTTTTACTAACAACAACGAAATCAAGAAAAAAAAAGAAGAAATACACGCACTTACACTGATGATATTTCCTTCTAGTTGAGATAAAGATTGCAGGAAACATTCAAAATTCAGAGGTGTGTAGATTTTATTTTTTTGGTTTTTCTATCACTTAACCTCATTCGACCTCTGAAAAGAACCCCCCGCATTTCTTTTCTCGTAACTTTTGAAAGAATTACTATTTTACTATTAAATTCAGTGAGTTTACCTAGAATTGATATTACTAAATGCTTGTATTATTGATTTGAAAATAAATATTATGTAACTATAAAAGGCATGTGTTCACAGAGGTGAAATAATCAAATTGTTAACAAAAGAATTTATAACGTCATCATGACGTCATCGTGTAAACTCTGATGTCATCCGATATATTTTCAGTGTTATTTTGTTATTAGCATTACCTCTTGGAAATTCTACGGTGGCTTGATTACCGTCTGCTGTATATTTGTAGCGTAACAATACTTTGTATCATTTGGATTACTCGAACAACTGTTCTAAAAGTTCCGAAACGTAAAAATAGTTGTCGCCTAAATTTTATTTCATAAATAAAGCGAGTGTTCTAACCTGTGAATTTCTTTCTTTTTTATTCACAATTCAAATCTTTGCTAATTAATAATCTCAGTCTTTGCCGAAAAAATAATTGTCGGGTCAATATCTGTTTAATAAATAAATAAAACGAGTGTTACTTTTAAGAGAAACGGCGACAACACATATGTATTTACGACATCTTATACGAGTAGGGAACTATTATTTATGATATGGGGAAAGTCCATTTTTCCAACAACTACATCAGATATTTCTCAAATTCTTTTATCTCTTTTAGAATGGATAGAAAATGGGTGTGAAATAAGTGTAAAATGAGGGTGAAATGGGATAACGTACGTACAAAGTTACACTCGTAGTTTTATAGAAGTTTTATAACAACACAAACACATCTCTAAGGCAAACCGATATATCGGTCGTGAACACTGACCATAATCTCTGGTAGAAAGATTTATTTTACATATATTCCTTCAGTCGATTCGTGGCGTTTCCTCACTTTTTGGTTTTAGAAAATCTTGAACATTATAAAATTATAAAATCTTGAACATTATTAAATAATACAATCTTAAACATTATAAAATAATAAAATCTTGAACATTACAAAATAATAAAATCTTGAACATTATCAAATTATAAAATCTTGAACATTACAAAATAATAAAATCTTGAACATAATGAAATAATACAATCTTAAACATTATAAAATAATACAATCTTAAACATTACAAAATAATAAAATCTTGAACATTATAAAATTATAAAATCTTGAACATTATAAAATAATACAATCTTAAACATTATAAAATAATAAAATCTTGAACATTATAAAATTATAAAATCTTAAACATTATAAAATTATTTAATCTTGAACATAATAAAATAATACAATCTTAAACATTACAAAATAATAACATCTTGAACATTATAAAATTATAAAATCTTGAGCATTATAAAATTATAAAATCTTGAACATTATAAAATAATACAATCTTGAACATTATAAAATAATAAAATCTTGAACATTATAAAATTATAAAATCTTGAACATTATAAAATAATAAAAGCTTGAATATTATAAAATAATAAAATCTTAAATTTTTTTTAAATTATGAAATAATATAAGTACTATTTTCTAACACATTTGTTTATAACTGAAAACGTTATCAAAAATTCTGACCAAAGCAACATTTGTATGTAAAATTCGTTGTCTAGTGATGCTATCCATTTGTGAGAAGTGTTATTGTGACAACATAAGCTGTTCTCGAATAAAACATAGTGGAGCTCTGAGAGGACCTCTAGTCTTACAGATCACTTAACAAGTCAACTTATTGAGTGCAATCAATCTTAAAAGAATCACATTCACTTTGTTTCATCCGGTAGTAATACCAACATTTTACTGAACCAATAAAACATGTAACTCGATATCATCCTCGGTATCATTTTCCCTTTATATTTGACAAGATGAAATTATTTAAGAATTCAAATTGGACGAGTCTACTCACAAGGCAGGTTTTCTGAACACTGATGATGCCTCAAGGAGTGAAACACTTCGGTCATAAATAATTTTACACAATTATGATTTTTTTATGTTTTATGTATTTTTATAACTTATGAATTGAGAAAGATAGTAAAGTTCTTGGAAAAGTTAATTATGAGTTTTAGATTTCTTTCAACAGTATTAGTTGAGAGGAATATATTCTGCTCATATATATATATATATATATATATATATATATATATAGAGAGAGAGAGAGAGAGAGAAATAGATTGATATATATATATATATATATATATATATATATATATATATATATATATATATATATATAGGCGTTCAGAGTTATATCATATTGTGATTTAATGTTAGTTTCGGAGCAAAGGGAGTCTTACACGTGTTTCTGGAAAAAACACAGAGCCTACTTGAACAACTTAAAGTTGCCACATTAATATCCCGTGTTCTGATATGCCAACTTAAATGTGTTCAGGTATGCTCTGATTTTTTCAAGAAACACGTGTAAGATTTCCTTTTCTCCAATATTAACATGAAATCACAGTATGATATAACTGTGATCTTTAATTTTATTTGATTATAGCTCAATTGCAATTTTTGCCATCATTATTAAAAAGTTCAAATATTGAATATTCAATTTCATCTTGCTTTGGAAATTAATTCTCATGAAATCGATCACATTGACGAGTAATTCTAGTATATATATATATATATATATATATATATATATATATATATATATATATATATATATATATATATATATGTGTGTGTCTGTGTGTTTTTATATATAAAATGTTAATATTTCAAATATAAATTTTATAACATAAAGAAATTGTCATAGCTCAAAAGTTTAAGGCTAGAGCTAAAGTATAAAAATATTTTAATTTAATTTAAACCCCATCAAATATAAGCAAGAACAGATTTACACCATTTCACAGAAATCTGTTTTTATTGTTAGCATACAATTGTTTCGGCATACCACCCAGATATTTATAAATTGTTTCTGTATTACATGAATTTATTTCTTGGAGTGGATATCTTCAGTGCTCATATATAAAGGAAGAAAAAAGGAAATTGTCCAGCCAAGTAAAGCCTAGATTACTGGCCGTATCCATTTGTGTTTAATATACAAATGTAGCTGTTCACTCCTGTAGGTCCGAGTCGCGACATCTACACGCTATGTGCGTTTCACTGATAGTTTTTTTAAATCGTTCGTCATCGACTTAGATATTCATCCCAAATCGCAGAAAATATAAACAAATGTTTTAACTAACCGTTTTTTTTTGTTCCGATCACTTTATTTCTTTTCATCCAAGTTTTTAACATAATTTTTTCCTTATTTTATAGTCTATAGTTTCACATGTAAAACTTTAGTTATTCATAGAACAACATTCCATCTATGCACCAAGAAACACTTTTATGTGCATACAATTGCTTCTGTTCTTCTCAATGTCATGCAAATGAAAGTTTTTCTTGATGAATATATGTAATGTTGTCCCTTGAATAACTAAGATTAAGAGCTCTAGTCGTACACTATTGAGCTACAACATAAACCTTTGTATTAAATAAAAAGAAAGTTTTTATATATATATATATATATATATATATATATATATATATATAGTGTAGGGTGTTGATTTACATCAACAAGTCGGAGTTTCGAGCAATGTGACCTCCTCAGAGCCACTACCCTATTCAACTAGCAAAACATCTACTATTCTGAAAAGTGTATATGTAAACATGAGGGGGGTTGATGTTTGGTGTTTTCTCCCTCTTTCTCGCTCTCTCTTTCTTTCTTTCACTCTCACTATCACTCTCTCTCTCTCTCTCTCTCCGTATATATATATATATATATATATATATATATATATATATATATGTGTGTGTGTGTGTGTGTGTGTGCGTTTGTGTGTGTGTGTATAGTCTTGGAAGTCTTTCAACCATTAAAACTATATAAGAAAAGAAACAACACATTTTTATCCCAATCCCTTGGTTGGAAAATTCTCTTGCTTTGTAAGTTAATCAATTTCACTGTGTTAGCTATCTCCCAAGAATGTATATATATATAGTGTGTGTGGACTGTTTATTTACATCAACAAGTCGGGGTTTAGGGGCAGGTGATCCCATCAGAACCACTACCCTATTCAACTGGCAAAATAGCTACTATTCTGAAAAGTGTGTATGTAAAGATGAGAGGTTGATGCTTGGTGTGTGATGTCCCCTCCCCTCTCTCTCTCTCTCTCTCTCTCTGTCTCTCATTATTCTCTCTTTCCCTTTTCCCCTCTAGTTCTCTCTCGATCATTCTTCCACTTTTCTCATTTTGTGTTTTTCATAAATATCACCCTTCTTAACTTTATTACTTCTACATTTTTTTTCAAGTATACATACCATCTTTCTCTATCTCTCTTTATTTCTTCTTTCTTTCTCTCGCTTTCTTTCTCTCTCTCTCTCTCTCTCTTTCTTTTTCTCTTTCGCTCTATCTCTCAATAATACCAATTAATGTGGGTACTTTCTCTCTATTACTCTATTTTTTTTCATTATTATTGTTTCGCTCTCGCTTTCTTATACTTTAATTTTTGTTAATCCGTTTCTCTATCTCCTTCTCTCCACACTAACCCTCACACTCAGACTATCCCTCTTTCTATCTCAACTTCATCTGTCTCTTTCACTCAACCTCTTTCTATGTCTACCCGGCTCGCTCGTACTCACACTCTCTCGCTCCCCCCTCTCTCTCATTCTCTCTTTATCTCTCTTTATCTCTCAACCTCTTCCTCTTTCAATATCGACCCTCTTTCTCTCTTTCTCTCTTTATCTCTCTCTCTCTCTATCTATCTATCTATCTATCTATCTATCTCACACGCTTTCATCCTTACTCTCTCTACCCAACATTCCTGCACACACGTGTTTTCCTTTACTTCTCTACCCCTTTCTCACCCCACTTTCTCTACCAAACTTTCTCTCCCCCTCTTTCATCTCTCTTTCTCTCTCTCTCTCTCTCTCTCTCTCTCTCTCTCTCTCTCTCTCTCTCTCTCTAACACTGATCTGTCTGTAGAATATTAGAATATTTAATGATGGATGTACTTTCCGTCACATTCGATTACACCCAACGCCATCTTATTTTCTTGCCTTCTCTTTCGATTGACTTACTCATTCTTCTTCTTTATACCCCCTATCCCCTACTTAACACAATTTTCTACTTTCCCGCCTCTCTTACTCTTTTACGCCATTTCTAATCCTTTCACCTTCCATAATTCACGCACGCTCCTGTCCCTAGAATACTGATTAAAAGAAAGCGCTTGCTTTCACAATTAATTAAAATTAGTTATATACATATACACATTAATGCGCACACACACACACACACATACACACACACACAGAAACACACACATCTCTCTATTCCTCTCTCTCTCTCTCTCTCTCTATTTATATGTATATATATATATATATATATATATACTAAAATGATTCATGGTGTTTGAAGAATAAAACGATGTTGTTGTTTTACTAATTTTTTATTCAATATTTCAAACACCCTGCGTCTTTCATCAGGAATAATCAAAGAAGAAAGTAAAAATGAAGAACCAAAAATACGAGCACCACTATTTGGGGTAAGAGTGTGCTACAAATCAGTCTAGACATATATATATATATATATATATATATATATATATATATATATATATATATATATCTTTCTGCATATATAATTATTTAAAAATCCTCATATATCTATCAATATATATATATATATATATATATATAGATAGATAGATAGATAGATAGATAGATAGATTAAGAAATACACATGTATATATATAAAATGTTATTGTTATATATTTTTCTTATATGTTTTATTTTGTAACGTGTAGGCATACCAAATATTGTTTTATGAAACTGATTTCTTCTGATTTTTTCTCAATATGCAGAAAAATAATACATGTTAAAAACATATATATTAGACATTAGAAACGATACCTTAAAAAACACGAAACAACATTCTAGAAGACCTACGCCCCAGAAAAAAAACATCGCTACCTGGCCGAAAACAAGTGCAACTATCAATTGGTATTATTAGGAGAGAGTGGGAGAAAAAGCGAAAGAGATGAAGTAAGAAAGATAGAAAGAGAAAGAGGGAGATTGGATGTATACTTAAAATTTAAAAAAAGTAAAAGTAATAAAGATAAATAAAGAGATATTAAAGAAAAGAAGCACAAAATGAGAATAAGGGAACGAATGATCGAGAGAGAAAGAGAAGGGGAAAGGGGAAGAGAGACTAGAAAGTGAAAACGGGGGACAGAGAGACAAAACACCAACAATCAACTCCCTGACACTTTCATACACACTTTCTAGAATATAAGATAGTTTACTAGTTGAATACAGTAATGGCTCTGAGGAGGTCGCATAGCCTGAAACATCGACTTGTCGATGTAAACCAAAACACAAACAGATATATATATATATATATATATATATATATATATATATATATATATATATGTGTGTGTGTGTGTGTGTGTGTGTGTATGTATATATATATGTCTATATATATACGACCTCTTCAGACCCATCAAAACACACACAGATATGTATATATAGTACTTCAAAACACACACACACACACACACACATATATATATATATATATATATATATATATATATATATATATATATATATATATAACAGAGAGGAAGAAGTATCGTATTAATCAGAGCTATGTCTATGTCTACGCTACTCAAAATTAGATTGGTTATTGAACGCTCTCAGGTGAAAATCCCAACGACACTAATACATGTATACACAGGCATATATTATACATATTATTCATATATATATATATATATATATATATATATATATATATATATATAATATTCTAATTCACAAAGCGTAATGACCATGAGAGAAGCATAAAGATGGCGATCTATATAGCTGCGCAAATTCATAGTAGCATGAAACACCTATCGTAGTAGCAGTTCACCGATTTGTGCTTCTTCCAGCACCGACGCAAACCGGCAATTCGAGTTCGCCCGGGCAGCAACAACTTGTTGCAACCATGGCGCTCTTGTTTTAATCAACAGGTGCCGTGCGCCTGCCACTCGCTCTCCGATGCCTTAACGTTCGCCTCTTTCTCTTTGTATTTACTCCTACCCATGACTATACTTTGAATTCAGACGCTCACTGTTCCTTTTTCATACCTATGCATAAATGCCAACTCGGTAGGAACTCGCATGAAATATACGGATACCTAAAATCTTACATTCGATAAATATATATATGTAATGAAATGAAAATCAAATTCACAAAATCAGAACAGAGCCGATTGAAGACAGCAGACCTGGCACGATATCCTTTCCGATAGACTTACATAATAATAAATCATACGTGGTTCAAATGATAATCACAAAATTCGGCATGCACACACGCACATTATATATATATATATATATATATATATATATATATATATATATATATATATATATTAATTTCAAATAACACTATATGTGGGGGTGATCATCCATCGAGCCCTGCGGTTTCACGGAAACAATGGAAATCCATGAAATCGTTTGCATCGATGTACGATCCAATTAATGTATGCTTTTATTTGAAATAATGTATATATATATATATATATATATATATATATATATATATATATATATATATATATATATATATATATATATATAAGAACAGGGCAATTCCTGTTTGTTTCATTTTTTATCCATTTTTTCATGTTGACACACCAATGATCTAATGTTCTGTTCGAGTGTGAGCAGGAACTCGCCAAAACTGCTAACGTTTTCGACCCGTCAACATGAAAAGATGGATAACAACAAACAAACAGGAATTGCCTCTGTTGTTTAATCAAACATGCATTAATAAAGAAATGCTGCCTAAGTACACAAATATATATATATATATATGCTCTTACACGCGTAATTTTATCAAGTTACTTTAAAAAAAAAAAAAAAATATATATATATATATATATATATATATATATATATATATATATATATATATATAGCAAGAAAGACAAATCTCTCAAACTCGGGTCAAAACCGAACTACAACAGATCCCATTCTAACAAAGACTTGATATCCTATTAGATAGAGGGACATCCATCCATAATAAGTAACGTTCATTTTATTTCTTTTATTGATAAATTATAATAAAATGCGAGAGAGAAAATATAGGAGGGAGGTAGTTTCGAACTGCCTTCTAACAACTATATAAATCAAATAACACCCATATTAACTAGCGACACACACATACATACACGCACATATACATATTTAATTGATTAATATATATATATATATATATATATATATATATATATATGTGGGGGGTGATCATCCATCGACATTATATATATATATATAAATATATATATATATATATTTATATTTATATAATATATATATATATATTTATATTCATATAATATTGTCATCCGCAGTCATGTTTTTGTCATCACTCCGACTCATCAGTACGGCTAGACCTAGTGAGATCCGAATACTTTTTTCTGGGCATGTGAACTTGCTTATAAAGACCAGAAAGGAATTTCTGACATTTTTTTTAAAACGTTTTCTTTCGAATTTTTTTTCTCATTACAATTTTTTTCATTTTTATTTTAAGTATTTACTATTTCCTTTTTTAAGTAAATAATTTCAACCTCCGATAAAATATTACGACGGTCATATAATTTGATAACAAATATATTACAAGTTACACTCTTTCATTGTCTTTGAATTTTGTTATGTTAATTTGTATATTTGCTGTCTGCTTCGCATTGTTATAGCCTTATATAACAGTACTTTATACACTACCCATAATGCCTGAAGCAAACTAACCCATTCTCTTTCATTTTTTAATTAATTCATTTTTCTTTCTGAAATTATAATTTTCTATTACTCTTTTATTTTTCCCCTGTTTTTTTTTATTTCTATCTCCTTAATTTCGAACGTTTATATCAATAACATTGGATGTACGCTATAAAGGATGTACGCTATAAATCAAAGTGTAGTATCTGTTCGATCCTCGGTCGCAGCAGGAGAGTTTTTTTTCTTGACTGTGGTATTTTTTTCATTATTTTTGTCTTATATATAGTGCCCCTTTTTGGGGAGCTCAGATATAAGCCTACTTTATGCCTAACTTTGCCCTCGTGAGGAGGGAAGTAAATAAGGACTGATATGAAAGACTATGAATGGACACGTGTCAAAAAAGTACAGAAATGTAGAAAAGAAACTGCAGCGGAAAAGTTCGTTAAGCTTAGTTCGAGTACCGAGTTAAGGGACGTTGAGCGTGGTCAGCACTAACATGGGTGACCATTTGGTGCTGTGTGTGTGACAGCTCTCTGCTTTTCTCGGTTTTGTTTCCAGTCATCCTGGACCTCTCCTTGTTACTTGGATCAAGCAGTGCAGATTCAGGTGAGATGTTGTTGGTTATTGTGCAATTCTTGCGTCACACTTGACTTACTACGAATGCAGCTTTACAGGGGGCATCCATTGTCTATCTAGTCGAAACGAGGGCATGTTCTAGTGCATAAATTATAGACGTTTTAACTTTATTTTCTAAAAAGTTTGGTATTTTAAGTTTGGTCAGTTAAATAAAACAGTCAAAACGAAAGACGATATAACCTTTAATTGAGGATCTATTCAGAATTTAAATAATATTTATTCAGTTAATGAACATTAAAACATGGAAGGTATTTAGAGTCCGATTTGTTGGGGTTTTTGTTCAATTTTCGTTGTTCATTATTATAAAGAATACATTTAATAACAATGGATCATCAACAGTCTATGGAGAGTATAAACACGCCTAAAGTACGAAAATTACTTATCCCACCTCTCCCTTTCTCTCTCCCTTTCTCTCTCTCTCTCTCTCCCTTTCTCTCTCTCTCTCTCTCTCTCTATGTATATGTATATATATATATATATATAGAGAGAGAGAGAGAGATAGAAGAAAAAAGAGTGATAAATATGCGACGATTGTCCAAATTTATTTCAAATTTCAATTGTTCAATGCAAGGTTGTCAGTAATAAACTAGTGTTTATTTTTCTTTCCTTAAGCCAAGGCTTTTCAAAGATCGAAATCTTATCATCAGAGGAGAAATACAGATGGATAAGTTGGCTTTCGAAAAAACCAAAGTTCAAATATTTGAAAAATATGAGAATTATTTTTAAAAATTATTAAAATAATTTTTGTCAAAAAACGTACTGAATGAAAAGAAAATTTCGTGAGAAAGATATACAATTGTCCGGGTGGTAAGTTTCCGTTGAAAAGGTTCGGTGAAATTGTAGAAAGTGAAGAAAAACACTTTGCATGGGAGCAGGTTGGAAAAAGTGCTCAAAAGTAGATAAGTCCAGATGCACTTAAAAGAGGCTGTGAAGAGGAAAACAGGCCATATATATATATATATATATATATATATATATATATATATATATATATATATATATATATATATATATATATATATGGAACAGAAACTAATATATAATATTTAGAAAAAAACTCCACAAACATCTAAAATTACTTTTTATATATCTTGAAATTACTTATAATCTACAAGCATGTAATTTGGATTATTCAGACTACTATTCTCATCTACGATGTTATTCTCACAAGGTTTCGGCCGATGTAACCTTTGACCGTCTTCAGGTTCGTCTTGTCGAACTCGGGAATCTTTATGTTAGATTCAGGAATCTGTACAGAATTTCGTACGAACCCTTTAATTAACCTACTTGAGTAAAATTGTTCTTCTTCTTCTTAGATTGTTCTCGTGCTCTGGTTCAACGGACTTCTGAAGGTTCAATAATCAATCCTCACTACAGGCGACACCGACAATATGATTAAGAATTACTTGACACATCTACTCGGTCATGGCTGACAGAATAAGAACAATATACCCACGTGTATTAAATAAAGGGTACAATTTGAAATCCCGTACAGATTCTGGAGTTCAACATAAAGCGTGAGTTGGACGAGACTCACCTGGAGAGCGTCGTAATGATGTAAGAATAACACCCAAGATGAGAACAATAGTCCGAATAATCCAAATAATACAAATTATTAATCCTCATCTAAAAAAATTCCGACAAAAAGTATATACTTTTCATGTTATAACCAGAACACGCACGCTATCTTCAGGAGAAAGTTTTTTAAAAATTGTTTTAAACGCCCCCCCCTCCTAAACGAAAATAAAACTTCTACGCACACGCAAGAGCCTACAACTATCCCTGAACCTATGATACAAACCCCCTCCCACTGTAAACAAAGCAACCCGTTACTTTTTGAAAATCAGAAAATGTATAGAATCATCCAATTTTAAGTAAATTAATTATATATTTTATAAGGTACGAAATATTTTAGTTATTTTTCAGCTCACTTACAACCCCTATTTAAATGCACTGCGTAACCAAAAATAAATCAGTCATTAAACGCATTTATTTTCCTTTTTATAGATATCTCCCTAGAATCTATTGAAAACAAAAAGATTGTTCAACTGAAAATACATAGAAACTATATTTTGTTAACTTTTTGCAGGGTCTCTATATTTTTTCGACGGAATTTTAGGTAACGGGGCAAAATCAAACGTCGCGTAAACCATTCTCCACCAAACCATATAAGGTTTTGACCCCGTAAACTATCCCTTCTCGCGACCCCGCAAGGTTGCTCTCCTCTCCTGCGGTCGAATGTATTTAAAGCCAACTGTGACATCTAACTATACAAATTGAATGGAAGAAGAAGTAATCTGCGGAAATATGAAAAATAATCGTTTTAAACACCCACACACAAAAAGAAAAAGACACGGAGATGCGCGCGTCGAAAATGTTCTTCTTTTCCACCCACACAAGGCAACCTGCGCCACTAATAAGATAAAGACCCGTCTTACGTTTCGCACAAGACCCATGGAGAAGAAACGAAAAGGATAGCTAACAAGAAAGCATAAAACTACGTACATACAACTATATATATATACACACACACACATATATATATATATATATATATATATATATAGATATAAGTATTTACGTGTAGAATGTACTTATCGGCAGAACGAAATTCAAAACATTGATTGGTTTTGTAAGTGACATCTGTACATAACTACGTCGCACTTACTCAGAATAATATATATTATATATATATATATATATATATATATATATATATATATATATATATATATATATATATACATACACACATATAAAAGTTATATTCACACAAAAATATAAATAGTTTACAGTAGGGTACCCAAAAAGACTTTACATAAAAACCAAAACATATATGAATATAAATATACTATATACTTATTTATATCGTAATAATTAAAACTACATTTGTAGTTAAAGTCTATTGAAATAAACGTACCGGAACAGACCTTAACAAGGCTTGCAACTAAATATATAGTGTTTACAAGTATATATATATATATATATATATATATATATATATATATATATACATGTGTGTGTGTGTGTGTGTGTATATACGTATGTATATACGTATTAATATGAATACGTAATATATGTATTTCTACAGTTATATTAAATAACTATGTATATAGAATAAATAACTTCGTCAAACTTTCTCGAATATTCATGATTTTGCATTCAGTTAGTTGTAGGAAATTACTTTTACACGAATCGATGTGTACATTTAATTGCATATTCTTAGAATTAAGCAACATTGTAATTCTTGAATATACATCATTATATTAACTGGAAATATATAAAAAGATGTTGAAGATGAAAGTACAGCGGAAGATTATACAATCCATAATAATTTTGGATAGTGAGGTTAACTAGAACGAGATAAAGCTTTTAAAAACTTTATAACTATTTTATTTTTTTTACGAAATCAAAAATTTAATTTAGTTAAATAGTTTGATATATCAGTGCAATCATAAATTTACTGCTGTTGTTGTTTGTTTGTTTTTTAAATTTTATGCAAGCAAGAGAAACTTTTATTTTCATTTTCGGTACCGATCACTTACTTTGCATCTTGTCAGCCATCCGAGCATTCTAAAATTAGCCGCTCTTCTCCTAAAACAGAAAGACAGAAAATCAGTTGCTAAAACAAAAAAAATCACTGAAGAAAAAGAAAAAAAAGGAAAAACAAAATGCCATTTGGTTCATTTCAAGAACTCAAAGGTCGTGTCCTTTATCCACCCTTGGAGGCTGCACAACTTGCGAAGGTCTCTTTCCAAAGGTAAGTCATCTTCTCCGTTTCTCATCAATCCCGCGAGTGATTATCGCGGCAATCTTACTCGCCGCTTCCGGTTCTTAAATTCATGTTCCTTTGTAGTGTTCCGCTTTCAATGTATTTATTTATAATTTATTTGTAATTTTAAGTTCCTTTTTGGGATCTCATTTTTAACTATCTTTTTAATGAAACAATTAAAAATATTATTCTTAAGATATTTACACCATATCAAATTCTGTTAAATATTTCATAGTTCCCCAACGTAGCACCTTTATTCTTTATTTAATAGGATATCTTAATTCATTAAATTCAATCTTAAAAGTTCTACGATTTTGCTGTTAATCAGATCTGGCATCTTGTTTTTAACAAATATATTACTCTATTAGCAAAATAAATCAATTAGTTCATAGATCTAGATTTGACAATAACCTATCAAATTGAAGAGAATTATTTAAAAAAAAAAATATATATATATATATATATATATATATATATATATATATATATATGAGTGTGCGTGTGTGTGTGTGTGGGTGAGAGAGAAAGAGAGAGTATAAGATTCACTCCTAAACTAACGACCCGATTATTATGAATTATGAAACATATATTTAATGTACGTGGCCCCCAAATTCACACAACTCCTTCCTGAAAACAATTTTTAAAAAGCGAGATACAAAAATTGTAATACAAAAAAAAAGAATTTCTCTGCATCAAATTTTGAGTTATATTATTTAACAAAAGTTTAACCATACTATTGCGCGTAAGCGTAACCGTAAGCAATATGTATACACGGGGTAAATTCCTAACCTATGAATGAATCATTATGAATTATTGGATACGTATTCTAGGAATAACAGTGAGTAATGTGGCAGTATTTTTTTGTAAACGTTACAATTTAGGGGTTTGCCTCTGTAATCGCCCCCTACTCCCCCCCCCTGAAAAACAAATAAGCAGAATACAATTTACTACCGAATAAATAACGTTTACTTATTAATTCATCAGAAATAAATTAAGTTCCGTTACTTATGGTATAGAGTACACATGTACATGTTATATTTCTCTAAGTTTAAAAATATGTAGCTAAAATATTTATATATACGAACATTTTTTGCTACATATGTGCATACATGTTTCAGCTACGATCTCATAAAAAATCTTGCTGAAAAAAGCTTATTTGTCCATGGCCTGTAAAATCTAAACTATGAATAAGGTCGTAGCTGAAACATGTATGCATATATGTAGCTAAAATCTGTGTATAAATAAAAATGTATGCTAAAATACCGTTCTATATATTATTGAACACTATGTTATAAATACCATAGCTACAGTGAATGAACTCATATGAATTAACAACCGTACAATTATTATTCCTATCACAATAGAGCCTATTATAAAATAATTATCTTTATGTTTTTAAAATACACACAAACATGCACATATATATATAAATATATATACATCTATTAGAAATTCAGATATCCACATATATATATATATATATATATATATATATATATATATATGATCACATGATTCAGTAAATGTTTATTTATTTGTTGTAATTCATAATAATGTATATATATATATATATATAGAGAGAGAGAGAGATAGATAGATAGATATATATCATATATATATACATATATATATATACATATATACAGATACACGTACTAACGTTTATATAGTAGCTCAGTTGTGTATAATACGACTAACATTATATAATCCTAGTTTATTCAAAAATTATTTTATTTACAAACATTTCATTTACAAACCTTTCATTTAAGTGATGGACAGTTACAAAATAACTAATGAAATGGTTTTTGAACGAACTAGGATTATATATATATATATATATATATATATATATATATATATATATATATATATATATATATATTCTTTTGTTTTACCAAAAGAGACAGAAATTTAAATTTCTAAAATCAAGTGAAATTATGATAATGAGTAACTAAATGAAATAAACGTTTGTATTATGTAGTGTGTATAAATGCATTTATTCTTCTCAGATTATAACATGAGTGAGTAAATGTTTATTTATTTGTTGTAATTTATAATATACATATATATATATATATATATATATATATATATATATATATATATGTGTGTGTGTATAGATTATTTATATATAGATTATTTATATATATGTACGTAAAAATGAGATAATATATACATATTGCATACACAAACATGCACACACGCACACACACATACACCCACACACACACACACACACGCATATATATATATATATATATATATATATATATATAATTGAATAGTATTAACACAGCCGTTATCGTAGCTTTAATGCATGTTCGTTCAGCAGTTGAACACTGTTGGTGACAGCTGACTTTAATAGGTTTAATCTCTCGCTAATTTATCAGGTTGTTTATAGTGGCCGTGTTGGCTAAAGCATCGAAATTTGAAATTAAAAACATGACTCGTGTTCCAGGGTTTCGAGTCCTGCGACCGGTATGAAAAATCATCTCCACACTGACGATTCCCGAAAGGATAAAACGTATACGTACGTAGTTAAAAACAAATATTTATAATTTATAATAATTAAATTGTGTCTACATTTGGTTATTGGGAAGTTGTATTTTGACCAGTTCTATTGGAGAGCTATGAATTTAATAGCTATTCTGTTTTTAAATCTCCGAGATAGTTATATGGTAAACAGCTGATGATCCCCGTTTTCTTTTCACAATTTTAATTCAGGTCCCCTGTTTATGTTTCAGTGTTATATAGTTGAATTCTATTTTGTATTTGTGAATTTTCAAGCGGTTAGTAAGTTTATACAAGTCCTAAGTCTGCGACATGATAAACTTAGTTATCATCCCTAGGTATTTAACCTTTTTTACTTCTTTTATAAATCACTCAAAGCTTCTTTTGACTATATATATATATATATATATATATATATATATATATATATATATATATATATAGTCTAAAGAAGCTATATATCTGTGTGTGTATACTAGTAGAATTTATGCTTCGCATTTCCATTATAAACAATGAAATTAATAATAAAACCATTAAAAATGTAAAGGTAATATATATATATATATATATATTATATATTATATATATATATATATTTACATATATATATGTAATTTACAACTATTCCATGTATATAGGCATATAATATTGTGATGTAATGCAATGTATTACGTAAATATGAAGCTCATTGCAATTGATCTAATCAGCCGTCATTTGTTATTAACTCACCAAGTATCCCCTCTCTTACTAAGTTTATGTTCATCACGCTCTTCCCTCATTACTGTATTACTTTATATCATTCGTTTTTGTAATATTATATGTGTATACACATGAAATACTAAAAAAACAAGGTATGTAAATATATATATATATATATATATATATATATATATATATATATATATATATATGAAAATTATGGAAATAATAATATTGGAGAAAAAGAAATCTTACACACGTTTCTAGAGAAATATAATATTTACCTCGCAACGATTTCCTGTGAAAATAGGAGAAGGAAATGTTCCGAAATATACTAACTTATTTGCTTATCCCAGTACTGTTTCCAGTCATCTTGAACTTCTCCTTGCCACTAAACTCAATTAATGTCAGGAGAGTTTCGATTGGGGATTGTACAACACTTACATATAAATTAATTCTTGGAAAAATAGTAATTAAAATCACATTTAATTTTTTAACAACATGACCCAACGTTCAACAAAACAAAACAGCCATTCAGAACGAAACAATTGGAAAATGATCATGGTATGACATTTTATTTTGTTTAATATACACATATACACACAGACATATATATATATATATATATATATATATATATATATATATATATGTGTGTGTGTGTGTGTGTGTGTGTGTGTGTGTCTGTGTGTATTTATATGAATACAGTATCTTCTGATATTTTAAAAGATGGGCATAATAGATATAGCTGACTTATGAAACTTTGATTCTGACTAGCCAATTGTCATGTGTCATTATTATACTATATTGTTGGCATTATAATAAAGTACTTCGTCACAGTCTAGTAAAAAGAAGTATGTAGCATCGCCCGAGCAACTTGAAATATGGGAAAAAATTGAATTACGACAGAAAAATTATAATCAGCGAAAGGAATATTTTAATTGAAGAATATAAAATGAGTTGTCTCCCTTACAACTAAAATGTTCTTTTTCTATATAAATTCAAAAAACTGTGCAAATACATCAAAATTAAGAACTAAAATGACTTCACAACGTTGTGAGCAACACCGGCTAGCGTCACCAAATGTAAATATGTACATGTACGTGCATGTGTATGTGCATGTTTGTGTGTGTGTTCCGTCGTTCCTGACTCCCTGTTATGTAACGATTTCAATAGTAGTGGGCGTAGAAGACGTTGTTTTAAGAAGAGAAAGTAGATGGAGAACACTTCCGGTTGCATCGTTAGTAAGTAGAGAAATCGTCTTGGTATGGAAAAAAGGAAGTGGTAGAGGAAGAAATCAGTGGGGGTCAACAAAACAACGCAACCTAATAGTAAAAATTAAAAGCATAGAATATTTCCCATCGTTGAAATATTTAAAGCATGCTATGTCATCTCATCCACAGTTTCCGAAATTATATTAAAGACATTTTGACTTTTTAAAACAATTTATAGCTCACATTTATTTTACGGAATGGGATTAACATTAACATTAACATTAAATTATGGAATTACTGCCACTTTAGCAAATCCCAGCTATTTCTATTGTCAATTTGATTCGAATAAAAAGGATATATATATATATATATATATATATATATATATATATATATATATATATATATAGAGAGAGAGAGAGAGAGAGAGAGAGAGAGAGAGAGAGAGAGAGAGAGAAAGACAAATTTGATGTACACTCCTGGGCTTTCAAGTAAGTGAGGTAACGGGTCACTAAGCGTAAATCATTGAATCCCTTAAAAAGAATTAAACTCTTCCGTAAGTCGCTAAAAAATACATTCATAAAAATCGGCATTGTACAATTCTTGACTGCCTCGATTCTGCTGTTGGCATTATTTTCCCCAATTCTTTCTAGAATCATGTATTACAGAAGAGACCACGTGAAGGTTGTTAATGTGGTGCTATAGAGCCAACAAGATTTCGAACTTTCCACCAGGTAGTCAGTTCACGTCAGTAACCGCTTCACCAAGGTCACTTCCCGACAATGGGTTATGTAAACATATTTAAATATATTATAATTTCCATCACTTTCGTCGAGGTGAGCGTAGTTAACGGTTAAGCTGACTGACTGCTGTCCAAACGGTTGGATTTCGAATCTCAGTTTGAAATACTCATAGTGTGTATTTACACTGATGAGTCGTGATACGGTAGAACAGCTGTCTTGACTATATATATATATATATATATATATATATATATATATATATATATATATATATATATTTATAGAAACATTTTTGGTTGCATATGTACATACATGTGTCAGATTCGCCGTCTTTCGAGAGCCAACTTCCTTAGACTTTTTTGAAATATCTGAGGAAGATGCATACACATATGTAACCAAAAATGTGTCTATAAAAAGTTATACTAAAACAGCTCTACCTGTTATTGAGCACTTTTTTATAAACACTTGAGTTTCATAGGATTAACATCTAGGAAACAAAAATAATACATGTTATATAAGATTATATAGAATATTTTTTTAATTTGAATTTCGTACTGCTATTAGCGAACTTCTGATATATATATATATATATATAGATATATATATATGTGTGTGGGTGTGTGTCTGTGTGTGTGTATAGTTCGACAGCAAGTCGTAGTTTATGCAGGCTTCATTGAAGACCACGGAGCTCTCTCTTTTCACAATCTTTCGTGTCAGTCTCTCGACGCGGCGAGCTATCCTGCGGTTCTAAGGTATTAATCGATGGAGTATGGCAGCTACTGTTGTGTCGTGGGCCATTCCTCCAGCGCTTTCGGTCTCTCGACCGTCTTCAGGAGGCTGTGTCTTATCGTTACCAAGAGCCATATTTCGATTATATATATATATATATATATATATATATATATATATATATATATATATATATATCAATTTATTTATTAATTAATCGCTTATTTATGATTTTTTTATCATTATTATTTTTATCTATTAATTGTTGAAGACTGATAGGGCGTTAGTACCGGTGGTGAATGCTATTTTATTAATTGGGGGTTGTAATTTTTTATGTGTAGAGCTTCGAAGATTTTTAGTCGGTTAGTACAGTTGTTTCTATGTATGATCTTAGTATTAGTTGTTAATATTTATCTTAGTTCGGTTAATTTTATTTTGTTTGTATATATATATATATATATATATATATATATATATATATATATATATGTATATATATATATAAAGAGAGATAAAGTAGATAGTAATCAGCAGCATCAGTGCAGTTCTAACGAGAGAAAAATGTATAAAGTTGGTCTTAAATTTTATGACTTTGTCGTTACTCTGTCCGTCTGCCTGTGTGTGACTAGCTATGGTCCGCGGACCGATAAAGTCATATAATTTGAAGACCAACTTTAGGCATTTTGAACAACGTGTACTCAATCGCCGCACACGAAGATGACCGGAAAGATAAAAGTCAAAATCACACATACTTACAAAAACAAATAACTTTGAACCAGAGAAGCAAAAACTATAAAAACACATACACCCACGCACGCACACACACATTCGTTCGAATATGCGCAGAAACATAAAACTGTTAAAAATAAAACATTTTTCAAATGGAATACATATCTGAAGAGAGCAATCACGAAAGCTCGAAACGCGTTATAAAATGATATAATTATAAAATAACAAAGGATGGTTGAAAAAAGTTTTTACAAATGTTGGTAGTCTCACTTCTTTATATATATATATATATATATATATATATATATATATATATATATATTAGCAAATATATGCTCCTCCGGTCGCATGTTTTTCTAGCCTGGGATGATATCATGACAGCAGAACATATAGTACACTACCCCCTATCCCAAACGTAGAAAGAAAATAATGGAAATATTTGATCATGTGGAACGAGCATATACTATACTTATTCCAATAAAATGAGGAAATACCTGGGAATATCACCCACATAAAAGTAGAAGGTAATGCCTGTGAGTATGGTATCATGGATTATACACTACCCCCTCCCCACAAAAAGGAGAAGGTAGTCCCTGGGAAGATAGTCTCATGATACCAGAACAGATATTTTTTACCCCTTTCCCTAAAGGATGATGTAATATCTGGGAGGATTACCCCACCTCTTAAAAAGGATGGAGGTATTATAACAAAAGATAATAATAAAATAGATTTTCTTTTTCATATATTAAAAATGCATAGCGATAAAGAACATGATTTTTGGCTAAGATCAAAGTGTGGTATCTGCTCTCTATATCTGTTTTCAGCATCGCGTGACCTCAGACATTTTACTATCGACGAAAATAGTGCGCATACATATAAGAAATATGACAATGCAAAATTACAACTGTATGTTACAAAATATAATTTACAAGAAGCTGCTTATACAATAAATATGCAAATTAAGAAGAGCTAAATGTGTTTTAAGGTATTTGCAGTTTCCTTTATGTAATGTATTTCAAAAGTGTAGGTATCATACTACTAAAAAAGAAGGACCCTGTTTTAATGTTAATATAGTCATGACAGATAGAACAATATTTCGCATTGATTCATATATATATATATATATATATATATATATATATATATATATATATATATATTACTAAATAATTACGCTTTACGCTAAATACATCAAGCTATCTCACTAGTTAGAAAAATGACATCTAGTATATATTTGTAATTCAATATAACTTGATATAAGACTAGGTAATAATAATAATAATAATTATATATATATATATATATATATATATATATATATATATATATATAAATTATTTATTCTATATACACATATAATATTATACTGGGGTATATTGCGTATAGATTTACAATATTTAATTCAACATTGCTCAATATGTAAGTAGAGCTTATTAATAGTAGTATGAAAATATATTTATAGCAATTAAGCTACACAGAGGCGTCAATATTTCACTCAGTCTCTTTTCTCCTTACTTACTTTTTTTTAACTTTTATTATCGCCTATTTCTACTTCTACGACATTCTTTATATATCTCCTCCTCGTCCCTCTCCTTTTATAAAATTCTTCCTCTGCCTTCACCTGCCCTTCAACGTCTCTCGTGTCCGCCACACCCGACTAGATTAAGCTCGTGTAGATAGTCCATGTCTCGGCATCTGCTATTGTTATTCAAATCAGTGGGCGTCAATTTTTACCCGACGGACGACGAGTTCGAACTTTTCTTAACTGAAGGTTCATTTCTTTCTCTCTCTCTCTCTCCCGCTCCCTCTCCCTCTCCCTCTCTCTCTCCCAGTCGACAATCGACTAGCCACACGAAAGTTTTTTTTTTCTAACAAAAAACCGCGAATGGTAATGACACCGAGTTCCACTACAACTGAACCGTACATGCAATTTTATCTTTGCACATTAAGTTTATTCTTTAATTATTATTATTGCTCATTGTATATATATAGTCATCCACAGACAGCTGTTTCAGTGTGGCTAGATATGGCAAGCGTTTTAAACTAAAATTCAAACCCCGACCGTTTGGCCAGCAGCCAGATATCTTAACTTAACGCTGCCAACGAAATTATAAATTATATTTTTATATTTCTTAAGATTATCGATTGCCGAGAGAGATAATTTCTTTTTACGAAGAGCAATTGTTTATTCTAACTCGCAATATATATATATATATATATATATATATATATATATATATATATATATATATATATATATATATATATATATATATATATATAGTGTGTGTGTGTGTTTTTATCTACATACGTATACGTTTCATCCTTTCGGGAATCGTCAGTGTATAGACAATTATTCATACCGATTGCGGGACTCGAACCTCTGAACACAAGTCATGTTTTTAACTCAAATTCCAACGTCTTAACCCACACAGCCGTTATCAACAACCCGGTAAATCAGCGAGAGCGTGATTCTATTTAAAGGCAGCCGTCGGCAAAGTGTTCAACTACGGAAGGGCCAGTCAAATTTTCATCCACAGGGTAAAAAAATCCAGAAAATCCTTACTGTGTTTATATAAGAGTGATCAAACATAAATAGAGCTGTTTAATGCTTAGACTGGTTTTTATTGATGAAAACATTTGTTTGACTACGCATTTTCTAACATGTTTTGATTCTAGGTGTGAACCGGCTGAACTTTGTCAAGCCACTCAGTATGAAATTCACTTGACGAAATTCAACTGGTGTTCAGCTAGAACTGAGACACGTCTGCAGATGTGTAGCCAAATAATGTTTATATAAATAAAATCTTTATAACCATTATATATATATAATAAAATAATGAAAATAATATTCCAACGTAATGGAAAATGAAAAAAAGAAAACCAAAAATGTTATTTATGCATTCATCAACGTTCGTCTTTACTTCAAAGCTTCCTCAGGATAATCCATTTGAAGAAATAACACACAAGTACAAATATTTGAAAAAGTTGGGTCTGTTTGTGACCTGAAAGGAATGTATTTTGTTCTTTCTTGGAGCGAAACATAGCCGTTAAGATTTAATATGTGTACTGCGTCTGTTAAATGAGAATGGGTGGGTTTTTTTTTTTGGGGGGGGTAGAATTTGAAATGTGTAAAATGTTTGTGAATGAAATAATGTTTTTTTATTTATTTTTATTTTTTATGTTTTTTATTTATTTTATTATCGATATCATGTGAAAATTTTTATTGGGAATGTAAAAATAGCTAGCCTGAATGTAAATTCATGTTTTGTTTGGATAGAATAAGTTTGCTGATTAAAGGAGATACATTGTAGACGCTATTACGTTGTTTAATTGTGTTAAAGTTTATAATGAGTGCTGATTCTAGAATCTTCGCCGATATTTATTTTAAATGAATTAAACGAGCTAGCCTGTTCAAAGTTAAAATAATGATCGTGTTGTAATGCGTAGGTGAAAAGTGCATTCAAAGAATTGTTATTTTATATATATATATCTTTCATGTTCACGAAGCCTTTTCTTTAGTTCCCGTTGAGTTTTTTCTGCGTATATCTGATGACAATTATTGCATAGGATAGTATATATACCTGCATTAGATGTGTGTTTTTTTAATGTTTTGTTGGGTTTAATGTTTGTTTTATAGTTTGAGATGTAGTTTGTATTGTCGGAATTCCTAGTTTACTTAGAGTGTTGCAAATTATTGCATTATTGGCATGGGTAGGTAAGAGAAGATGTCTGTTTATGAGATAAGTGTCTGGTGTATGAAATATGTGCGTATTTTGTCCTGGAAAATATTTGTAGGGCTGTTTTCTATGCATTTAATATGAAATATGTGGGGTATTGCAATATTTTCAGTGAATTTGTGATGTATTTGAATTTTGCGTCTAGATATTGTAACCTACAGATTCTGAAAGAACGTATGAAAAAAATATATATATGTGTGTGTGTGCGTGTGTGTGTGGTGTTTGTGTATTAGAGAGAGAGAGAGAGAGAGAGAGAGAGAGAGAGTTGTTTAGAGTTAATTTAAATAGTGAGTAGAGCTTGATAGTAATATGAAATATATGCATGATTAGCAAACTCCACAGAAACTATTCTGTTTCCCTCCTAGAAGAATGCATGCGAGAGCGGGCCTATAAATATCAATTGCTATGTCAATTAACTAACTGTTCGGATTTCGAATACTTGTAGGGACATTTATTAAAGATTCTAATTTTCACGGCAGACACTACCAAATTGCATTTTAAATACTTTTATTATCAACATTACTTTAAAACGATGACAATACGTAGGATATCTAAATACACTCGCACACTGGATTTCCGCGAAACCGCAAATATCGATCGATGTTCGATCTAATGAAAAAAGAACTCCATTTGAAATAAGAATAGTATTATCTTAAATAAGTGAGTACTTTCGTTATTTCTCCTATACATTATATATATATATATATATATATATATATATATATATATATATATATATATATATATATATATATATGTGTGTGTGTGTGTGTAAGTGAAAATAATTTAATATTATTTATTTAAAATTTATATTATAAGCCTCTTTAATAAGATTAAAGTTGAGCCCTGTTCAGGAAAGTTAAAAATAGACTGACACGTACCTATAAAGCATATTCCGACAACGGTCGTAGAATCTCTAGTCAGTCTTTCTTTATATGCCGCCCTTCGCATAAATAGAACTTAAATTCCCTTCTTGAATGATGTAATGTCCTTGAATGTTGTTAAAGCCCTTGCTTACGGAGTCTAGGTTGACTCTGTGGCAGGGGTTTGAACCGAGCGACCGTCCGAGATTATCATCGCTGCACCGATAAGAGCGAAAGTTCGAAACGCTAGCGTATGTAGGTAAAAATAATTGAATTTAAAATTAATATATATATATATATATATATATATATATATATATATATATATATATGTCTAGGTATTTAGATAATTAATATTTATTTATTAAAATATTATTGTTTATCAGCCCCCATCCCCACAAGGGCTGGGCACTTTCGAGTAGCTTTAATAACAAGCAGTACAAATAGCTATATGCGCGATCCGAACACCGTTTCGTAAGATCACTCTAGCTGCCTGGTAAATAGCTTGTCGCTATTTACAGTTAAAGTTACTCTATATTTACTAACTAATTGACGATGGCCGTTTGGATAAGATCACCGACTACGAATCAGTGGCGATTTATGTTCGGGGTTCGCGCCTACTGACCGTCGGGAATTAGTTCTTAGACTGAAGATTGCGTTAGCATGAAACATCGATGTCTTTAGGTATTTAAATAATTAATATTTATTTATTAAAATATTATTGTATATATATATATATATATATATATATATATATATATATAAACTGAGAATTCTTGCGTATATACAATTTCTGGTAACATTCCGTTGAAAGAAATCCAGCAGAGTGCTTGATTATTTAATAATAAGAGCATATGTATTTATCAATAATATTATATTAGATTAAATCAAATCAACATGGTAGCGTAGGTTTAAAGATGGGAAACGTGTTTTTCTGGAATTTTATTTATATTTATAAATCGCTCACCGGCTATATTAAGTCATATTTAATCTATAACAATAATGGTAGGTCATTCTGGGAGAGATTCGTTGTTTTCTTAGATATATCTATTTTTCATTTCGATAGTAAACTAGTAGGATTTTTTTCGCCAATAAACTTCAAATAGGAGCTTGAAAAAATAATGATTAGGGAAAGAAAAAAAGAAAAAGAAGGAAATAACACTTTTTGTTTGTTTTGATCCGCTCTACCTGTTTTTAAGCTATGATACTATGTTCATTTGCTTTGGTCTTCTGTGTCTGAGATGAGTATATTTGCTGACGACACTACGCTCTACTCTTATCATGTGCGCAAAACGGACGCGCACATATCCGAGGCAATGGCTGAATCCTTAGAAAGTGACCTCTAGTCTTTTTGGCTAAGATCAAAGTATCTGTTCCGATGGATACTCCACGCCTGTCCTGTGCAGTTCTAGGAGGTCCACCCTCCCAGGCTTTGCCTCCCCTCTTTGGGGAGGAGTAAGTTTATTGCTTACTGTCTGAGGCGCCCCTACCGGGGAATGCCGACGAGCCTGCCCAGGCAATTTTTAAATGGCCAGAGTGCTCACCTCTCGAGCGCTGGCTTTTCAAACCCCACTTTCTCGACCCGATCTTGGGTCACATCTTACTTGTGGGAGTAAGATAAAACTGGCCTTGTGCCTAACTCCTGGGGAGGAGTAAATAAAACCTCTAGTCTGTTAGAAGTAACGTCTAGTATGTAGTGGAATTGGGTCAAAAATGTATGGTAGCATGTAATGCTGTTACGATAAAGCTCATTTTCGTTCAATAACTACAAGAAACCTGCTCAACCATGGCAAATAACACTCTACCTGAGAGTCCAACGTTCAAACCCCATCGGCTTAACATTCACAGGTAACATGAGTAGGAACAAATACATAGAAGATATTACCAAGGCTGCTGCAAAGAAAGTGGACTCCCTTTACTGTGCTAGAAAACTTCTTACACCTGACAGTGCCCTGTATCTCTACAAAGTCACCATCCGCTCATGTATGGAGTAGTGTTGTCACATCTTGGCTGGTGCATCATCCACCAGTTTCTACCTGGCCCAAAAGAGAGTAACTTATCTAATAGATCCCTCACTATCAACAAAGCTTCGCCGTAATGTTGCATCCCTGTGCTTGTTGTACAAATACTTCAATGGGATGTGCTCCGGTGAACTTGCTGCTCTGGTGCCACTCGGCGTAAATACACTCGACCAATCCAACAATCATTTAAATCTCATCCATTCAATGTGGAGGTCCCTAGATGCTGGAAAGCCTTCCATTATAATAGCTTCTTTCCTCGTGCTGCCGGCCTTTGGAACTCCCTCTTTGCTCCCTGTTTCCCCGACTGTACCGACATGCAGAAATGTAAAACTAGTCTGAACTAGCATTTCGCTGCACAGCATCCAATTTAGTAACCCCCAAAACTTTTACCCTAATTCTCAGTTGTCCCTGACGTCTACAGTGGCAACTTTCTTTGTTTGGGGTGAACTATGTTAAAAAGAACAAAGCAAAAACAGAAATAAGGGTCCCTTCCTATATTAAATACGTATCATGCATTCTGAGGGTTGAATTCTTAAAACATCTTTATTCTTAATGTTTCCCCTACTATCGCTAATTTCTATTTATCATATTTTTATCCAGTAAAAACGTCCTTCTTATAAAAATTAAAAAATCTGAATATTTGTCCGGAATCAGTGGCCTGTTTGAATTTGAAATTAATAAACGCGTTTTATTGAAAGGTAGGTAATCTTAAAATCTGCATCTCTCCCTTATATATCGACTAGAGCAAAATAGTTTGTTATATAAACGTTATATATATCTAAAGATAGGGTTGGGTGGCAATATTTATATAAATGTTATATCGAGCTAAAAATACAATTGGATGTCCATATATAAGTGATTGGTTACTTTATCACCCCAAAATGTTAAATAGTTATACAAGGGCT
Source organism: Sepiola atlantica (assembly GCA_963556195.1). NCBI lineage: Eukaryota > Metazoa > Mollusca > Cephalopoda > Sepiida > Sepiolidae > Sepiola > Sepiola atlantica. The sequence continues at coordinate 131,601,197 of OY744527.1, read as the reverse complement.
TCTGTGTATAAATATATAAGAATATTTTAATATATATATAAAATTTAATTGCTTTTTTAATTCTAGTTTCCAAAAACTTCTTCTAAGAGATGTATGTATATCAACTCAAATTATGTTTTCATTATTCTAATTGAACAAAAACATTCTAATTAAAAAAAAAAAATTTTTTGAAAGACATCATACTGAATATTTTTCGTAAAAAAAACTATTAAAGAACATAATATTGATATTAAATAGTAACTTTAAGATAGTGTTTTAGTCGCTTGTGGCGATGTCTACGTTTTCAGCGTCCCAAATTCTCTTTCCACCTTCTAAAGATTAAATAACTAGTTTCATTTTAAAACTCCGCTTTTGTCAGAATATTACCATACGACATAATTGCTTTAAAAGAAACATTCTATTTATTAGAAGTAGTAGTTCTAGTATTCTAATTATTATTATTTGTACTCACTAGGAGTTCTCATACAGGTCATCACAGATAATGACCGGTGGTGTCCCCTAGAATATGGTTGACAACCAGTCTCCCAAAATTTCTATTACTCTCCACCTATTCCGATAACCTTTGCAAATAATTTTGTGTTATCCTAACAGCCGCTTACCATTGATTTCTCGCTGGCAACGACCGTTGGTCTCCACTGAGATTGTGTTGGCAATAAGCCTCGCCAAGGTTTCAGTATTCTCTGCACTCTTCCAGTGTACGTCTTGTTAGTACTCTCTCTCTCTCTCTCTCTCTCTCTCTCTCTCTCTCTCTCATCGACTTTTCCATCCTCCTTGACCCTTCACAGCTATTTTGAGTGGTGTCAGCCGAGGCTGATCCCTTTTTCGGGAGGGGAGCACAGTTTATATTACTTCTTGCATTTTCAGTTCCTTTGGGTTCATGTGGTGTTATTATTATTATTATTATTATTATTATTATTATTATTATTATTATTATTATCATTATTATTATTATTATTAAATATATATACTTCCATTCCGTCACGCAAAATTTTTGTGAGTAAAATATGTGCATATTTCTAGCCACCGGATAATATTATTAACAGTAAATTATAAAGATTGATGTAGAAAACACTGTGGAATTTCCACAGGGTCCCGCTAGTTATTATTATTATTATTCACGAAATTATACACAATCATCTTCGTTATCTAATTAAACGCTGACAAACTGTAACCAAATAAATGACCCGATTTGATTATATTGCCCGATTTTGTCGGTCGACTTTAATATATATATATACTTGTTTCGACTCTTTAAACTAAACAGACTTTGTGAGTTAATGCTTATTATTGTTAACGGCTTAACAGCAAACAATTCGGTTCATTAAGGACTGCAGTCGATTATTTGAATTAATCGCTAGGGGCCAAATGTACGTTTTCTAGCGTCTCAGATTCTCTTTCTACCTACTCAAATTAGATTTATTCTATTTGACACAGTTATTCTATTTGGCAATGCATATTATAAAATAATATGGAATAGCGAGTATAAAATAAACTTTCAATTAACAGTAAATTAATATTGCAATAAGATAATTAATTATAGTTATAACAAATTTGGTTTACTTACCAACTTTACTGACCTAATAACAAACAAAGAAAAGATTTCAAATTGTTATTTATAACTTAAAAATGTATAATTATAGAAAGTAAAAAATGCATGTAAAAAAATGATATGGAGTTCAAGTGTGTGA
>OY744527.1:131592009-131594509 GCA_963556195.1 Sepiola atlantica | reverse complement strand
TCATAAAATGTTTTGGTAATGAAATTTATGAGAATTTTTATATCATTAAAATATTCCTTTAAAATGATTATTTTTACTGGAGTCGAAATTCAAAGAAAAATAAATATAATGTAATCATGAATACGTCGAAAGTTTTATTTTTTTTATTTCAACGTTTTATAGAGACATGCAAAATAATATCCTTTATTGCCTATTGGATATAATTTAAATCGACATTGAAAAGGCAAATATACTTATTGTATAGATTATATATAAACAAAAAATATATATAATAAGCCTGGTGTTACGCTTCAAGTACAAAGCTCTTTGCGTAACAAACTCTAGGCTATAAAATAATTGAGCTCGTTATTGTCAGTTCGTCACGGAAACTATTCGACATGAGGTATCTCTGAGATGTCATTGCGTCTTTAGTTTGGTAGATGATTGGGTTGGTGGTTAGTTGGTTAGGAAGAAAGTCAGGGTGAAGATCGGAACTTGGTAGAGTTAGTTGTATGCGACCGCATCTGACTGAAATGAAATATTGAACAAGCAAAAGGGTCACCATCTTCTATAAATAAGACCACATATCCACAACTAAATAAGTATCATCTTTTATTCAAGGGAAAACTGCAACACAACGAGAATTGTTTAATAGGCTGGCTTTTGTCGATACACGAATGTTGTATCCTGGTAGTTCCATTCTAGCCGGCTACGCGTAGTGAAACAGCGATCACAGAATAATATCCTATCATTAGGCAATTAAAACGGAAACTTATTAAAATTGTCTTTTTGGGCGTATTAACCTTGCTTCTGCGCAGATGCATCATAAAACCCACGCAGTTAACAGTCCAAACTCGTATGCGCGATCGCGAAAGCAAGCTATGACTATATCTAACAGGTCATTAGTGATTATACTATGTAGTCTTCTAATAATAGAACGAGTGAAGGTGTCTGAAAACTAGTGGTTTAGATAGCTGAGGCTAATCAGTCTGAGAAGACAAGCCATTTAAGGGAAGGTAACTCCAATCTCAAACCTCCGCTGACCTACACTTATACCCACTCATACGAAAAGACTTCGGGGTAAATCTTGAAGAAATATGCGGAGCCGGAATCCCCAAGGCAGCCCGATGCTCTATACACCAACGTTCTGACAACAATTCCGACGGCACTGAAACGATATGTATCGGCGCTTGCCTTTCTAATAGATCATTCCAGAGGTGTATAGAGGGGCGTCTGCTGCACAAGTAGAAGACCACCCTCTATAGTATATATATATATATATATATATATATATATATATATATATATATATATATATATATATATATATATATAGTGTGCACAGTTGAATGGTTTCGACGGGAATCCGAGTAAGAGAGCTCAACATATTTGTTAACAAAGCAGGAATAAAGTTAAAAGAAATAAACTACACACACATTAGGATTGTCCGCATTATAAATTATTTCGACCTAGATGAGTCTCATCAGACGCGAACATAGCCAGATTATTCAAATCCGAAATATGGCTGTGTACGCTTCTGATGAGACCCATCTAGGTCGAAATAATTTATAATGCGGATAGCCCTAATGTGTTTTTAGTTTATTTATTTTATATATATATATATATATATATATATATATATATATATATATATATAATTAAAATAAACATAGTTTGAGCGCCCGACTATTGTTTCAAAGCCCTGCCAGCTTCTTATCAAGGGCAATACTAAATTATCTCGCCAGTTGAAAAAGCGAAAAACCTTAAAATTAAAAGGATAGTTTTGAAATTCTCTCGAAACTGCGGGGACTATTGAATTAATGATGGATTTTGGGTGGTTAGATAACTTATGTACGTAGGAGAGGGTTAAGTTTGGTTTGTGGTAAGGGCTAAAGGTTTCGGAGTTAAGGTGTAATGTAAGGTCAAGTAAATTATATATTCTTTTCTAAGGTTTTACAATTTTTAAAGAAGTTGTGTAAATTTTTAATGGTGTTGTTGTATTGCCTCGATCTCTCCCTTGATAGAAAAAGTGCGTCGTCTCTGTATAGCCAACCGTGCAGATGCTTGAAGTCGAATTTTAATTCTTTTAATAAGTACAAACCCACAAGGTCAGTAACCTAGGCGAATCTTAAACCCCATGGTAATATCGAAATTATTGGGAGTATCTTTCCTTGTCCAGAATTTATTGTCAAATTTTTATAGAGATATTCTGGCCAATATTTTTGTTTGATCTCTAAGTCTGTGATGTCTGAGTTGTTCTTAGCGACGATTAATGCTTTGTTTAGTAGGATTGGGGAAATGGACTGATAATAATTGTTTGTGTCGAAAGTGATGAAGTTCAGATTTAAATTAGACTTGTCTCTGAGGTTTAGGAACCAATTAGTTACCTCATCGGAGGATTACCACAGGGTGTATGAATTGTTTTGCTTTTAAGTAAGGGATGATTCTATCTAAGATTTTTTTTTACTTATGATACCTAGGTCAGATTTATATGGGCAGATTAGTCTAATGGATTGGTGTT
>OY744527.1:131529509-131587009 GCA_963556195.1 Sepiola atlantica | reverse complement strand
TATGTACATTCTCTAATTTTCGATCTATAGGACACCCACAATCACACACCCACGTATACACACAGACATTGAGTTTTTTTTTATATATATATATATAATATCTAGTCCTGGTCTTCAAGCTAGGATTTATCTCTGAACTCTGCATAATTCAGTCATCTTCCTGTTGGTTGTCTGCCTACTGCCTGCTTGGCCATCTGCTTTCCCCCTCAACCGCTTAATCTCGTCGCTAATACGAACGACCTTAGTACAATTATGTACAACTACTTAAAATCATGATGAGATGACGGACAAAGCAAAGCGGGGTCTCTATCTGATCCGGAAATTCTTTCTAAGCTTAAAACGAGTTGTTTTCCGTCCCCTATACATAACTCTGATACAGCCCATGTTTGAGTATGCCATCCAAACAACAACCCATTATCTTCAAAAAGATATCGTACACTTTCAGTGTATTCAGCGGTCGGTAAACAGGATGGCGACCGGATTCTCCACGCTTACTTACAAAAAACTGTTTCAAAAATGAAATCTGTGCTCATGTGTGCGAGGAGATCTGATTTTGGCGTATAACATAATCAACGGGATTTTTATTTTCACTCAAACACCTCGTCTTGTTCTCCGCAAAAACCTGCAGAAAAGAAAGGCAGCTTTATCTCTCCCTGTCTCAGCTCTCTTGAACAGCCTGTTAAAGGAAGTCGTGATGATGCCTGCCATATCCAGGTCCAAAGTTGTATTGGACAAAAATTCACGCTGTAAATAGATGTCATATTTTTTAAAAGTCCTTTTACATAGTTTGCTGCATTTTGCTAATTTTTCCAATAAATTTGGTTGATTTATTTATTTATTTATATATATATATATATATATATATATATATATATATATATATATGTATGTATGTATATGTATATTTAAGCAAACATTATTAAACATCACTGAAATGAAAGAATGCTGCCTAAATACACAATATATATATATATATATATATATGTATATATATATATATATATATATATATAGTAAGCTATGTAAATATATTTATGGCAATTAAGCTACACAGAGGCTCCCGCGTTTCATCCTTGGGGGAATCTTCAGGCTATATATATATATATATATATATATATATATATATATATATATATATATATATATATATATATATATATATATATATATATAAATATCGCCAGATAATTTCCTCGTGAATGAGACATAAACGTTTCTTTGTAGCTTATTTTGCATACACATATTTACCTACTGCTACTAAGCTCTAATGACGTATTGAGCACTATCGAAGTAAATACGGTAATTCGCAGAGTAGCCTAACGGATAGAATCGCTAAGAAATCAGCTCTACGAAGTAGGAAACCCACGGATATATTGTGTTAATTTACGTTTTAAAAACATATTTCCCTCCCAAAATATTTATTGATTTCATTCCTTTTTTTAGTTCATAATGAGTCACTACTTATCCATTGAAGCAATTGCCTACTTTATACTCGCCATACAGATTGTGGTTGTCTCCCATACGGGTCATCCGTTCTTTGTTTTTAGTGTTGTGCATCCCCCTCATCAAACAAGCCAAATGGTGTTTGATAAGGGTGTCAGTTTAGTCGTGGACAGACCCACAATGGAACAAGTAGTACTAGTTTAAATAGTACTCGTATAAGGTAAGAAGGAAGACCTGACCTGACTGATCATTCAAAGGTGTATAGGTAGATTATGCAAGAATAGAGGAATAACTAACATAAAATATGGAAAGAAAAAACAACTTATTGAAGCAATGATATTGAATGTGTAATAATTGTCTCCTTGTTTGAAATTATATCAACAGCAAGAAAATATGTCTAATAAACAACTGTTTTTTTTTGTTCCTTTCCAAAGTCAGATATAATGATATTCTCGTGATCTTTTTCTCGGGTTGCTTGTGCATTCTATGATGCAACAGAAAGCGGGAATTTTAACATTGAATTAGATTGTATGTACTGAAGTAAATAGAATTTACATTAAGTAGCTATCCCCCAACTCGGACATGCTTTTTTACTGTCCTCATAGAGAGAGCAAGAGATCTTAGCGCCGCCTTATTTTTCTGTATCTTACATGACGCGCGGCTTACTTCAAATTCTGGCAGCAACTGGATTTAATTTAAACCTTCAAATCTTTCTTACATCACTTGAATATGCTAAGCAGTAAACCGTCTACTTTGCTTTTGGGTTTCTAACTGAACTTCCCACCGCAATCAACAACCTGGGCAGAACAGATCTGATGGGAACCAGTATGCCAACTTGATGTAGCCATAGACGAATGACAGCGCGCAACAGCGCCTCTACTTTCACATTGTGGACTAGACGACAAAAGGGTGTTATCGCTTCATCCTTTCCATGCGGCTGGTGACCACTTGTAAATTAAATATTCCCAAGAAACTTCCTCCTTCAGAGGATGCCGGCTCAACCCGATCAGTGTTACCCGGATATTTCTTTATAGAAGTGTTTGACATTGATATTCTGATGCACTTCCTGGGCAGACAAAATTACGAAAGTGCTGGGTGGTAAAATTCAACTAAACAGTGTTCTGTTTTTTTGTTTTTTTCTCTGAGAGTTTTACTTTCATATTTCTGCGCTTCCATGAATATCTATTCGGGCATATATGTATATATATATCTACGGACCTACTTGTACAATGGTGCAAATAATTCTAAATCCATTTGATTTCTCATATTTACTTAAATGAATTATTTAGCAGTTACGATATTTCTGTTTTCTTTGACAAGCTGATAAGGTTTTAATATCACTGAATATCAAAGAAATATGAACGTTAGAAATCTAGAAAAATATTTTCATGTTTCTGTTATGTCCAAATCTTTGTAGGGTTTTAGCCCCTTTTTTATTATTGGAAACTTACCCACGGATTTATTGGTGTGGGACAGATCAACATTATTTTGAATCTAACTCCCACATATTTTCTTCTTTGGCTTTTAGTCTCTTCCCCCCTATCCCTCTATCACTGTCTCCTACTCTCTCTCTCTCTTTCTCTCTCTCTCTCTTTCTCTCTCTCCTACACACACAGACTATCCCTCTCTAACATTCATTCTCTTTTTGTTGCAATCTCTCTGTTTATTCATAATCTTTTTCTTCATGTTTCTCTGACTTGTTCGTAATTTAAGAATATTTTTAATTTTGTGCAATTCTCAAAACTTCTCTTTCATTTTGCTCTTTATTTACTCCTTTCCTTTTTTTATTTTCTTCTTTTCCTTTTTTTCTTCTTTTCCTTATTTTCTTTTCTTTTCCTTTTTTTCTTTTCTTTTCCTTTTTTCTTTTCTTCTTTTCCTTTTTTTCTTTTCTTTTCCTTTTTTTCTTTTCTTCTTTTCCTTTTTTTCTTTTCTTCTTTTCCTTTTTTCTTTTCTTTTCCTTTTTTTTCTTTTCCTTTTTTTCTTTTCTTCTTTTCCTTTTTTGCTTTTCTTTTCCTTTTTTTCTTTTCTTTTCCTTTTTTCTTTTCTTCTTTTCCTTTTTTCTTTTCTTCTTTTCCTTTTTCCTTTTCTTCTTTTCCTTTTTTTCTTCTCTTCTTTTCCTTTTTTTTCTTTTCTTTTCCTTTTTTTCTTTTCTTCTTTTCCTTTTTTCTTTTCTTCTTTTCCTTTTTCTTTTCTTCTTTTTCTCTTTCTATTCTTTCTACTTTACCCTATTCGTTTTTTTTACTTTCCCCCTTTTCTCCTCGTTTTTGTAGTATTTTCTTATTCTCATCTTCCATCCAACTTGATCTACATCTTCTTTGTCCTTTGTTCGTTCGCTTATTCTATATTCCCTTTGTTTCCTTTTCTATCTTGCTTTCTTCTTCTTTTTCTTCTTTTCTTCTCCCCTACTTTCCATTCTTCTTAGTTTATCCTCTCCATCGTGTTCCATTTCTGCTTTCACTCTACATTCATTTTTCTCTATATTTTTATCACGTTCTTTTTCCTCGCATCTTCTCTTTTTCCTCTACATCATTATTTGTTCTTTTTTCCTCCTCTTCACTTTCTTGTATATAATCCTCGTGTTTCCTTCTTTTTCTATTCTTTCATATTGCCTTCCTAGTTTTCTTATTATTGTTATTTTTCCTATCACCGTCTTCGATTTATGTTTAATTCTTATTGGCATGTTTTGTTTTCTTCCGTGTTTTGCTTTATATCCATCTTTCTTTCCAAATATCTTTCGCTCCTTTTCACTTAACATTATCTTCTACTTTTTTCTACTTTACTTTTTCTTCGTCTCTAGAATATTTTCTTTCCTTCTTCTTCTTTATATTCTTCGTCATAATCTTCTGCTCCCTCGTCTGTTTTATTTTCCTTTTCTTTATCTTTTTATTCTTCACCTTCTTCGCTATAATCTCCTTCTCTGACTATTTTATTATCATCTTCACCAACTTCTGCATCTTCTTCTCCATCTTCTGTACTTTCTTTTTCTTCATCATCTTCCTTTCCCCGGAAATGTTCGTTTACACTGTGTGATAATATGTACATTTTCTTTTCTCTCCCTTCCCCTTCTCCAACATCAACTACTCAATATCCCTTAGCAAAAAAAACAACCACACACTTTCAGTTTCCCCTCATTCATATACAAATCAACTGTTATTGTGCTCGTTCAAGTTATCGCCCTCTTCGTGCTTTTCCGCCTCTCAATCCGGCATTATTCTCTCACTTCTCCGCGCAACAGGTCGGTGCACAGCTCAAAAGAGCGCAAACGCGAGGCTGTAAAAGAAGGGCGACTTGTTTATTAGAACATCGAACGTAGTACAGATTTGTCACGGGCAATGACTACGAAAATCGATTTTTCCATCTCCTTTCCGACGAAACTTTAATCCTACTCCTATAACTCCTCTGTTTGATTTCCCTTTTATCTTTGACTCATTTTTATTCATATTTACATCACTTACATTCTTCTTGACTTCATGCTCATTCCACGGACTTTTATCATTATCATAATTATAATTACTACTACTATTATTATTATTACGCATATATGTTAAATACATAAGATATTATACATACATATATATGTGGAAAAGTGTATTTATTTGTATATACATATACATATATATATATATATATATATGTATATATATATATATATATATATATATATATATATATATATATATATATATATATATATATATATATATATATATATATATAATAGATACATATATGTCCCATCAAACAAAAGTTAACGAGTAAAAACGTGTCTCTATTTTGCCTTCAGGGGAAACTATTTCACGTGGTGGTGGTGGGGGAGGGGGGTGCAGGAAACAAATGGCAAGTCAGACAACTACTGTCTGAAATAGATTCGGAAAAAATCCTATAATCCAAAAATAAAGTCGACGAAGTGTTTATTTTTTCTTTGGTTCATCAGAAATTATAATCATAATAGATATATATAAATAATTAAATTACTGACGGAATTCTATGATTTTATAGGAATATTAGTGCGAACACTGCCGACCACAATAGTTTTCTTCATTTTTGACCGGGTGTGTAAACTAGTTTATATATATATATATATATATATATATATATATATATATATATATATATATATATATATATATATATATATATAAACAAAGTTCCATACGAAAACAAACATTCTGATCAGTTTGTAAAATAATTATACAAATTAAAACTCCCACGCCAGATGTATCAACTTTCTAATACCATCTCTCTCTCTCTCTCTCTCTCTCTCTCTCTCTCTCTCTCTCTCTCTATTTCATTCATTGTTATCCGTAACGTAAAGATGTCTTCAGAAACTGTCTATAAATCGACGAAGTTGTTTTTTTTTCATGTGAAAAAACTTTCGTAGAAAGGTTCTCTCTCCCCCTCCTTCACGTTTACTCTCTCTCTTTCTCTATCGCACTATCTCTCTCGCTTTCTCTCTCTCTCTCTCTCACACATACACTCTCTCTATCTATCTTTCTCACACACACACACACATACGCTCTCTCTATCTCTCTCTCTATATATATATATATATATATATATAGAGAGAGAGAGAGAGAGAGAGAGAGAGATAGAGAGAGAGAGAGCGAGAGAGAGAGCTATATAGAATTTTTATTTAGTAAATTTTATTTAGTAAGTTCGTAAGAAGCTGACGCATTGTAAGACATAAACGAGAAATGCCTCCAATCTAACAATGTTTCTCACCGGAATAAGTAGTTTTTAAATTAATAGTAGTAAAGTAAGGTATTGCAAATCACATGAGTACATATATATATATATATATATATATATATATATATATATATATATATATATATATATATATATATATATATTTATAGCATGTCAACATGTGTTTAAAAGAAACCAATAAAGGGCTCAATCCTAAGTTTTACGAAGGCTAATATAAATTCTGAATTAATAGATTGATGTACGACACCCATTCCCAGATTTACTACATAGACCAACTTAAAGATCAATTTCCCATTATAAAACAATGTAAGGCTTTCAGAAGGGCTTTATTGTTTTTTGTTTAAGCAGTGAAAACTTTTCATCCGCACTTCAGCCTAACGACTTCGAAAAGCGTCTGATAAAGAATTAAAATAAAGATATAAAACCCCGTATACACTCTAAGATAAACAGCCTCAAAAGATAAATAATAAAATATATCAACCATTTAATTGGAGTATTATATCTTAAATATACAATTAATGACAGACGACCACATAGGAACATAGAATATTCGACTCTACAGAATATGTAATAACATGTCGCCAGTTTAACACAGAAATAATAACACTTTCAGCTAATTCCTCTAAATTTACATATACATATGATAAACATATAAATAAATGACATCCGTAATAAATAATATTTAAGTTAAAATTAAATAAAATACCCCAAAACACACAAAATAATTGATCTAGACAGAAAAAGAATGAATGAAATAAAAAAAAGGAGAAACAGAAAGGAAATCAAAATTAAAATAATGAGACGGGAAATTATAGAATAGATTAAAAAGGAATTATGAATAAAATCGAGAGCAGAGGGAAGAAAACGGTGAAAAAAGAAGAACAAAGATAAAGTAATAAAAATAAGAGAAAACAACGTAAGATTGAAACAAATAAGAAAATAAACGATGCCACAAAGAAGTAAGGGAAATAAAAGGGAAGTAATAAAAAGGAGAAGAAAAATATTTAGGAAGGAAAAAAGAAAAGAAAGAATAAAATAATAATAAAATGGTAAAATGAAAGGGAGACAATTACACAAGGAAAGGCAGATTAAAAAGACACGGAATAAAAATGGAAATCGGAATTTTAAAATAAAAGAAGGAAAGAAACATCAATGAAAAAATCAAAAACATAGAAAGAAGAAATGAATGGAGAAACGGAAATACAAGAAGAAAAAGAGAAAATGAAAAAAATGAATGAGTTACAATAATAAAAGAAAAAAAAGTAAGAGACAAGGAAGAAAAAAGAAAAGCAAAATTAAAAGAACGAAATAAAGTATTAATGAGAAAATAAGAAACAGAGAATAAATGAATAAAGAAACCAACAAGAAAGAAAAAAAAGAAAGAGAATAACATTATTAAAATAGAAAGAGAATAACATTATTAAAATAGAAAGAGAATAACATTATTAAAATAGAAAAAGAATAACATTATTAAAATAGAAAGAGAATAACATTATTAAAATAGAAAGAGAATAACATTATTAAAATAGAAAGAGAATAACATTATTAAAATAGAAAGAGAATAACATTATTAAAATAGAAAGAGAATAACATTATTAAAATAGAAAAAGAATAACATTATTAAAATAGAAAGAGAATAACATTATTAAAATAGAAAGAGAATAACATTATTAAAATAGAAAGAGAATAACATTATTAAAATAGAAAAAGAATAACATTATTAAAATAGAAAGAGAATAACATTATTAAAATAGAAAGAGAATAACATTATTAAAATAGAAAGAGAATAACATTATTAAAATAGAAAGAGAATAACATTATTAAAATAGAAAGAGAATAACATTATTAAAATAGAAAGAGAATAACATTATTAAAATAGAAAGAGAATAAGATTATTAAAATAGAAAGAGAATAACATTATTAAAATAGAAAGAGAATAACATTATTAAAATAGAAAGAGAATAACATTATTAAAATACAACAAACGACGAAGAATCAAAGAAAGAAAACTAAAATTTAAACAAAAGAGATAAGAGAATGTGCATTTACAAAAAAGTATTTTATCCTTTTTTTTTTTTTTACTTTTGAAATCATCTTCGGCCCAAAAGTAAACGGAGGGACCATATGCTTTTTCTTTAGACCGTTCTTGTGAATCTAATTTGTTAACTTCGTTATTTTTCGAAGATATAGACAAATTAAGCTGACAGCATTTGTAAACACCTTTACATTATCAATTTATGTTACAAGAAATCAACAAACAACATAAGTGTGTACGATCGTTTCAGAGATCATATATTTTTATTATTACTATCTGATCTAATCGTCAGCACAAGATATAGACACGAAATTAAACGTATATCTACAGCATTAATAGAATAACATACGAACACCATCATTTACACAGCACGTTACACAGAGAGAGAGAGAGAGAGAGAGGGGAGTTGATGTATGTAATTCTCAAATTATATGAGACTAGGTGTAAACGTTGTTTTAGGATGTATATAGGGGTTCTAAGTTAAAGAAAACATGCTATGTTACATGTAGTGATAATCACACCGGAAGTAACAAAACATTAATCAAATGATACAAAATATAAAAGTTATTAAAAGTAAAAATCATCTACATATATTAAAAAATCATCTACATATATTACCTTACAATGAGGAGAAGGTTATAAAGGTTCTGAAGTTTATTATCAGTGGTAGAGCAATTGGTCGAAAGAACTTAAAGTAAACAGCCCAGTCAAAAACCATTCCATCCTGATCAGAAGTGGTAGAAAAGAAAATCAAGATTAATTATAGGATAAAGTGTATGGGAAAATTACTCATAGAAATAGTTAATATTGTGCCACTAAGTTTAAAACATGCAATTAAGAATTAAAGTTATAATTTAAGTGAGCTTTTAAAAATTAAGTTCAAGCGTCCAATATAGATTTATGATTATGGGGTCCTAGGTTAAGACAAGATTAGTGATAGAGCCTCCAAACAAAATATCCACCAATAACAAGAGGGATGAATTAAGCAGCAATACAGACAAGATAGTCAGTAAAACAGTAGATATATTATTTGATGCTTATAGCAAGTTTAACTGAAACAGGAGAAAGAATTTATCTAGGGAAGAATTATTCTGTCTTAGCAAGTAAACGTATCCCAGAATACGTCCTCCCCTGGCCCCCCAAAAAACACAGACCCGCAAAAGTCAAAGTTCAAAAGCAAACCACCCCAGAGTTGATAGGTATACGCTTAATGTCATTATCATAGGTTTTGAGAAAATCGAAAGATATTTAATTTTATATATATATATATATATATATATATATATATATATATATATATATATATATATATATGTGTAATTAATTGTTATTGGCGAAATTACAATAGTACTCAATTATTTGTGAAAGTGCATATATATTTGTATTCAATTGGCACTATAAATTATGATGGTTATCCATCGATACCTTCGGTTTCACGAAAACACTGGAAATACAACCGGCAGGGTTAAAGATACCAAATCTGACTGGTTCCTCAACCGATGTAATAGTGTGACTCACAATTGTAATTTTTCGTCTTTTGACTATTTTTTACTCATTGACGGAGAATTACCATTGTGGACTATATTAATATTTAATACCACAGTCATTTTTTGAATTGAGGCGCGCACAAATGTGAGCATGAAATAATGATAAAAATAAAAATTAGAAAACAAGGAGTGAGGGAAAATGGTTGAAAAGTGATGAGGGTTATAAACATTTTTTTTTTTACTTATATGTGTTGTTTTTTTATATTTTCTTAATGGAAAAATTAATAGAAGACATTATGAAAGAAGATAACATCATTTTGTCGAGTGCCTTTTGCAATTATTTTGTGAGATTTGCCTATATAAGGAAGCAGCCAGGTATTTTTTGTTTGGTTTGTTTTTAAAAGAGGATTAATAAGTGAAATGAAAATAACAATTTTGAAGTTAACGTTTGGGACTTGGCTAGGCTTTATTTGATTGGAGATACAAACTCACCTAGGAAGTTTTTTAGAAAACATATTTTGAACTTGTTATTTAGTAGTCAAAATGTGTTTTTTAATTAGGCAAAAAGATTTGTATTAATAGATATTTTTTAAGTAAATCCGGAATATTTAAGCAAACTGTATCTAGTCAACAATCGATAGATTAAAATCATCCATTTCATTTCCTCATTTCCATCACTCTCTCCCTATTCATCTCCATAAACCAATAATTTGCCCTCCCTTATTTGTATATATAAAACAAAAAATATATACGTTATATATTATCATATATTATCTTATAATCTAAGTGTATAGATAGGGAATAAATAAAAAACACATTTTAATTACACATCACAGAAGCTCATCGTTTTGTTTATTAATTAAGGTTTATTTCTACTTTCTTAGAAGCATGTATAGTTAAATATAGTTGTTTTCTTTTCTATCGCATATATATATATACGTATATATACATATATATATATACGCATATATATAGTAATTGTCTGTATTTGTGTCTGAATTAGGTATGATTCAGTCCGGTTCTAGGAGGCCATCATCCCAGTTATTATCTTTTTCTTTGGGGAGGGTGATTTATTGCTAATCCACATTTACTTGATTCAGACAATCTAACCCGAGTTATGTATATATATTTTTTAGTCTGAGTATTTAGATTATATATATATATATATATATATATATATATATATATATATATATATATATATATACATATATATATTATGGAGAGAGAGAGGGAGAGAGATTGAGTGTAAACAGCACATGATTCAATGTCTCCAAACTTGAATCTACGTAAGCTTTATCAGAATATTGAGCACACTTCATTAAATACATCAACTAATGCAATCATACTAATTAATATATTGTTTATGTCGTGTCTGTCAGTCTCTCTACCTGCCTGTCTGTCTGCCCGCCTCTCTCTCTCTCTCTCTTTCTCTTTCTCGCGCGCTTTCTCTCTCTCTCTCTTTCTCTTTCTCTCTCTCTCTCTTTCTCTCTCTCTCTCTTTCTCTCTCTCTTTCTCTCTCTCGCGCGCTTTCTCTCTCTCCTTCTCTCTTTCTCTCTCTCTCTCTTTATCTCTCTCTCTCTTTCTCTCTCTCCCTTTCTCTCTCTTTCTCTCTCTTTCTCTTTCTCTCTCTCTTTCTCTCTCTCCCTTTCTCTCCCTCTCTTTCTCTCTCTCTTTCTCTCTCTCTTTCTCTCTCTTTCTCTCTCTCTCTCTTTCTCTCTTTCTCACTGTCTGTCTGTCTGTCTGTCTGTCTGTCTGTCTGTCTCTCTCTCTCGTCAATATTACTTTTCTTTTTGTCCCTTACATTCCACTCTTTAATTTTTGTCATGTCTTTCGCCGCCTTGCCGGATCACCTGACTTACACGCCAGCCAATCAGACGCGTCGAAACGGCGCATATATAATGATTTACCTTCAGCTGACCTTGGCAAAGTAATTCTTTTACTGACGCGTAATAAAAAAAAAACACTTTACAACATTCGCTTTAATGTGTCTCAACCTCACAAAAGTATACATGTGTATCAGCATATCCCTTGCATCATATATATATATACAAATTATTTATTTTAAAAATATATCACATATTTCAGAGACGTACACGATTTCATTGAGATAGACTGACTTGTTATCCTTTAAAAGGCTGTTCGAGTTTTTAATATATAATTTGTATTTTAGATCTCACTTTTTGCGATCGAGCACTTTATTGATCTATTTTCAAAATACCCTATCTATCTATCTATCTATCTATCTATCTATCTATCTATCTATCTATCTATCTATCTCTCTCTCTCTCTCTCTCTCTCTCTCTCTATCTATATATATATATATATATATATATATATATATATATATATATATATATACCTAATACATATATATACCTAATATATATATACCTAATATATATATATATATATATATATATATATATATATATAATATTATATTACATTATATAAAAACTGATTTAATCACAGTTTATCTACGACTTTTTCCCATATATGTTACTCACCAAAGATACATATTAAAGTAATCCTTGATATTAGGATTGAGTTATGTTAAACATAAATAAATCCTAATAGTCAATTTAATTGTTCTAATCAGCCATAATTTGCAATTAACTTCCCAAGTCGCCTATCTCTTACTAAGTTTCTGTCTATCACTCTCAGACTTTCTCGCTGTATGTTGGTCCGTTCACACCTACGTTTGTACTTATCTAGAGTGCCCCCCCCCCCCCCCGTGTAAATATGTTCACAACATTAAATAACCTTGTGTCAAATCTTACTTTTATTCAGTTCCTTTTTATACCTTTCGGAGAATCCTTGGCAGATTCATGTTTGATAGGGAAGCCGATCCTTTTTTCTGAATTAGGTATGATTAAGTCCGATCTTAGGAGGCCATCATCCCAGTTATGACATTTTGGGGTGAGGGGGTTTATTGCCAATCCACATTTACTTGATTCAGACAATCTAACCCAAGTTATATATATATATATATATATATATATGTGTATACATATATATTTAGTCTGAGTATGTAGATACTATATATATATATATATATATATATATATATATATATATATATATATGTAGATACTATATATATATATAGATAATGTATATATATATATATATATATATATATATATATATATATATATAATTGATATTGTGTGTATTTGTATGATTATAGTAAGCGAAAAACTAATAGAACGAAACGTATATATTTTGAATTAAAAAAACAAAACAAGAGTTTTATCGATTCTATAAAAAAACTTTCTATTAATTCTCCCCCCCCCCATGTGTTATCCATGGTGTTTTAAACACACACATTGTTAATCCTTAAATGTTGATTATTTATGTTTAGAATTATTTTAGATAAGAATTGATAATTTTTGTTATTTAGATTATTCGGACTACTATTCTCATTTTGGTTGTTTATTTACAACGTTTCGGCCGCTGTAATCTATGATATTCTCCAGGTGCATCTTTTTTGAAACGTAATAGTTGAGCTTGGAATTTCTTATGTAGAACTCCAGATCATAAACGGAATTTCGAACTGAATTATTTATTCAATCCACGGGAGTAGGTTGTTCTCATTCCGTCAGCCACAACCGAGTAGAAGTGTAAATTTCATGATATTGAAAGTAATTTGAATGTTCACCCTCTTAACATATCGAAGAAAACAATACGCTTTCTCTTTTATGCATAATGTTTTAAACATCGATTGAATAACTTCAGGGTAATGTTCTCTATCGCCCACTCAATAATAAAGCATTGCCTCTTGGCCTTTTGGCTAAGATCAAAGTGTAGTATCTGTTCTGATGGATACTGCACCCCATAGACTGGTATTGTCTTGGCCTTCGGGGCTTGATTTACGCCTGTGTATGGGTATGTTCTGTGCAGTTCTAGGAGGTCCCACCCCTCCCAGGCTTCGCCTCCCCTCTTTGGGGAGGAGTAAGTTTATTGCTTACTGCCTGAGGCGCCCCTATCGGGGAATGCCGACGGGGCTGTCCAGGCAATTTTCAAACCCCACTTTCCTGACCCGACTTTGGGTCACATCTTACTTGTGGGAGTAAGATAAAAACTGGCCTTGTGCCTAACTCCTGGAGAGGAGTAAATCAACACTCTATAATAAAGATCAATGTGTATTGTTTTTGTATATAAATAAATATGTTTGAAAACTACAAGGTGATGATTGAACAAAGTATGCAAGGCATGATCAAGGACAATGTTTCAGATGTTTCATCCTTTCATGCGAAAGTTAGCGAGTAAAATACCTGCCTTTTTCTAGAACACCTCCGCCCCCTTGATGAAACCATTTTAAGTGCTGAGGGAAAGCGAGAGCAAATAGCAAGTCAGTTCTTGGCCTTTTGGCTAAGATCAAAGTGTAGTATCTGTTCCGATGGATACTGCACCCCATAGACTGGTATTGTATTGTCCTTCGGGACTTGATTTACGCCGGTCTATGGGATTGTCCTGTGCAGTTCTAGGAGATCCACCCTCCCAGGCTTTGCCTCCCCTCTTTGGGGAGGAGTAAGTTAATTGTTACTGCTTGAGGCGCCCCTACCGGGGAATGCCGACGGGGCTGCCCAGGCAATTTTTGATGGTCAGAGTGCTCACCTCTCGGGCGCTGGCTTTTCAACCCCCACTTTCCGACCCGACCTTGGGTCACATCTTACTTGTGGGAGTAGGATAAAACTGGCCTTGTGCCTAACTCCTGGAGAGGAGTAAATAATACATACTGCACAACCTGAAATGAATTTAGAAAAAAATCCACTACTCTATGATAAAAAGTCAACGGTGGATGTTTTTTTTTAAGTCATCAAAAATGATAATAATTTATATATGAAAGTTAAAATTACTAATGTAATTCTATGATTTTATATAGATATCTTAGTAATATATATATAAATAAATAAATACCGACTGCGAACACTGGCGAAGCATATTTCTTTTCGTAATTTTTGCCGGAAAGTGTACCTAGTACATATATGTACATATATATATATATATATATATATATATATATATATATATATATATATATATATATGTGTGTGTGTGTGCGTGTGTGTGTGTGTATAATTTAATATATTTTATATTCACACAATAATTAGTTTAATAGTTAAATAGGGTGTATATTACTAGAGTTACAAATATTATAACTTAATAAATGTTCCGAGTTTGTTTCACACAATCTTCATTTATAAAACTATTTCTGCCCATTTCAATTTTAGAATGGGGCAGAAACAATTGTATGAATAAAGATGTTTTTAAAACAAATTCGCAACATTAATAAGATGATCATGTATATATATATATATATATATATATATAGAGAGAGAGAGAGAGAGAGAGAGAGAGATAGATAGATAGATAGATAGATAGATAGATAGATAGATAGATTATTTATCTTAGTACTTCATTTTTATACTATAATCAATAATATGTAAACAACCTTCCTATTCATAGAAATAGAAATACTTTGATGATCACCAACTGACTGTGACAGAACCGAAAAACAATGACATACTAGTTGGTTTTAAAAAGGGTCATTCATTTGGACATATTGTTAAACACATAAGATTTTTAAGAGTTAAAATTTTACAATGTTAAATTCTCTGTTTCTAAATGTTGTGAAACAGTTAAACCGATGAACTGCAACCGAAAATTAATGCATGCATATAATTAAAATAGCGAAGTATATGAATATATATTACTGAGCATAACTTTCTGTTAAAGTGTCACCTGAAGAGAGCGTCTTTTAACTACTGTCATATTCAAGTGCATTTAAATTCTGGTAAAAGATGTTGGTGAGGAGCACTTTCTCAATGTCGTGCTTGTACGGGTAAGTCACGCTTACGTGTTGAAAGGGTAATTGCGGAACGTCGTAAGAGGGGCAAGGTGATGGCTTGGACGTGTGAAAAAGTGATATTAGATGAAAAAAGTAAAAGATGGAGCAAAATGATAACTAACATATTTGTTTCCGGAAGGGGCAAGAGATGACCAGAATGCGTCTCGAATGTTTTAGAACGTTATAGAGCATTCGAAAAGATTCTAAGGAACCGCCTTCATATAGAGCTCGGTTTTGCGAGTTTAAAAGAGTCTCCGGTTGGACTGTCTCGGAGTTAGAACCAACTAACGCTCGAACCTATCATCGTACACAGGTCAAGCGAGTGTCTGAGTGAGACTAATGGCGCATAACATACTAGCAAACAGATATATCCCCAGACCACCATTTGATTTAGTAGTACGCAGAAAAAAAGAAATCTTTAACTTTAAAATACAGTCGGTCATCATTGTCCTTGATCATGTCTTGCATACTTTGTTCAATCATCACCTTGTAGTTTCGAATGGCTGATGTGAAAGATACGGCGTGCGGTTTTATGGCGATCTACCGGTAGAGACTGGCGTGGCGACGAGTTAGGGTCTTATTGTCACGATACTCCTCTGATATATGTTAGATTAAAGTTAACTATCATTTCCGGTTGTTGATCAAAATTAAACCGTTTTTGGTAATAAGTATATCATTGAGTTTACACTAACATTGATGCGGAAAGAGTTTCCGTTTTGTTTTTATTAGCATTCAAGGTTTTGATCTAATTTCGACAAATACAGTTAATTAGACGCAATTTGCTACTTTACAAACAGCTAGGAGTTCATTTGTAGATTCATACTTTTCTAATATTATTTGTACGTAATTCGATCATAATAGAACTGAAAGGAATGAAACTCGCCATAAAATATTACCTCGTCCGCAACGGTTCATAATACCACCACCCGCACCTAAAATTACAACTTTAACACTACTACTAATACAAATACTACTACTAATACTACTACTACGATTAACAATAATAACCTATTACTAATGGAGATTAAGTATCTGTCAGTCTGAAGTCGAAATTATACGATTACTTCCTTCTATAAATTGGACTAATGTACTATTGTTCAATGCTCAATTCAGGGGGTTGTTTTAGTATATGTTCTGTTGTTTTGAGACCATCTTGCCATTCATTAACTCCTCCATTACGGGGAAAAATATTTTCGTTTGTCATGATATTATTCTCCTAGGCATTACCTCTTCCTTAGTGAAGCAGTGTACTATGTGCTCGTTTGTAATGATACCATCCTCTCAGGCTAGAAAAATATTCCACAGGAGAGCATATATTTGCTAATAATAATAATAATAATAATAATAATACCAACAACATTGTTTCAGATTCGTATTAATAAAGGGATCGAAAGAAGAGTCTCATTACAAACGAGCATATAGTACACTGCCTTTCTAAGGAGGTAATGCCCGAGAGGATGATATCATGACGAATGAACATATGCTACAACCATTAACATTCTAGTTATAAAATGACATCTATTTGGATTTTTTAACGGCATATCGACTCTTTTCGGGGTACGTATAGACACACTAACTATTGTAAACTATACTTGTATACGATTAGTTGACCACAAGTTGATATTATGCCTATAGCTAGTGGGAAAGTGTGTCAATACATCTGCCGGTTATGCGTGATCGTAATTGAATACAATAGACTCGTGATGAAAGTACTTGGCTGAGTGGATTCCATAGTCGACAACCGTATCCATTAAACGCACTCCCCTCACCTAACATAGACGTGTAGTTCACCTAATGCTATCAAATTCTTAATACCTGGATTACATTAAAAAATGGCTGTTAAAAAGTCTCCGATTTGTCCAAATTAAAAATAGAAAAATAGAAAAACGTTCAAATTCCGAACGAGGGAATTATTTCACATTCACAAATGATGTTTGTCGAGGTATTCACCGATAAGGTTCAACTTGTTGCGCATTTCGATATAAAATCGATATTAGACGCAGTAGTAACAGTGTTCGGTGGTGGCGCAGGTGGAGGGGGTAATTTAATGGAATCGCGATGCTGATAAAATAGAAGCGAGTCAAATACCCTATATGGTTCGATGGAATGACGTAGAAGGAGATATAAATATATTTATTGGAACTGGTGATTAGTTTTTGTATCTTTTTTTTTAGTAATAAACTGTTCGAAATAATGTTTTAATGCTAACATACCAGAAGTGAAACAAAGCTTTTAGAAGTAGTTGGTTTACAATTGTGAACCTTAAAACCTTTAAATAATAAGTTTATAAATACACCTACACAGAACAATAGACATGGAGCTAACAACGCACACATCCACATTTCAGTTATTTTAATCAAAATTCTATGAACAATAGTATTTTCATTACCTTATACATACACAAGAATACTTTCTATACTTATTATATAGCATCGATAATATACATACACACACTATATATATATATATATATATATATATATATATATATATATATATATATATATATATATATATATATATATTACTTTTTCATATATGTAAACTTATATTATAAGATAATATATTACGTATATATTTTAGTGTTTAGTTTAGTATTTACTTCAATAGTGTTCAATACATAAATTGAATAGATCATAGTAGCAGTACAAAATATACTCATGGCAAGTGAGCTAGACAGAACCGTTTGTGTGTCATTCAAGAATTTGTCAGACTAACTATATATATATATATATATATATATATATATATATGTGTGTGTGTGTGTGTGTGTGCGCGCGCGTGTGTGTGAATGATCGTATTGTGTCTCATTTGCTATATACGCGTATATATAAACAGAAGGTACTTTAAAATGCCTCGATATACTGTGCTCTGGAATTCTCCGAGCCAATCGAATAAAATGGATAATTATTGAATTCTCATATATATATATATATATATATATATATATATATATATATATATATATATATAAGATTATTTTTATTTACACAAACATGTACAAAATCTGCAGCATGTGCATGTCTGTGTAAATAAAAATAATCATATATAAAAGCTCTGTTTGATATTGAGCACTTTTTATAAACCCGGTTGAAATTGTTTGGATTACTACCCTGTGGATGTTTTACCTGAATGATGATGATGATGATGATGATGATGATGATGATGATGATGATGATGATGATGATGATTAATATTCTTCTTCTTCTTATTATTATTATTATTATTATTATTATTATTATTATATATGTGTGTGCGTGTGTGTGTGGGTGTGTGTCTGTGTGTATGTGTGTGTTATGTGCGTGTGTGTATGATAATGATAGAATGAAAGAGAACGGACTCAAGAGCACAAACCCTGCACACACAAATTGTCTAATATACTTTTAGATCGATATTTTTTAACAATAAAGGTTCGGTATATGTTTGTGTTTTTGTATGAACTCACGAAATAATTAACCGATCATTTATAGCTTCAGAACACAGATGCTGTGCGTAAAAGTAGGGAATGTAGGCTTTATTTGGTATAATTTAGTTTGATGTAAACGGAGGAAAAAGTGGGGAAAGCCTTTCCTGGAAATTCAGGTACCTCGAGTTTTGTGAAATTTTAATAACATGAATTAATACTTTCCACAAATTTAAGTTTCTTCGGAAAATTTATAGGGGTTAAGGGCACATAATATGTGCAAAAAATCGCATTTGAATATTCAAATGATACAGATTTGCATAAAATTTGACGCATAGTCATTAGACACCAATTAAGCAAGATTCCCTGAATTTCAAGACCCTGTAAAGCTTAAGCCATGAATATTAAACATTTTCAAGAATCAGAAGTAGGTAATGTGTTTTGATAATAAATGTTAATCAATATTCTCGACATGGGAATTAATAACATAATATCTTGATTTTAATATCTTGATTTTAATCTTCTGTTAGAGAACTCTATTTTAACTGTCCTGTGACGGTTATTATTCTAGTGTACATATGTATGTATATATACATATCTGTATATATATATATATATATATATATATATATATATATGTGTGTGTGTGTGTGTGTGTGTGTGTATACATGATATTTGAATATTGACAGAATGAAAGCCTCGAATAATTAAGGCAATCTCTACTACTTGTTACCTGTCGAACGTTTATCTAATATATATATATATATATATATATATATATATATATGTGTGTGTGTGTGTGTGTGTGTCTGTGTGTGTGTATTTGTGTGTATATATATATGCTTACGAACGTACCGAAATAGCAAAGGTAAGTAGAGAGGGGTGACTTCTTTAGTTGGTATCAATACTATGATCTGCGGACTCCTTTTTGTAAATAACCCTCTACCTGAACTGGATACGAAGAAATAGTTCGATTTTTTTACGTTCCCCTTTTGTCATGCTTATCGGAGCCGGCTAAGCCTATCGCAATAATAGAGGCGCAAGGCGACACGGATTACTCTGTCGGCTTGGGTGGTTGCCATCGTTTGCACACATCGCCTGACTCTCTCTGTGGACCCAATGGAAAATGACCACTTGTTGCATGCCAATGCAGTAACACTTACCTACATACACATGCACGCATATATATATATATATATATATATATATATATATATATATATATATATATATATATATATATATATACATAAGGTTAGTGTGAGAGAAAACTAGCAGAGTGCTCAATTATTGAAAAACTCTAAACGAAGAGCGTAATCTGCTGTAATACACACATGTACTATCTTTCAATGCTCAAATCAGGATGGAAGTGTAGTATATGTTCTGTTGTCATGAGACCATTCTCCTAGTCATTACTTCCTTCTTCATGGTGGACACCGTATATATGGTCGTTCTTCATGATACCATCCTCTCATACATTATCATATTCTACTTTTTTTATCAGGGGTGTAATATAGTCTCTGTTCTGTGCTTATTATACGATCTCCCCAGATATTCCATTCTCTTTTCTGTAGGTCGTATTCTCCAAGCCTCCAAGTATTACATATCTCGGGGGGTGGGGGGTAGTATATGTTCATTTGTTATATATACTAGCAAAAGTACGCGACCAGATGGAGCATATTTCTGCTATTATATCTAATATACGTCGATAACTATAAATAAGTAAAAACAGTAAGTTTCTGTTGTAAATTAAACGCAGAATTCCACATAAAACTACTAGACTCTTGTAAAACGAAAGAAAGTTGTGAAAAAACATTCATTTAAATGCCAGTTTTATTAAAGAAAGACAAACGGAACGAAAAAGAAAAAGTCGAAATGAAAAGAACACGTAATTGTATCTGATGTGCAGTTGTTTAACAAATTAATCGATATGTTGCCAAGAAAATTATTCGATTGATAAAGGATAGTCAATTGTGCGAAATGGTTCAATTATAATAAGAAATTCATAATTTTTAGACGAAAACCACATTTTAACTACAACAAAAACGAGGATTAATCATCTGATATATAAAGTAGAACTAGTCTGTTTCTCAAATCTTTGTGCTTAAGAGCTTTTTGTATACAAAACATACAGTTGATTCCGGTTATTAGTCGTTCTTGAAAAAACGTTGGTCCATGTTGTTAAGAATAAAATATGTATTTCGATTTAATTTCTTGTCAAAAATATATATATTTTTAACATAGTCCACTGTAGATGTAAGGGGCTACTGAGAAAAAGGGTCAGAGGGTTGTTTTTTTTTGGGGGGGGGGGGGTAACCTAAATTGGGAGCTGTTTCGCGTCGGAAGTTTTTTTAATGGTCGCTATATTTGATAATGATCACAATAGCAGCTGTAGCGGTCAGTACAAATATTAAATGCTAGCATTGCAAGACATATGACGAGATGAAATAGCCTAGTTTTGGGAGAGCGTCAGCGTGATGATTTAAAGGTCACGGTATACGGTATCCGTATTTTTATTATTTGTTTGTTGGGAAGCTATTCTTTGCTATTAATACAATGTCTATTTATATAAAAATGCAACAGCACAAAGTACTAAAACCAATGTATTGCCTTATCTTTGGAGACAAGTAAGCCATTTTGATATTTTGTTATGAGTTTTAAAAAGACCGAATATGCTGATGAACTCAAAACTTTTACAGCAATTTGGAGACATGTATACCGTTCTTAAAGTGTTTAGTAGATCCTGAAGATTGACATTTTTAGAGGCTATTTACACCGATTGATTTTATAAATATAGATTAAAACAACATTACTTTAATAACAAATAAGTACAGTTTTATAAAAATTTGGTTCAACTAATAATTTACTGACCAAACGATACTGTAACGTTCAAAATTACACACATACATATATATATATATATATATATATATATATATATATATATATATATATATATATATATATATATAAGTTTTCATGAATAGTATATACTTAGGTATACACTCCTTGTAATCTCTGAAATCATTTCAAATTGCAAGCTCAATGAGGTTGTGTTACAAGCCTCAGAGCATATATACGTTTTAGTTACATTCTAATGACCAAAGGAAAACGATGTTAACTAAAGGACTATATATTTTTCTTTGACTGAGCTGTGAAATGCGCGTAAGAAATGAAAAAATAAAAAACTGGAAAAAATAAATATGAATTTTGATTGTAAGATGAAGTAAAAAATACAAGTATTCATTTAAATAAAAAAGAAATTGAAAAACAATTATTGATCATTTGAATGTAACTAAAAAGTATATATATATATATATATATATATATATATATATATATATATATATATATATATATATATATTATAAGGTTGTTTGCAATGCGGGAAACAGAACGGGGAAAGAAGAGATGAAAAAATTATTGATGATAATATATTCAATATTCTTTTTTGAAAACGTATCTATATATTTGTCAGTATATCATTCACTTACTGTTAATAGAGTCTGTCATGGTTGAAAATATTATTAGATTTTGATATTTCGGGAGAAACCCTCTTTTTCTAAAAAACAAACAAACCGTAATTTCGTTTTCAGAGAAGAAACGTCCCAAGCTGATTGTTATATTTAGATGCATTGAAATATAACAGTAATTTTGTGACGATTCCTTGAGGCTTCACGAGCATTTTATATGATGCCTGTCGAGGCTGGTGTCCGCAAGTGTGTGTGCATTTTTAGGGGGGGGGCAGTTTATGATATTTCTGGCACGTTCACTTCCTTTGGGATTGTGTGCTGTTCTACTTTTTATTATAATAATAATAATAATAATAATAATAATAATAATAATAATAATAATAATAATAATAATAATAATAATAATAATAATAATAATAATAAATATAATAATAATAATAATTATTATTATTATTATTATTATTATTATTATTATTATTATTATTATGATTATTATTTTTGTTCTTTTTATTATTATTATTCGTAGTAGTAGTTGTAACAGTATCAGCAGCAGTTCCTATTCAAGGTTCTGTTATTAATTCGTTTTGTTTTTTTAACTGCTTCGCTCTGCGCATGCGTTACTCTCTATTGCTTTCTGCTGCTTGCCTGAAAGAAAGCCAACAAAAAATAAAGTGATTATGTTTCGCCCTTAAAGGCACAAATAGCGGTGTCTATGAACTGTCACGTGACACAAAGTTTTTAGCCAATCAACACGATATTGCCTGCGGGTAGAGAAATGCCGGTTAGCACCTGAAAAAGATGACAAAGGAAAAAGTACGTATGTTGTTGTTTTTTATTCTTAAATAGGCCGAGGAGGAAATCTACTCTGGTAGTAGTTAAGCAAAGATGAAATATTGAGGAAATGATTATCCAAAAACTTAGTGATAGGATGTCTCTTCACAGGAAAAAGGGGGAAGAGAGAGAGAGAGAGAAAATAGAAAGAGAGAGTGAGGAAGAAAGGGAGAGGATAATAAAATAAGTAGGAAATAACAAAGAGAGCGAGAAAGAGACGGGGAGAGAGGAGATGATATAAGAAAGGATAATAAGAGAAATTGGAAGATAAGATTGTTCATATATAAGTGTGATGGGATATAGAAATAGTCACTGAAAATGGTAAAAGTCGTAACTAATAGAGATTATAGAAATTGATCGCAAGGTGTGTTATTAATGTTATATTGAGGCTAAGGGTCAGATGCTATTCGCGACCACTCTGTAAAGAATCGACAAGTCGTATGTAAAAATTTCTTCGTGAACTTACTTTTAACATCGTATATATATATATATATATATATATATATATATATATATATATATATATATATATATATATATATATATATGGTGGCCCAAAAGTAGGTTTACAATTATCATTTAATATTTGAAGGTTTTTAACTAGGTTATTCGAAAAACTTTAAATAGGTTAAATATTCATAAAAATAACTGTAAACCTACTTTGTGGCCACCCTGTATATATATATATATATATATATATATATATATATATATATATATATATATATCATCATTTAAGATCAGGATTGGATTATAGTCATTGATAGGACTACCTTCTGAAACAGAGTTAAATGTAGCAAAAATAAAGTTAGAATTAAAATAACTCAAATCACCATTTCTACCTGTCTTTCTGACCAGAGGATGCAATTGAGAACAAAGCTCTATATGAAGATCTAGAGTAAAGTTTACGTAAATCGAATGGTATTAATTTTTGCATTAAGGTCTTATACTAGTATCGTAGGGTCTGCAATCACGCCGCAATCGATAAACAGCAAAGAAAACGTTTACTTTCTTTTATTTCATAACTTGAAAGTTGAACATTATAGAAAGAAAAAAATGAAGAAACACAAATTGTAATCTGATGTTTAGAGCTGGGGTACACACGGGGTCCTCATTCCTTCTCGTGCAACGCCGGTGGTGTCTGCTGGTAAATAAATGGGCGTCTGTGAGAATTGAACCCACCCACGTTGCGTCCACGGAAAGAAGTTTCTATCTATTGCGGAGAAAACAAACGGAAAACAGAACAGACAGGAAAGCATTCAAAAACGAATCACGACTGAGAGTTTGAGAAGAAATGGTCGGGGTGAGTCTATGGTGTGTAGACGTTGAATCCTGGCGCTAACGCCCGTAGCATTTTGAGACACGTTGAATGACACACAAGATGTGCCTAGTTTAAACAATGACAACAGATTCAGCTATGAAGAGGGGACGTCTCTTTATTATTATTCTATGACCGTCCATTCCTGTCAAAGCCTATGCATGTGGAAAAAGAAAGTTATATCGAAGCATTTCTCGTCCCCTTCCCTGCCTTTCCTCTTTGTATGACTCCCCTTGTTCCTTGCCTCTTTATCTCCCTCTAATAAACCCTCAGAACATCTCCATCATCCCTTTTAACGTTTCCCTCTCTAGTTTTTCCTTCTCTTGCTATTTTCTCCTTGACTTTATATTTTATTGCGATTCTGTTATTTACGATGAGTTTCTAATATGTCCGCCTCTAGCTTGCAAGTTTAAGTAGCATGATGGTATTTATATAAGACGTGTCCTTGCCAGCAAATCGATAGACGATAACACAGATCACATCTAATATAACATTGCTTGAGCATTTGATGCAATTTTCCATCGAAAACACTTACTGCGATCTCATGGACATCTACTACTGTCTCTCAATTCTACACTTCCGATGGCGATTGCTATTGAATATAACTTGAATTTCAACGATTTATTATTTTACTTATGAATATTTTTTTCTGTTAAAATCAGATTTTTGTAATAAGATGCATCCATTTAAATAAAACGGAATGTATGTTTATGTATCTATAGGTGGGTTGGTAATTTTAAAAACAGAGTGTTAAACTGCAGTAAATATAACATTAGTTGAAACTATGATTAGGACTAAGATGTCAACGACAACAAATCTATTGACAACGTCTATGTCAATGTGGTCCACAATGGTCGTCTAACTTAAAGAAAGTAACATACATGCCGACTAAAAGAAAATGGACGCCAATTTGTCATAAGTATTCGAGTGTTCGCTAATGGGCCGCGAGACTAGAGTTCAATCATCGGTCAAGTCATACCAAAGATTTACAAAATGGTGCTTGATAACCTCTTACTTAAACACTCAGTATTATAAAGTGTAGATCAGAGATAAGTGGAGTAATCCTGGCGCTTTACTCTATATTCTGATATAGTAGCTACTGAAAAGAGAGCCTTCGGATTGCCCTCAACTCTAGTCGACCACTTTGCTTTACTTAGGTTTATTTACAGAAGAATGGCATTTCATCAATTTGCAGCTAAGAACCAAGTTTGATCGAAGTCTTCCTGCAAATATCGCATAGAAAAAGTTCCTGAATAGGATTTGAATTTATCCGCTCCCTATTCACTGTCGTATGTCATTTCTGTCTGACCGTTGACCTGCATACATTCTGGATTACGAGAACAGAAATTATTAAACTACATCCAGTTATTTTACGCGTTTAGCGATAAAATTCCTATTTCAAACTTAAGTTGAAATGAAAAACCGACAGAGCTTCCCATAGAAATTCATGGACGCATCTAGAAATGATATTCCAAACTTAAACATGACAGACGAACGGAGCTTTTTATAGAAATGCATAGATGCATTTGTTTTTTGTTTTTTGGTTTACTAATTAGTCACAATTGTCAAAGCCAAAAGCCACTCAAAGATAATGTTCAATGAAGTGGAATGATTGTCACTTTGAAGATGAGGAATATTATGAGAGTATTTAAAATTGTTGATAGAATTAACTAAATTTGATTACTTATAAGGACAGTTTGTGACAAGTATTAGTTGAAATTAGATTCGAAGACAACCATGTTATCGGCAGGAAAGCGGTCCCGTAGTAATGTGTTCCATCGACGGATTTCCACACAATTGTTACAGACATGTCCTGGATGTAGCCAACTAGTATGTTAAGTTTTCATAAAAACTAGAAAAATGTCCCGTCGTATCACGCATTGAGCTCTGGTTAGATTGTTTGAATCAGAAAAAAGTGAGTTTGCAAAGCCAGTTAAATATAAAAACTAAAATGACAAAATCCAAAATTAGTCTCTTTCGGCTCACTATATTTTCTCTCTCCCCCTCTTTCTTTCTCTCTCTCTCTCTCTTTGTACCCCTCTCTAACTTTCTCTCTCTATCTCTCTCTATTTCTCTCTCTCATATCACCCTCTCTTTCTTTCCTTTTTTTCTCTCTTTTTCTCTACAACTACGAGTAAAATAATATTGTTACATATGATGATATTCCCTTTTGTTTAAGTGGACTATTATATCCTTTTATCTTTTCATTTCATTATTATCTTTGATTGTTAATAAAAAGACAGACAGAGAGGGAGAGGGAGAGAGAGAGAGAGAAGGTGACGGAAGCGAGAATGATAGAAACCGTATAAAATAAGAGCGGGAGGGGATCACTGTTATAGTGAGAGTGAGAGATAAAGAGATGAGTCACTTCGTAAGTTACTTGCAAATCGAGATTAATTAGAACAATTAAAATTGAAGTTTGTCAAATATAACTCAATCCCAAAACTGACTAATATTTTAGCAAGCATTTTGTGTGATTAAAATATATAAGGAAACAAACGTTGATTTAATCGACTAAGATCGATATACAAACAAACTTAGTACAGTGTTATATTGAACTGACGAGGACGAAAATTAATGGTTATCAATTTGATTTCAATCTGAATGCGAACACGTTTGCTTGTATTTTTCTCTCAATAAAATCATTTTGAAATGTTTATTATTTAAAGCACTTTGTTATAGAAATGTATTCAAAATAAAAAAAATATTATTCAAACTGTGTTCTGAAATATTAAACAAAGTCTATGGAATATTCGTGAACAATTTACTAAAATATATTCTCTCTTTATCTTTTTTAGGTAAGTACGACTTTTAATCAAACTTGATGAACCATTGTTTGACGATGAATTTGGTGGTAAGTTTATGCCATTTTATTACTATCTTAGAAGCCGCTCAGAGCACACTAACGTTTGTTTCTATGGAAGAAAATTAGGTATTCAGCTTTTTAAATTAAAAAGAATTATCTGTTATGCATGAATCACATTTGTTTTTACAAATTGCCTTTTTCAATTGATTTTCAACATTTTTCAGCGCTGATTCCGAAAATGGCATCCGTTGCTTTCAATCAGGCTAGATTTTAATACTAAGTTGATTGTTTTAAATCCGATCGTTTGACTAAATCGATTACATTTTTGTGACATCATTACTTGATTTTTTTTAATATATTTATCAGAACGAGTTTTTGAAAAGGCGTTTAAACACAATTGATTGATTAAATGTTACAGCCTTCGATTTCAGTAAATTAAGAATACATTGTTCAAAGTAAGTGCATGTAAATCGAACGTAACGTCCATTGTGCAAAATTCAAGGCATGAACTTCGGTTTATTCTAACTTCTAGAACGCTCACTGGCAGGGATGTCTCTCTTCAGAGTCCAACAGTAATCAGCCATCATTCCAGCATCTCAGCGTTGCTGGTATCCGATATCCCCCTCTTTAATGTCGCGATGAAATCTTCTTGCTCGTCGCTCATCAATCCCACACATGTCCATATGTGAAAGTAAGAAATGCATTTTGATGCCCACCTTGCATCTGAGGTTTCTGGAAGCAGCATATTCCTGTCAAGTTCTGCATAGTTCCTAGCCTTGTTATTTCCAATAAAAATGCTCACAAGTAGAACAAAAGCTTTCCACGCTTCCAGTTCTACTTCGTTTGTTGTTTTGATAACTCATCATCTCTTATGAGCTGACCGATTTGAGAACCATCAAAGATGTCAGCTTCAAACTTAATTCTCGATGATTAAACTTCGAAACGCCTATCACAAGTAAGTGAAGCAGTAAAAATCTTTGCCCAGAGTATGTCTCTGTCTATAGCACGGTTGCTAATTATGTGCTGTATCATTCTTTCTTCGTATAATGTTAAACAGTGTCCCTACTATCCCATTGGGATGCTTGATGATTCTGAACTGCTGAACTAAAAAAGAATCAGCATCTTCAGGTCAACACAAATAAACTATTCATCTTAATCATAAACAATTTTCGCCAGCACATATTTCACCGCGCCATGATGACATGGTGGCTAAGTGGTTAACGACGCGGACTGAACACCTGGGTGTGCCGGGTTCGAATTCAGTTCGTTCCACAGTAACACTTTCATTAAACCCACACCTGGCCTTGTGTCTAAACTTCTGGAGAGGAGGTAAATAAGATACTTTTCTTTCTGTGTAACCAATTGAGTAAGGGGTATAGAGGTAAACTTGTCGTTGTACAGCGGAAGACATCTCAGCGATCACTCTCTCTCTCTCTCTCTCTCTCTCTCTCTATATATATATATATATATATATATATATATATATATATATATTATATGTGCATTCCAATGGTCAAAGGACAAATTAAGACATCCCTTATCCCTGATCCTCCAATTTCTTCCTCTGTCGTCAAACACCACGACAAAACTTTTCCTCGGTACTTTCAATATCTGGGAATACCTGTAATTCATCTTCGTCCCACTTAGGAACAAAAAATATTTTTTAAATATGCTTATAACTGTATTTAAAAAAAATAATGTTTATTTTTTCCAAAGTCAATATGTATTTTAATTTTCTACGCGCGTTTTGAAGCAGTAATTAAGGGGAGTATGTAGTCTATTTCTCACTCTGTTGCCTACCAGGGAATTGTTCATTCACTTTCAACAGAGAAATAAGGATAGAAAAAGTTACAAAATGAGCTCCCAATAAAAGATACAGCAAGTCAGAACACAAGAAAAAATATATGGAACGAACTCGCATTTGTGACAAAGTCCAGCACCCCACCCTCCACCCGGCCCCAAAAAAGAAAAAACAATTGAAAAACTATATATATATATATATATATATATATATATATATATATTTCTGCCAAGACTATCTATTAATATTAACATTAACACCATGGGTCTTTATCTGATTCCCCTGAAGATGGACCCGGATAGGCCTGAAAGTACTTGAGGCACCTACAGTTATAGCAGATTCATCGGCCGGAAACAAAAACCTTGATTCAGCAAATGGAAATAATCAACACCACGATTTCCAGACATAAGTCGTCTGTCATATTCAACAACATTTGTATTACAGAGAAAATGCTGCGTAAATATACATATTTTAATCTACATGTCCTGCAGCTCACCAAAATACAACCACTTGGCAATACAGATATGGACTTGTTACGAAACAGATAATGATCGGCAAAGTTCACCATAATATTCTCCAAATCGATGTGCAAAAGAACCTTACAAAACTGAACAACTCCCTTACTCCAGAACAATTTGGGTTTTTTAGATGCTGAAAACCTTTTTACTAACGTATCCGTTAAGGAAACTATTGACATAGTCATTAATAATATATATAACAACTTTTTAAACCGTCGCTCAAAATTAACCTTAACACCTTGCGTAAAATTATGTTGACCTTTACCAAAGATCACAAAAGAAGTCAAGTAAAAAACATTAACATTTCTTCTTATTTAACGAAATATATATCAACAATTATTACAGGTAGAGAAAAAACACATGTACATGAATTAAGAATTCTCTTACAAATAATAATAATAATAATAATAATAATAATAATAATAATAATAATAATTTATGAAATGATTATAATAATTAGGACCATAATGAAATAGAAAGTTATTCAGTATGAAAAATAACAGCAAAGAAAAACAGACCCAAAAGTCACAAATGCGATAATGCATGAAAAGAAGTTAAAATAAAGATTTACATGAAAAACAATTATAAAAAAGCATTTTTATAAACAATCACAATAAACAAATATAAAACAAAAAACAAAAACAAAATTACAAAGAAACCCTTTTTAAAAAACGAACAAATACTTAGGAGTTAAGATATCATCGAGTTTTCTTTTTCAAAATAAAGAGGAGGGTGTTAAAGAAAGAGTATATAATCCTAATCGGACTTAATATAAATTTTATCAAGTCTTTAAAAAGTGAATATTACTGAATTAAAATAGAAATGTAGCCTTTTCACACAGTATTCAGAAAAAAGAGGCCATTTTATAGGTCAAATAAACCAGTCCTTATTCAAATCCTATAAATTATAGATAGGGTTCTTGTTTTCCGTAAGTATCTAACACACACACACACACACACACACACATATATATATATATATATATATATATATATATATATGTATATATATATTGAACAAGTTTGAATATATTGATAAAATAGACTTAAAACCAATACTTTTTTCAAAACGTGCTCAATACAAAGTAGAGCTTTATAAATATACTGTATCTAAAAATGTTAAATTGAATACATTAATCAATTCATGTTTCGATGCTACTGTGCACCCAGTGTAGATAGAGAGAGAGGGGGGGGTACAGACATGTGTATATATATATATATATATATATATATATATATAAAAATAGAGATTGATAGAGAGATAGAGATAAGTAGATACATAGATTATTCTTTACATACATAGAGAGAAAGAAAGGTAGCTGATACGATCTGAATGATTATGAGTATGGCACGCCAATTAATTGATACACATTTTTTTTACTTAACTGTGTGTTATGCAATGCTACTCTTCAGGTAAGTGGGTTTCTGTCGACAGACTTTGCACATAAGTAGTCTTGTCGAAAAGAAAAGAAAATACTAAAATCTCATATAAGATGAAACTAATTATTTTGGGGCAGACTATAGTTGAATCTTGTGCTTCAAATATAGGTTTCATTAAATGTGAAGAGGGCATAAAAAGAAAACTAGGCTACATATCGGAAGATCTACTTTCAGAAATGTACAGTGGTTATCATATATACGTGGCCTTTCTGTATGGTAGAGATGTAAGCACTGATACCTCAGTCGCAAGAGATCGTGATGAATTCGTCTTTTACTCTGCAGAATACAAACATATTAAAATATAACGATCAAGTTTTACAGCGGTCAGACACCTTTTTCATTGATGAAATCGAAAGTAATGCGTAGCCCGACGTTTCGACACTATCTTGGCTATATATGGCGGAATCACGTTAACACATTGGTTCTCGTTAGACCAATGAGGTAAAGGGACGTAAAACCTACTTAATATCATATGAGTGACTAGTTAGGAATACAAGCTGCTATATTTGGGAGAACAGAGGCGCCTCCACTAAAAAAAAATTGCAAAAATCGTTTAAATTATATCGCCTCAGAGGGATACACATATGCCTTGGAACTACTTACGAGTTTCATATTGCCTTGTAACTTCCTTCTTCGGAGGAGCCGGTTTGACCAGCCTAGGATTCGTGCCGCACCGGGATAGGAGCAGGGCACTCTATTGGTTACATGTATTGAAAGACAGTGGCAAGAACGACTTTAAAAGCTTCACTTATTGTTGTTGATTGATGTTGCTCTTATTTTATGAAGTACCTCACAAAGATATCTTACTTTGGTCTACACTGTTCCCCAGTCTATAAATGCTATAAAAGAGATAAATATAAACGTATTTTGCGAAAAGACAAATTCAACAGGATTTGAACACGGTACAATCTCATCATTTATCGTTCTCCATCGCCCGAAATGTATCAACTCCGTAAAATTGTATATGTCCGTTTATGTATTGGCTCTAAGTCTTTTGTAGCAACTCTAATCAATGGAAGATGCACACATTTCGTGGTAATTCTTTTATAAATTCCGCCAAATGTCAAAACGACTGCCTCTCTCGCAGTAAAAATAACTACTTATCACATATTGTTTTCTTGTATGAACAATTGCTCAGGTATTGAGTAAAGGGAATACGTGTATATATTTTATTTTTTCCTTTACTATTTTTCAAAATTCTTCACTTTTGCATTTTCAAGATATTCACCTCTAATCATTAATTAATATTCAATTGTTATTCGTCAGACGTTCTAGCAGTGAGAGCGTTATCTTTAAAACCGCATAATTTAAAGGTCATCTGGTATGTGTATTCTCTTGTTGGAACACTTAATTATTTAATAAACTTGTAAATTATACAAATCTTATTCATTTCATCACTTCATTATCCATATATATATATGTAATATATATATATATATATATAATAATGGTAATAATCCAGGTGAAAAATATCCACAGGGTGGTAATCCAGAGAATTTTAACCGGGTTTATAAAAAGTGCTCAATATCAAAATAGAGCTTTATATATGATAATTTTATTTACACATACATGTACAAAATCTGCGTCACTGGCATGTCGATGTTACCGATTAACAGTTACTATAAACTGAGATCTCATCAGGCAGAGTTAGAATCCGATCTTAACCTCAGATCATATTTGGAGAGAACCCAAATATGATCATATTTGGAGAGAACCCAAATATGATCTGAGGTTAAGATCGGATTCTAACTCTGCCTGATGAGATCTCAGTTTATAGTAACTGTTGATCGATAACATCGACATGCCAGTGTCGCAGATTTTGTACATGTCTGTGTAAATAAAATTATCATATATATATATATATATATATATATATATATATATATATATATATATATATATATCGAAAATGAAAATGGAAAAACCAAAATTATTTATATATTCATCAACGTTTTGTCTTTATTTCAAAACTTTCCCAAGATGATTGATTAACAGAAATAACATGCAAATATAATATTTGAAAATAGTTGGTATGTATATATTATACTAGCAAAAACTACGCACCCTCCAGGCAACTTTTAATCTAGCTGTAGCGTTATCTATAGAAAAACAAAGAAACAATTTTTTTTTCAGAATTTGTTAATTTGAAGAAAAATAACCAAAAAAGTTGATTGTCATGGTTGCATTTGATATATTCCAATGTTGAGATTTGATTTTTTAAAAGCATAAAAATAAATTCCTCATAATGAAAGGAATAAAAATATCGGGCCGATTGTTAAGAATAACAAACAAAAAAGGGTCGAAGCAAACTAATAATCGACAAATAACTGTTACCAAAGGCAATAAAGTTATTTTCTACTAACCTGTCAATTATGGGAGTGCTTTAAAATATTTTAAAGCGTGTTTATTGCATTTTTTATAATTCGTCTAAATCCGATCGCGTAACAGTTTCATTTTCAACATTGCGTAAGTCAAACACCCAAATATGTGTTTAATGAGTTGTTCAGTATAACGTAATATATTTGACCGAACTTTTTAATTGAAATAAAACTTTAAAACACTAAAACATAAGGACCGTAGGTAGAAAAGTAAGTGGTATTGCCTTTGGTAACAGTTATTTATTGACTATTTGTTGTTTGCGCTACTTTTCTTTTCGTTGATTATTCTTTACAATCGTCAAAAATCAGAAGGTCTATTTGACAAATAAAAAAATTATATATTCCTGAGTAAAAGGATCAAGCTCGCTATAGCTTCGCTATGTAAGTAAGGATTACGTAATAGAGTGTATGTGGTATTTTCGTGAGAGTGTATAGATTAGTTTAAGTCCAAGATATTTTGGACAAAAGGTATGACTATCCATCCCACAAACAAAGATTTGTTGTCAAAATTGTATAGCCATCGCCCCCATCCTTCCAAAAAAATGATTAGGGTCTCATTCCATAAGTTGAATGTATTCCATTCATAAGTGTCTTGTAAAAACCGGACAAACACTTTCGCATTTATTCATGAAATAGATAAATATTAATATTTTTGTAATTTCCATACAAATTTATCTTTCTTTTAAATAAGAAATAAATGGATAGAAAAAAAATTCAATTCGCTTGGACGATGATGCTAAGCTTTCTAAAAGAAATAAAAAAAGAAAGTTTGGCTTTGGCGTGGCGAGAGAGAGATAGAGATAGAGAGAGAGAAAGACAGAGAGAGAGGGGGAACGAGAGGGAATGAGGGGGTATCATCATCGTTGTCGTCGTCAACAACAAATACAAAAACAAAAACCGGAAGTTATCGTTCGAATTTCAAAGTAATAATTGTGAATGTAAAACGTCGTTCATTAAATCGTTGTAATTAATATTGCAACTACCACTAATATAAATATTAATATGAAGAAAAGTATTAGATTTATGTAAGGAAAGTGGAGTATAAAAATAGAAATTAATTGTGTAGAATATTAATTTATTTGAAAGTGTTTCTGAAATTATTATTCAAAATAAGCCTCTTCGTCAGTGTGTTTAGCATTTTTCTATTGAGAATATACAATATGTTTGAAAATATATAAATGTAAAATTTAATTAAATTAGTATTCAATATAGTCGGGATAAATTTTTAAACAACTTTCGCATTTATTCATTTAGATGGTATTTTATCTATCTATATATATATATATATATATATATAGTAAGTTATGAAAATATATTTATGGCAATTAAGCTACACCAAGGCGTCCACGTTTCATCCCCATGGGGAATCATCAAGCTAAAATGCATAGAATTCGAGTTACCGGGGGTTTATATATATATATATATATATATATATATATATATATATATATATATATATATACGTTGTGTTTCATCTAGCTAGCTAACCAATCAGATTCTTTGATATTCCCTCTCATGGGTTAATGTTTTTATAACCCAATGGCAAGGCTTCTCAAAAAAAAGTTGGTTACCTAGCTTGACTAAGCAGCACGTGTATATATTAAAAACACCAAGTAATACGAATTCCACGCATTTTAGTCAGACAATTCTCTACAATAATGAAACGCAGAAGCCCCTGTATAGCTTAATTGCCATAAATATATTGTCATAACTTACTACCTAGTTCTACTAACGTATTGAGCACTGTTGAAGTAAATACCGAAAATTAATACATAAAATATTATATATCCTTATAACATTTTATGTAGATACATGAAATAATTATATATATATATATATATATATATATATATATATATATATATATATATATATATATATATATGTGTGTGGGGGGGTCAAGTACCATACGAAATGTTTAAAACTAATTAATTATAATTTCAAATATTCAAATCGAGTTCCGGAAATAAATACTCAACGCCTCTTCTTTGTACGCACGTTTCTAAGATTTAGATTTATTCATTATCATATAAATATTCCAGAACTTTTTATAAAACATTCTTTTAGCCAAAAAAAAATAGCGGTTTAGTTTCAAATTACTGTATTTTAATAAAATAGATTATCAAATGAATTAACGTGATATCAACTAGCATGAAAGGGAAAAGAATGAAACTAAAACATATGGTGAGACAAATATCAGGAAAAAACACGTCAATAGTCACCTATTTAAAAAAAATTAATTAATTCGCTTCTTAATTAAGAATATATTTTAAATTGTTCGTTTAAAAATGATTCTTTTATTTGTTTTGTTTGTCTTTTATTATTTAAATTTAATTATTTTCTGTTCTATTTAAAATCTATTGTTAAAAGCACATAGTAATTTCAGACGAGGGAACGTTTTTTTAGTTTACACCGTCCACAGTAATATCACGTGATCTAAATTTTCCGAAACTAGAAATTTGGTACTGCTCAAATATACTAGCACTGCCTCTTTTTTCTTAATTACAGCCAAAATATATTTCTAAAATACATTATTTCAATTCGTTTTAAAGAATAATTTGATTAATATCCGTGAACACTACATGTCGATCAATTCAGTGCATAATTGGCCTAGTGTATATCGTCAGAGGCCATGATATTGTTTACATCGCGTTCAAATACTATCGAACCTATTGTAGTGGTGTATGCACTAATACTGTTGGTAAAGGCATGAACCTGCAATTTACATGCACCTAGTTAATCGTATACAATCACTCCGGTATAATAGGCATTGCGTCTCGCTATTAAATGACTAAAATAGTGGATATGCCGTAAAAGAGGCGACCGAACTCTAATTCTATTTCAACTACTAGGAAGCTCGTGCCTCTATCAGCGAATACATATAAACAGACGCAAGTGCATTTTGAGGTATTCTAGTTGAATTCTCCTCGTCACGCGCATGGCATCTAATCTTGAAGAAGCCATAGAGGGGTCGTTTCTCATCATCGCCGCCGGACGAACGTCTCTTGGGAAGACTCACATCTATGGCTCCCCTGCCAAATGGCATCCATTACAGCGATCGCAAGTTGCGCAGACGCGGAAAAAGAAAGTCATGGCAGTCGCACAAGTTCAGTAGATTTTCGCTGTGTTGTTTTTTCTTTGGGAGGGAAATGGGAAAGGCTATTATATTCCTTAATACACGTATCGGAAACACCAGAATGGCGCTAGAGTACCTGTCATGCTGACTAGGAGAAACCGTATAAAAACAATTTCTGTTTCGGCACTTTTACATATATTTCACCAAGGTTTACATGGAGTTCTTGTTCGTATTCACATTTTTTTCTTTTTTTTTTTGTTGACCTCATTTTGTTTCGATGTTTCAATATTGTAAAGAATACGCATGTAAATAATTCATTGCATAGAATTATAATCTATTTCAACAATATATATGGTGGTGGGGGTTCATTGTAAGCTCATATCTTTCAAAACCTCAGTCGTGCATAAAAAATCGTAATTCGTATGAGTCAGAATATTACGACTTTTAGACAATTTTGATGACATTAATTTGACCGATTCCTTTTAGAATAAGGTACTCACAAGCGGATTCACATGAAGGTTTCTAAAAACCATAGTGGTAATGTTACTATTGAACTGGTATCACTCGAATAAAGCTGACATAACCTTCGCTATCTAATTTACCACCGCCACTCTCTAGAGCATAATTGAACGTGATAGATCCGGTTGGATTTAAACTAATCATAAGCGGTTCCATAGTCCGTTAAATTATATATTAGGTCAATAACGCATCATATATATTTTGTTCATTTGCTTATTTACGAATAATGTTCTTTGCATTAGAAAGAAAAGTATTTTTCCTTTTTCTGTTCTGTACAATCTATTATAACTATACTTTTCTTATTAGACAATAGCAATTATTTCTAGGTGCGGGACCCGTTGAAATTTTACAGCTGTATGCTTCATCTGTTGTATATTGCTGCCGCACTGAACATAGTTTCATTCTAGGCACGTGCAGCATGAACGAAGACCTCACGATAGTAGTGTACCACCTTTGTTCAAATTGAAATACACTTATTTAAACATTCTGCTTTATGTAATTTCAGAATAAATCTGATTATGGGGTTGTATCTTCAGAACCCCTGTAAGAGTTTGTGACATATTTACATTGTATGGACGTTCGACGCGAACGAAAACTGCACAATATTGTAGTAGCATATTTGAACAGAAAAAGATACTAGACTTTGATCCAAACCCGAACTGCCAGGAAAGCGTATTTTGATTTTAATTTCACGTTCGACACAACAGCGGCATTCAATAACATTTTTTGAAATTACTTTTTTTGCATTGCATCTTCGGCGATAAGGTCATCCCATTTTTTAAAAAGGGGTGGATGGTGATAATGTATTACGAACATTAAATTACCTTAATGTATTATTATATAGATTATAAAATATTGTCTTGGTGGCATGACTTAATTTGGGATCCTTTTTGTAAAATCATTCACCAAAGTTTAAATGTTCTGTAACAATACTAACTCGTCTTTATAAGAGGACATGTTCTGGGTACAACATACATACACATACATGCATTTCATAGCATCTCCTTTTCTGGTAAAAGGCTATGCCTGTAACGACCGCTGCATTCGGTTTCAAACCTAAATATGGAAACGTGGTGAAATATGGAGTGAACTCTAAATTACAATTATATTCAAGTTTTCTTTCTCTATGAATAGTAGTACATGTTAATGTTGGATAGATTAAGTAAATTATGTCCATGGTGGGAGATTAAACTGCATTCGGTGTGCATGTCTCAATATAGAAGCTATAGCATATATTTTATAACGCGTATTATATTTCTTATCTTGGGCTGTATAGAGATTTTCTATTCAGAAAATGGCATAAAATTACAACCAAATGTATTCACATTAGGAACAAATCGATAAAGCCAATTTTTGAAAATATATGCATAAAATTGTTTGCCTGAAGGATATATATATATATATATATATATATATATATATATAAAATTGAAATGAAGCCAAATTAGCAATACAAGATTAATTTTTTTTTTTTTTTTTTTTTTTTTTTTTTTTTCCTACATTAATCCTATCGATTACGGAATAAAATTCCTTCTTCAGGGGTGACCAGTATTGAGTCATTTTCTTTTTTTTTTTTTCATCAAAAAACAAGAATAAAGAAACTTATTTCTTTGTTAATTTGATAAACGTCTTAGATGGTACGACGTCAACACCTTGATGTTATGAAATGGCGGTAGGATTCAAAACCGGTGACGAACGAGAGATGCGTTGGCACGCTGTCGAGTAATGTGTGTGTTTTTCGTTCAAGTTTTAAGTATTGCATGGAAAGTTTATAAAATTGAAATTTCAATTTTATAAACTTTCCATGCAATACTTAAAACTTGAACGAAAAACACACACATATATATATATATATATATATATATATATATATATATATACATGGGGAGCGTAAGTGGGCATATTTGTTATAGCAAAATACATGATTTTGATGGTAAAGTATAATGTTAACAGCCATAGTGAAAATAGAATCTATCAATAACTCATAAAGAACAATCAGACAGAAGGTAAAATCCACCATGAGTAAACATTTCATTAAAATCACTCTCTTTCTCTATCTCTCTCTCTCTCTCTCTCTCTCTTTTTATCTCTTTTTCTCATCCCTTTATGTCTCCATTTCTCTTTCTCACATCTATATATATATATATATATATATATATATATATATATATATATATATATATAGTTAGTATGTTTGTTTGTTTGTTAGCTTTAAATGTCGTGTCTGCTATTTCAAGCCATTTTCCTTCCTTGCTTTGCTTCCGCCATTTCCTCCCTTCATTACTGATAATAAAACTGGAAGTGGCGAAACCGAACTATTCGGACATAGTTATGCTTGTATTGATGGAAATAATTCCGGTGTCTGGATTCGTCTATGCAATAACGTTTTAGTTTCTGTTTTGTTTGTTTGTGGGTTTGTTTGTTTGTTTGTTCACGAATTTCATTTAGAGTTTTTGGAAATATATTCCCATAACCATATATATTCAAAGACTACATTGCAGAAAGTATTTTGAGAAGTATAATATATTTTGATTAGAGAGGTACAATACTATTGGTGTGTCTGCGTTCGCGCCTGGCCGTGGGCGTCGTAACATTAGGCCTAGTCACTGAGTCGAGATTTGTTGGTGGTGTCATTGGTCGTGGTTCTTAGACCCACGATCAATCAAGACAGGAATTTCTGCGGTGAATTAATGCGCATGTGTCGGTCTATAATCAGATTCATATACAGCATGTATTATTCATTCACTTGGAAATCATATTTAACGTGTTTCTACTATTGTGACTTTATTCCCCTGCTTAAACACCACTACCCTCCTAAGGATTATCTATTCATTAAGAAAACAGTGTTAACTTGTTCCTTTTTGCAAACGTATTTTCTTTTTTAAG
Source organism: Sepiola atlantica (assembly GCA_963556195.1). Classification (NCBI taxonomy): domain Eukaryota; kingdom Metazoa; phylum Mollusca; class Cephalopoda; order Sepiida; family Sepiolidae; genus Sepiola; species Sepiola atlantica. The sequence goes on along the minus strand of OY744527.1, from coordinate 131,547,029 downwards.
CAAAAAACATTTTTTTTAAATCCATCATGGCGTTCAAATGTTTAGACATTGCATTATATTACGACGGACGTGATTAAAGTTTAAATTTCAAGTTTTTAAAAAATAAATTAGCATTTTATTTCGCGATGAAAAATACAATTTTAGACTAATTAATAAGTTTCATCCAAATCCCCCACTCACCCCAAAAACATGACTTTAATTGATTACAAATTTTTACTATATTGTAGAAAAACTTAATTTTGCCAAAAAACACACACGCATTTTAATTTTTTCAATAAATGTTATTTTGAATTATTGATTTTCTGTTATTTTAATGAAATCGTAATCTTTCATGTTTGATTTATTTTTAAGTTAAAAAATAAAAAACATCATTTATAATAACATTGTGTTAATATAGTTTTATATTTATTATGTTCGTTTTATAACATTTTAAATTATGAAAAAAATCACTGTCAATTTTAGAAAGTGTTTTATTACAATATTTTGGCCAAAATGTTACTTCATTGAAAATAAGCTTTATTGTTCTTTCTTTCAGAAACTATATTTTATTAAATAAATAAAATTATTAAAATGTTTTAATCTATTGATCATTATTAATGCGAAATTCAGGGGGGGTCATAGTATATGAGAACTATATTTTAACTTATTTTTATTGTTAACATCTACAATGCTTTATTTTCATTAAAAATACATCCATGCGCATTTTTAGTACCCTGTGATATAATTTTAGTAAAAGTGTGTTTTTGTTAAAACATTCAAGAAACATCATGTTTTTTTTTTCGGAAATGAAAGCAACTCTTATCAAATTTTGTAGCTAAAACCAATTATAATCAAATATATATATAAAGAATAAAACTCCCTAAGAAAAGGGAGTTGTCTTCTTGTGTTTATAAACCAATAAATATTTCCATGCAGTATAACTGATACTAGTATTTTCATTCAATGTAGGCCAGGTTGTCATAACCATCAACTGAAACATTAAAAATAATGCGGAAAGAATGAACTTATTTAAAGAATGAATATTAAATCAGACATTTTTTTTCAAAGAAAAACGTTCATGTTGTAAAAATTTAAAGAAATATGACAACACCATTTTATTAAGTATTTATTTAATGTTTGCTGTCTGCCTAAGCAAATTACACGAAATAATACATTTGCACTGAGATTTCTATTAAAGTAATAATTAATTATATTCCGTGATCGTTAATTAATAAATACTGAAAATTTTATTAAAATTGAATTATTTCCTGAATTTTGATGAATGTTTAAGTGAAGAGAGGGGTAAAAATGTCCATAGTCTGACTGTTTGTAACTATATAGCATGACGTCATTTTCCAGTTAACAGACCTAATATTACGACGGCCACAGTCTGGCACACCTAAAAGGAAATAAAATGGTTTACTATATTTTGTCTGATTTATAACTTAAAAATTAGAGAAATTAAAAAAATAATAAACGAAATAGAAATAAAGGGTCCCGAGCTTTGAACAGAACTACGCAGGTGTCATTTTTTTATTCCCAGAAAACTCAGGATATCCTCGACCGGGTTAAAAACCTATAAATTTACAAAACCTGATGATAAATATCACTGCAAATACACTATTTACGTCCAATGGATTGTGAGTACATCCAGCCCAAAATTGAATGTCATTAAATGTAAAATTATAAGGATAAGAAGGTAATATGGTGTTACGAGCTGGAAACAAGGAAATAATATAGGATTCTTTATTCAATCTCCATCAACGCTAAGTATTGATGCTAGTTAAAAAAAAAAGAACGGCTTATTGTTGTTTTATTTGAGTGCGAGTGTATGTACACATATATGTAGCTATTCGACAAACGGTGTTTCTGCACCAATTGTTAAAGAAGTATACGAGAGAGTTGCTAGTGTTCTGTGTTATCACCATGGTCTAGTCGTTGTAGTGTCACCGACGTTATTGACTCTCCCATACAATCTAGCTCTATGTTTAATCATACCAGATAGGTCTTCATAGGGGTATTGTGGGTCTTCCATTAGTTACTTGACGTATGTTCCGTGTGGTCTCCCCACTGAACTACATCCCTCTTATGGCATCCACAAAAGAACATCGCTGACGGGTTCATCATTAGCCCTCCAACAGTGGGCGGCAAATCTAGTTCTTTTCTCTCTGATCAAGGCTGAGATCCAACGAAAATGTCTATAGAGTTGCTCACTCGTGGGATGCTGCCCCCAAAAGATGTTCAAAGCAGCTCTTAACATTCTAGTGTACGCACCGTCAATTTTTTAAAGTTTTTTTTTTGTAAGAATCCAGGTACTGCGTTCACATACATATGTACTACTACTGCGTCCACATACAACTGATGAAAAAATGGCTTCAAAGAAGCTAGGAAGATTTGACTTCTAGATGCTTTCACCTTGTCCAATGCAGTTTATGCCTTGCTGATTCGCACATTTTGTTCACTCTCTATGCAATTTCCTCATGTTGGTTCAGAAAAACTTGTGTTGTTTTGCTTGTGTTAACAAAAAGTCCAATGCAATTGAATAGGTTGTTGTACTTTGCTTAAATCCGTCTTTAGTGCGTATATTAAGGTAATTTATAGATTGCAATATGATGCAGAGGTGTTACGGTACGCACGAACTGAATTAAAACATATAACGGTGGAATGAGTTTCTTTTGCAGTTTTCACCTTTTTATTAAGACAATATGTTGTTATATTATCACAATCTTACATGCGTCAGTGCGGTTCGATGTAAGTTCTGTATAACATAATATTTCATGAAGAAAATGTTTGTTCTTCCGATGTGTGTTAAACCCTAATTCAAACCTACATAGGAAAACTGTTGCCGGTGAGGACTATTCGACAGAAAATGAGATGGATTTAGAATTTTTATTTATTTATTTCAAATATATCGTTCGTCTTTTTAATATTATTAGTGTCAATGTCAATATTAATATTTTAAATGTGCCATTTCTGTGAGATATTAAGGTAATTTATAGATTGCAATATAATGCAGAGGTGTTACGGTACGCACGAACTGAATTAAAACATATAACGGTGGAATGAGTTTCTTTTGCAGTTTTCACCTTTTTAAATGTGCCATTTCTGTAAGACTAGCTGTTTATACTCTCACGTAAGTTTTTTTTCTTTGACCTAAATGTAATTATATTATCTTTCAAAGACGTCTTTTCACTTTGTCTCGATACCCTATTCTTCTATCCTATCTCTTTCTCTCTTGTGTGTATCTCTGTATGTGCGTGCGTATTGTGCTATTTAAACAATTCGTTCGAAAGAAACTTTTGCATTTATTTATATATTTTGATCATGGCTAACGTTTGCAGTAGATTATATAACATCAATACCAGTGATGAATAAATAAGGAATAAAAAATCTTAGCAGAAAAAGCAATTCCTATCCCGCTAATGAGTTCTTTTCCTGTAATTTCTTTCTTAGTTATTGAAATAAATATATTTCAAATGTATTGTATTAAAAGTAATAGATAAACATTTAGAATTAACACCAATATGTGTTTTCCCGGTTTAAATATTCTAGTGTTGGCGTTTTAGCCAGATAAACAGACGAATGACCTTTATTTATATACAAAAATAGATTGAATATTTAGAGAAGGAATGAAAATCTGACAACATTCATCTACCATCTGTTTTTCAGTATTTCAATATTGTTCATTTATTTTACTATTTCAGTATGTTCTAAGTGCAATAATGATCGTGCAACTCGAATGGCATGCTCTTTCATTGCGTTGACTACTCGATAATACAGGGTGACCCCCCCCCCCAAAAAAAAAAACGGGCCTCGAATCTAATTAGGCCCCGTTTCTTAGTGTTTTGTCCGAATTAAATGAATTTTGGGGCATAACTAGTTTATTATATTCACAACATCATATCAAAACACTAGGGTCTTTGGCCTTTTTTCTCCGTTCTACAACATGTGTTCTAGATGGACTCCTTTTAGCTCCGTGCATTTCTTGAGGCGCAGAACAAAGTTGTCCATAACGTTCTTACAGACTGAATTGGGAATGGCTCTCATCTTCTCCCTGATGGCTTCCTTGAGTTCCGTGTTGGTTCTGGGTTTCCTTGCGTACATCCTGTCCTTAAGATAGCCCCCAAAGGAAATAATCTGGGGGGCTTAGGTCCGGGCTATGGGGTGGTAACTCAAAATTAGTCTTGAGACTGATCACTCGGCCTCGGAAGTTCTCTTTCAGCCAATCTCAGGACAGGTTTGAAGTGTGAGAACTTGCTCCGTCTTGCTGGAACCAGAACTTGCTCATGAGCTCACTCTTGAAGGTTTTGAGGACCTCCACATACCGCTCCTTGGTGACTGTCACTGCTGCGCCAGATTCTTCGATGAAGATTTGTCCGATGATGCCTCTGACCGAGATTGCAGCCCACACCGTGCAATTAGGAGAGTGCAGGGGCTTGGTGGCTACTTCATTCGGTCTGGAGGACCCCCAGAAGACATTTGTCTTGGAGTTTGCCTTTCCGTCAAAAGGGAAGTGGGCTTCATCTGAGGTCCAAAGAGGTTAAGGAAACCTGGTGTCTCCTCGATCTTATCGAGCATCTTGACTGCGATAGCGCTCCTCTGCTTCTTGTCTGAGGCTGTAAGAGTCTGCAGCGTCTGTATTCTGTATGGGTAAGCCCTGATATTATTCACCAGCACTCTCCTGCAAGTCTCACGGGAGATACCGAGGGACTGACTTCGCTTACTCACAGAGCGTTTCGGACTCTCCTGGAAAGACTCTCTCACACTTTCGACCAGCTCGGCTGTCCGCTTATTGGGACGTGTCGAGTGGCTTGGACGGTTCTCACTGGCAGCGTTGAAGTTCTCCACGGTCCCATACTTCTCGAAGTGGTCCACCCAGTTTAGAATTCTGCTTTTGGGTGGAGCCTTTTCACACCCGAACTGATGCAAGAAACTGTCCTAGGTTTTCTTAAACGAGTCTGTCTCGTAGTAAAATTTAACACAGTGTATTCTTTGTCCCAGCTCCCACTGAGGTCTTGGTGTACTCACTGCCATGTCCTGTAAAATAAGGTGAATAAATAAAGGAGATATCACATAAAGTGTACACGGGGCCCGTTTTTTTTATAGTCACACTGTATAAGCACATCTGCTCATTAGTCGCTTAAACTACTTGTGATAGTCGTACCAACTTTAGCTTTAAGACTCATTGGGTGCGTCATATGGATATGCTAAATGTTACTGCTGCTATTACTACTAAAACAATGAACACTTACGAGCTCTAAAACTACTCCACATAATTGCACCACATTTGGCACGAAGTACTCTTGACATAACCGATGTTTCATAGATACTACTACTATTACCAGTACTGTTACTACTACTAATAGTACTACTACTATTACTACAACTACTGATAATACCACTACTAAAATACGCATTTACAATTAAAAAGAAAATATTAGCAGAATAGTCTTTTAGTGAAAATATAGCGTCATCGCGAAGATGGTGAATCTACCTCCTTTGCTGCAAGTGTCATCGAAGTAGGAGAGAGACTCATGACCTCCCTATCAGAAGGCCGCCATCGGAAATGGCAAAATCTATTGGAGACAACTGACATGACAAAAAATAGCAGAAATCACGCCCCATCAATTACAATGTAATAGAAATCTAGCATCACAGCCAACCAAGTTGAACATCAGTTGTTGCTCAATGAGACGTCTGCCACTAAACAGTCAAGACCAAAGCTAGATCGACTTCAATACTCCTAAAGTACCGAAGTGACGAAGCCATTCTACAGTTCTCTCTAGACTGGTAAAGCCATCGGCCAAGATATATTTTACAAAGGAGATCAAATTTTACACACGTGTACTACTAATAATATTATTTGTTCTTCTTTTCTATTCATGAATTTTAAAAATATTGATAGTATATGTACAAAATCTGGGATAAAGTGTTATTGGATGATTGTCCGCAATACAATTAAGAATAGTAATTATAAGCCCCAAAGACCCTGTGCATGAATTAGATTAAACGTCGCTCATTTGACAACTATTGGTCAAGCAGAATAGTTTTGTAAATATCATATGCATTGCGAATGTGTTGGCTGATAATCATAACCATAATAATAATAATCATAATAACCATAATAATAATCATAACCATAATAATAATAATCATAATAACCATAATAATAATCATAACCATAATAATAATAATCATAATAACCATAATAATAATCATAACCATAATAATAATAATCATAACCATAATAATCATAATAACCATAATAATAATCATAACCATAATAATAAATGTCTAGAGGCATTTCTGTTTAATGCTCGACATGTGATATTTACTTGGTAGTATCTGTTCATTCGTCACGATACAATCCTCTAAGTCAGTATATCCTCCTTTAGAGGAGCAGCAAAGTATCTGGTTGTTCCTCATAATGGAATCCCCCAGGCATTTCAAAAGAGTAGTGTAGTATTTGTTCTGTTTTGATAAGACCATCTTCCTAGGCATTGCCCCCTCCTTTGAGGTTAGAGTTAACTAGGGTTATGATTAGCTAGGGTTATGGTTTGCTAAGGGTTAGGGATTAGGGTTAGGCACAGTGTAGTAACGAAATGTACATTAGTGGGGGCATTAAACGGAACAGGTCTAATATCGACACTAGAGTTTTCTAAAACCACATAAAGAAATAAAAGTGAGCTTATTTTAAAGATTCTCGTTATGATCTCACGCTCTGCGTAGAACAAGTAAGCTAGTAGTACGATGATAGTAGCTTGATTAACGGATCTACACGCATTGATTAAACAGTATTTCTCATCTTCTTTCTAACTGCCCTTATCTAAATATTTCTCGCCAAAGCACACAGCTTCCCATCCCCACCATGACCCGCTTCCTTCATCCACTCAACCCTCCGCCCTGATTATTTCCAGCGTTATAATACGTATCTGACGTCAGCCGACGGACCAGCATACCAGCACAGTGTGAGTCATTATGAAAAGTATTATGGGATTGATGAAGCTAAGTGCTAACCGGAAGTGCACGTTTTCGCGAATGGAATGGATTTTACCATACGTCACCTCTCTTGGCAACGCTTGGACTCAATCCCAAACCTACTTTTCCCTTGATTCAATTCACCACTGTCCACTGTCGAGTTTCTTCTTCTTTCTCTGCCTCATCCTTTTCTTCTTCTTCTTCTTCTTCTTCTTCTTCTTCTTCTTTTCTACTCGTTCTTGATCATTATTTCTTTCTTTTTCTTTGTTTTTTTTCTTGTTCTTCTCCCTCTTTTTTTCTTCTTCATTTTACTATTTTCTCTCGTCCTCTTTCACCACATAGTTCTCCTTTTTTCTTCTTCTTCCTCCTCCTTTTCTTCTTTCTCCTTCTCTCTTCTCTTTATTCGTCCTCTTTTTCTTTTTTTTGTTGAATTTTTCTCCGACTTGTTTTTTTTCTTTTTCGTTTTCTTCCTATTGTTCGCTTTCTCCTTCTTTTTCTTCTTTTCATCTTTCTGTATTTGTTTTTTTACTTTTTTTTCTTCGTCTTCTGATACCCTTTCTTTCTTCATCTCAGCACATGATTGTACGCCAAAGCCACATCCTACCCTTCTGGCATTGTCGACGTCAATGGCTTCATCCTCTATAATTTTACTTCTATTCTTTCAGATTAGAGTTTGTCTTAGAAAAATAGTTTGTATAGCACGTATATTTCCCCCTAGAGCACAGTTAAAAGTCAATTAGAATCAAGAGCACAAAGCCGAAATATTTGCCCAACAACTACATAATGGCTGTCTCGTAATACCGAACTAAGTTATCTCATTCCACTCTCGGATTCTCACGTTATTTCCGGATAGGTCTACTAATATAAACGGTTTACCTATCATCTTTAAAACTTGTCTATCCTAGATTATGTTAGCTCTAATATACACTTTTATGTGAAGAATATCTCGTGTATATAGTTTCTTGCCTGTCCGGTAACTACTTAAGAACAACTTCTCTTTAAGCAAAACGCGTCTTGTGGATTAGAGTTTTGAATATGTAATTCATACATATTTGTTATTGTTTGTTGAATCTCAATCATACAAATGCGTTTTTAATACGCATATAAATACGCCTCCCTACTAGTTTATTCATTAAGATCATGCTTTATATAAATTGCATAATCTTGTACGTTTCTTCAGCTTTCCTGTACACTAACCCAATCGTATCATATCGAACTAGCTATACCAATGGTATATGCGTATATTTTCAATGTATTTTACTAGTTTTTTTTTTCACTCGTTCCTTTTCGCATCGTTTTTCATCTTTGTTCTTTCGTCTGTTGGCCTCTTTATCACCAGTCGCTGTCTTTGTCTGTGTTTCTGACAAACAAATTCATAGCAGTCTGTCTTGGTATCGCTTATTTTATATTATACGCTTATAATCATATTGTCAGCACTTGTTTAGTATTATCATATTTGATTTTAATCTTCGTAATGGAACAAATAATTGATGCAAAACTCTAAAATAAATTTTACCTGTCCTGAAATGGGTATCCTTCTAGTATTATTATAAGGACACATTGTTATTTTAAGCAGTGCAGTGGATATTGCCTTTCTTAATGTTATTATTACGAAACTGACCACAGTAGATCCGATGAAATTGGAATTCGGCATCTCTGATTCCATCGTCTGCGATGGAATCCATAAGGCCAATACTATACCTTATAAAATCTATCTCAACAAAGTTTGTGATCTTTTGACAAGACTCATAAACTAGATAAAATAAATACTCGATAGATTATTTTATTCCTTATTAGATATAACATCTGCCTTTTATCGAGGAGGCTGAGTAAACTTTTGACCATGTGTTAGTTATAGCAAGGAACACGTGACTTTAGAATTACTTTGTGCCAAACTTGTCATCGTGAGAAAGCAAGTAAATCACATTACATTACTTTGGCATTTACTATTAATGGCTTGAATTTCACAGTAATTTCAACAACCTCGCCGAAGGATGCATGTACTAAGTGACATTAGAACACATATTGTTGTAAACTCCAATAACCAGTAATAATGGATAATGCCCTTGGATCAGTGCGGATGATGGCTTCGTGTGCCCTTTGATTGAGTAAACCCTCACGTCATTGTGGTTGTTGTTGACGTCATTTACGGCATGTTACTCATCGGGGGTCATTTTATGCTGAAATTGTTCATGTTTTGTAAACGATTTATTTGTAGATTAATTTGAATATCGAAAGTAATAATGGTTACATTCAATATCTTGGCTGCTTAAATGTTCACACATGTATTAGGGGCGAGGCTCAGCGTATTTAGATTCGGTGATCTAACGGATACAGGTGTTTCAAGCTGACTATATCCGTATAGTTTACCGTGTGGATAGATGAGTAACGTAAAAGAAATAAATACGGAGATACAGAAACACAATTGTTCAGCTTAATGCGAGTGGTTTTAATGGGGAAATACACTTACATATTGCACTCACCTCGTGGTGTATGCTTAATTGAACACACGTTGCTAGTTTATACAAAGATTGCAGAAAGCCTTTACTAAGAGTATCAGTGCTTAAATAACAAGAAAATAGAAAACCAGAAAATAAGATAAGAGGGAATGTTCTCTATGAAAATTCCCAAACACACAATAACGGATTTTTTAATGGAAATCGCGTCAGACAAGGCATGACACCACTTGATCTAAAGAACTAAAATTAAAGCTAGGTGATTATCGCAAAGACAGGAAATACCTATTGACCTTAGTCTTGAAAAGACCAAAGCTATAGATAGGAGGAAAACACTTCTTGGAAAAAAGCTGTATTATAACGAGGTATTAAAACAGCGAATTGGTGAAGAACAAAGGGAGCTGGGAATAGATCAGACAATTCTGACGAACACATGTCATAATAGTGTTCATGGAAAAGACTGAGACTAGCAACATGCATCTCTGTGAAAGAGAGGGTACCGGAAAAGATTAAACGGTGGGGTTAATGAAATTACAGATACGCTTATGCACCTTCTCATGAACCCTGAAATGGGGCAGAGATTCACTAGCTCAGATATGACAACAGTACTCTATACATGGTTTGATAGTAGATTTGCAGAGATAGAGAATAGCTTCAGGTGTGAGAAAGTGTTTCGAGCGATAGAGAGAGCCGACTTTGCGAGGGGCAGAAAGAGCAAGTTATTTAATGTATGTACTCCAAGAAAAAGTTCATGTGAAACAAACGTCAAGAAGTGTCAGAGTCGATTTCTATTCAAGAACAGTGCTTTTCATAAAAATCTCAGAAAAGAGGCACGCCTATAATAGAAAGACAAGAGTTGAGTGTTAACAGGATCAAACGAAACATTCATTTCGTACCTCAGTACACAACCGAATCCAAGAGCGATGTTTCTGACAAAGGATGAAGAATTGCTGTTTTCTATGTCAAAATCTATGCATCTAACACTTATCATTGGCTAGTTTTTACCTTGAAGTGGTAATCTTGTTTAGCTCCTTACATCAAGTGGCTTCATGTCTTGCCTGGAGCGATTTTCATAAAAAATGCCGACTTTTGAATCAGCTGTATATTTCAATTGATCCCAGGGAGACGTGTTGTAAATATCGGACAGACAGACGACCACGATATTTCAAACAGGCGCGACAACTTGACCGGCGTGAGAAATGGGATACTTAGACACATCTAAAAGCGGATATGTCTATTCAATCTGTCTGTTTCGCGATGAAAATGCAATTTCAAATGTAAGCGCGAACCGAACGGATACCGACGGACGGAACCTCTTGTAGAGATGTTTGGGCGCATCTGAAAGGAGAAAGAAAAAAGGCTTACGAATAGAAAGTAATAGATGACAAACATAAATATGTGACAAAAGAAAGAACTAGTAAAGAAAGAACAAAAAAAAGAAAAACAGGGAGGAAGAAATAAAGAATAAAAGAAATAAATGAAAAGCAACAGAGAGGGAGCAAGGGCCAAATAGACTAAGAAAGAAAGGACGAACGAAATAAAATGGTTTACTAACAGAATAAAGAGCGAAACGTGTGAAAAGTTTGCCAAAAAGAAAGTAGAAAAAAAGGATAATAATGATTTAGAAAAGAAAAAGAAAGAAAGAAAATCGATAGCTAATAGAATTAAAAGAAAGCTGCAAAATATGAAGTCATGACGTTGGGTGAATGAGGGCCAGTTCGTCTTCTCCTAATCCAGTTTGGTAATCTCATTTGACGATAAGCAGCGCCGTCCACGCTCTTATCTCAGACCGTACGAAGATTTCCTATTCAGAACGATGTCTTAAGAACAATGACATCTTGCACCACTCCCACTACCATTCTACAATAATTCCTCACGTCTGCTCTTCGCACTCTCGAACCCACTGCCAAACCTTAAGCCACCCAATCGCGGTATCTATCATTTAGTCAAACCGCTGCCTGTTACGATGCGTAGACGTCGTTGACATTATCCTCGTGCCACGATACTTTATCTCTACGCATGCGCCATTTTTCATAGTGGCTCTGTCGCCTCTTCATCCCTTGTTCAAATCTATTTTCAGCAGGACGAGTGGCGTCATTGTTAACACCATTTTCTGTTAAATAGAAAAGTCAGTTTCAAATCCAGTCAGAGTGAGTTTAATTGCATTCACCTATACTCTAATACCGCTTGTAAAAGGTAAAAAAACTCAGATTATACGGGCTATGGGTAAACTAGTTATTGTGAGCGAACGTTTGCAATATGTGTACCCAAATTAGATATTCAAAAAAACTTACCAACCAAACCGAAAATAGTAACAAAAATTGAATCTGGAATTCAGTTATGTTTGAAAAAATGCTTTAATTTCTCTCATTAGTCGTAATTTATAATTAACTGAACAAGTCAACAATCTCTCTTAGGTTTCTATGTATTTCTCTGACCTTCTCTCAATCTATGTTGATTCAACTGATTCTTATGTTTCAAAATAATAGTAAACAAATTTTATTTTAAGCATTAGTTATTCTAGCAATTGAAATAAACTGGTTTAGCACAACACCGTATCTGACGCTATTCAACCGCTACACTTTTCTAATCATATATAAAACGAGCATTTTCAAATTGACGTAATCTCAGAGTAATATTATTTTCAGAAAAAAATCCCAAACAATTTATGAATTTAATCACTCAATTTTATTGGCAAAAATAGTAAAGGGCAACAATAATTGTTCGGACTTTTGTTGGAGGCGACTTGAAACCTGGATATTGGAATCATGACTTCTTTCTCTGACTAGCTGCATTGGGGGGCAAAAACACGAACAGCATATGCTACTGTTGACACGAAAGTGAAGATGGTACATCTTTCTAGAAAAAATAATGTGGTTAACCAATTGACTCTGCGTTCATTTGAATCAACTCAATGTAAACTGACACTAAATTCCGTTACAATTTATCAATGACGGCGCGTAATAAAAAGAAGAAAGAGCGGATATTCTTAATATGCTATTTCAAACTTAAGCATGACAGACCAAAGGATTGACTGACAGACCAACAAAGTCTCTTAGAGTGATTAATGGATGCATCTAAAAATGTGCTAAGCGCGCGTGAATTTCACGGTCCATTAATAAAGTCCATAGCATGTAAATGGCGCCGACTGAACTTGAACTGAATTATAAGCAGCCATGCGGGAAAACAATGGTGTGTATCATCGAGGAGACGGCGATTCCCATCTTAGGAAGCACGTTGCTTTCATTATTTTCGAACTTTATAAAAAAGTTCGTTCTATGATGCATTCGATTCCTGTAGGTTACAAGCTAAACGTCACAAACATGGGCTGAGCAACCGGAGCCGATTCACAAATAACACAGATTTACAGAAAATCGAGTCATCAAAGAATAGCAATTTCTAACTGCTGGTGATTTCAGATATGATATCTATTGCCACTCGTAATATTCAATCTTTTAGATAGGCATGGAAATGTATGTAAGAATTGGCGTAAACCAAGGAAAGATTCTACGTTATTCATAGGTTGGAATGGTAATAAAGAGTGTCTTTAAAACCCCAATCTTTACAATCCATATCTCACTGGTGATACCAGATCAGGCTGCCCTGTGGCTCCCTGAGACGAAATTCACCTACATTGACGTTTTTTTTTTTTTTTTTTTTTTCTTTTTTTTTTCTTTTTTGTAAAACTTAATTATGTTCTACAAAACCAAAAACAAAAACAACAGCCCCTCTCCCTTTCTCCCTCCCCTTTTTTATTTTATTTTTTGAACTTGAAGCATAAATCTTTTACTATAATGACCAGATTCGGCATTAAATAACCCAAAAAGGGTTGATATGCCGTAAAACAAAACTACCAAACCAAAAACGATGATTAAACATTTGAAGATATAAAGAACTTGAAGCATAAAAACTTTTACTATAATGACCAGATTCGGCATTAAATAACCCAAAAAGGGTTGATATGCCGTAAAACAAAACTACCAAACCATACCACCATATCTCAACACGAGGTGTAATTTCATTTCATTTCATGTTTCTAAAGTGAGATATTATTGTTATTTACATCGTTTAATGTTTCGGATTGTTGTAAGTGAGTTGAATATTATCAGTGCAGCAATACTTAACCTTAATATTGTTCTTATTTATAGTTTTGTAAAAGGTGCTGTCAATGGCGAACTGTGTGATTATCTCACTATTGTATAGGGTGGTGAACCAGATAATGTTACAGTTTTTGTTGCATTTATTTATGTGTGTATCTTCCTTGTATGCTATATTTTCTAAGGCGGTTTGCTACTCTATTTTGTGCTGGTTAAATATGCTCATATTGCTGAAATTGCAGGGTACTTAAAAAAACTATAAACAGGAACAATATAAAAATCAGTTATTGCTGCACTCACAATATGCAAGCTATAATTTAAAAAACATAACTTAAAAATATAAAATAATTATAACAAAACCAACAACAGCGGCGCAAACATCACCAACAATAATAGCAATGATAATAACACTGGAAATAGAACTATCTTATGAAACTACAAAAAATGAACCAATTTTCTCCGAGGGAATACGTGCATGACAAATTATATAGTATACAAAATTATTTCGCGTAATAACACCAACAACGATGGAAAAGTGTATATAGGTGCCATAGAAAATATTAAAAGCCAGATACACCTACCTCATTATGACTCTAAGAAATCTAATATACCAAAACAGAAAAGTATAAGTATTTGTAGGAATAAAAACAGAAAATAAGAAATAATAACAGAGCACTAAATTTTAGTATTGATAGTAAGAATTGTTGGTTGTTCATAGAGAAAAGGTTTCAGATAATATAACTCAAACCTAACCACAAATTCATTAACAAAACCAAGAATTCATTACAAAATACAAGCATTTAAATAAACACTTTCTCTGTTAAATAATTAAACTCACAAGCACATAATTAATAAACAAAAAGTAAAAAAATATAAAAAGGAAAATAAATAATAGTAATTATGTAAAAATGAATAAATAAAATAATGAGGATAATAAACAACCAAAGAAATTAATAACAATAATAATAATAATAATAATAATAATAATAATAATAATAATAATAATGATAATAATAATAATAATAATAATAATAATAATAATAATGATAATAATAATAATAATAATAATAATAATAATAATAATAATAATAATAATAATAATAATAATAATAATAATAATAATAACAACAACAACAAACGTACAAAATGGTAAATAAAATAATAGTACATAAAAAGGATACAAAACTAAACGAATAAAAATAGCTAAAATAAATAGAGGATAGCGATATCTCTATACATGATACTTATGAAATAAAAAATATGTTTGTGAATTGTTCACCCTGAATTTAAAAAAAAATGAAAAATAAACGAGATGTATTTGTAAGATAATGAACAGTGGCAAAAATGAATCGTGGACGAGTCCATTGTGGGTAGGACGTCGAGAAAGAAAAAAAGCGATTTGATAACTGTTAAAAAAGAGATGATTCCGCAGTGCAAATGGACTTGAAAGACGGCGGTTTCAAAAACGCGAAGAGCCGAAGCGCTTGGTGATCGGGGTACCGAAGTACCGGAAGAATGGGAGTTTACCGATGTTTATGGCACCGATGAAGCGTTATTGGCTATGGTACCCAAACCCGTCTTGCTGTTAGGCTTTCGTGTCCGCTGACTAAAAATGCGACTGATAAGCAAGTTGGTACCGTAGAGGAATCCCATGATGTGTACTTCACCAAAGTGCTTGTAGAACAATTGCTTCAGTTCACGCTCGGATAGACAATACAGAGCAAATTGCTTTCTAATCGGATGTATATACGAACGAGTTTCTAGCAGAAAACCAATACTGTGACCTCAGCAAAAAAAGACTTTCATGAGACAAAAATATGTCAAAAGAGTGTTTAATATGTGTGCGTAGCCGGCGTAAACTATCCGGTAATGGCAAATAAAGAAAACCAAAGTTGTTTCATATACGTTCTGTTCTTTGTCATTCTTGTTGGATCTTACCGGGTACCCTTAAAGAACGGGTAATGCAACATATTCCATTTGAGCACACAAAAAGCTGCCACGCGAATCCAGCGGAGACCACTTTAGTAAAATATAACAATAAAGAATTCACGAAGATTAATTAAAATCGCACACATAAGAAAGAAAGAAATAATAACAGAAATGATCGCAGTAATAATAACATAATAATCCGTTTTTTGAGTCATCTGAAGATTTGATAGAGTGGTGTTGGCCTACAAAATAAAACAATTCTTTTAAAAACTAAATATATTGTTGAATCGTTGATATACTTATCTAGATAATGCTCAATATATGTAATAGAGCTTATGTAGATGTAATTTGTAAACATGTGATCAATAGCGCATAGTGACTCGTAGTGTCGCGCCTCGCATTATTCAAACTATTTGTTTTCACTATGTGTGGATGTTAAAAGGGTTGTATGGAATTCGGCTTCTATTATTAAATGATGAACTCGTGTTTTACTGCAGGAAACTAATTCTTCTACTAGATTGTTTGAATTTAAGCGGTTAAATCCTATTTTGCTGTATTATATATATATGTATGTATATATATATATATATATATATATATATATATATATATATATATATATATATATATATATATAATTAACTTGTTACAAATATCCAGGGGGTATGAATCCGAAGGAAGTTGAAACCGGGTTTATGGGAGTGCTCAATGAAAATTCAGAGCAAAATATATATATTTTTTTAATTTTATTCCATTAGTTGCGACAAAACAGGTTTTGTTTCATTGGTGCGAATAGCTACCACCTCATCGGGCCGGCGAAAGGAATTCAAAATCTGAATTTGAATTCCTTTCGCCGGCCCGATGAGTTGGTAGCTATTCGCACCAATGAAACAAAACCTGTTTTGTCGCAACTAATGGAATAAAATCAAAAAAAAAAAAAATATATATATATATATATATATATATATATATATATATATGTCTGTGTACACTTTCAATTAAGAAAGTAAACTACATTTTTCCATCTTTCTATCTCTTATAAACAAACACAAACTGATGTATTCACACAGATAGACACGTGCGAACTCACTGCTACTATAACGTTCGACATTTGGTCTTTATTTGTAATTCTAAGACTGAAAATCACCATAATTTAGTGCCATTTTTGGAAGATCACTGATTATATCATTCTTTCCAGGCTCACATCGATCCGTCCTCAGTTATTTCCATTTGTGTCTGGCTGTCTATTTTTCTATGTTTTATATTTGTTTTTCTGTTTTTTTATTTTTTGTTTTTTGTTTGTTGGTTTTTTCTTCTTTTAGTCCATCGTCAACCATTTTGATATCAGACTTCCGGTGTTGCCTGTAATTTTCTTGACTATTAGAGTCGAGGCGAAAAGACCTTCTAACGTTTAGATGCATCCGTCGGTCAGTCGGTCGCACCGTTTCGTCTGTTTAAAATAGCATTCGTATCACTTTCTACATATGGTTGGCTGTTTAAACGCCAATTCTGTTACAGACATCGACGATCATGTTTTTCCATGATTTTCTGTGCGGATTATTCACAGTGTAACTGTTTAGTCAACACATGAAGCAAATAAGGTTATTTTGGAGATTTCTTTTTCCTAGACTATTTGCTTTCGAAGTCTATTCTGTATTTTTTTATCTAATCTAAATCTAATCGCTACTAATTTACTCGTAAGAGTCGGGTAAATATATATTTATCCTTTTCCCAAGAGTTTTAATAAAATTGATGCAATAGCTCCGACAGAAATTAAACACGGTATGCCGTGTTCATCGTTCGCGCCGGGAACTACTGCCCCACGGTCAGTTCTATATTTCAATTGTATTGGCAGTAAATATCAAAGTGCAGAAAGCCATGTAAAAATAATGTTAGAATTTGTGTCCAATACCACATTAAACCTGGATATAGTTAGCATTATCACGACCTAGTTGTTCAAGGGAGCCAAATCACGGACAGAGAATGCTCCTTTCCTTCTGTTTAGACAAAAGTGGCGATGGTGCATCTTCTACGAGTGTCTGCGGAGACATCGATGATGAGTTAGGGTGGAATGAGCAGTT